>JAMZAV010000213.1:0-505826 GCA_024449915.1 Sweltsa coloradensis | reverse complement strand
TGATAGGCGATATCAGCATAGTGAATAGTGTATTTGGACTCCGGTCAACTGTATCGTAGTCTGAGGTGCATTAAAACATCTCTACGGGGATTATCAGCTCCGTCGCAAACGCTTTGACTAGCCTCCGCAGTGACCAACCACACATATTAATATCATAGCGAAGCTCTTGTAGGTGGAGAGGTACAATTAGGAAATAGCAAATAGAGAACAATTATTACACTATAATTGGAAAGGACAGGGGGGAAACATGGACGAAAGTACGAAATTTCACTCCATACATATCAAATTAAGTTTTAAATCTTTTCTGTGATAAAATACGGATGTGATAAGTGATAAGTTGTATTGTATTGAGGAATGTGCCGACTTCCTCACAATTTTGTACGCGCTTTATGAAGTCAAAGCGGAGCTAATTTTTTATTGGTTCACCACTCAGTGGTGAGAACAATTGCCTGATAAACCACGCAAACTCAATCAACGCTATTTCCAAAACAATACAATCAAAAGGTTTGTTCATACTACTGAGTTGTAGACAAACACACGGTGATGGGGGGGGAGGCTGTGAGGGGAAATATCTCGAGTTTCATCAATAAAACCAGGATACAAGTAAGATAAACAAATACATATTGAGACCCATCCAGTCTCTTAACTGATCTTCTGTGGGTGGACCCTGTCGGCACCGACGACATCGACGCGTTGATAGTGAGCATCCAGAGATCCGGTAGCCTGTACTAACAGCGCACATAGATGAGACGACTGTAACTCGAATCTTTTATCTATTTGGTCAAAATAAACATTTGGCGACGGATCGTTATAACTTGTTTATACATGAACTATATCCCGTACAACTGTTTTCTCTCGAGTTTGTTTGATGCTCTTTGGCTATGATTTGAGCTCACTATTACATTTTGTATTTTCGATATTCTACCGAAAAAGGCAAGGAAAGATTCCCTATAAACACGTGCCTTCTCTTTATAGGGTTTCGTTTTCGTTAGACAAAAACAATTTTATTGAAGAATATTTGGAAATAGAAGGCGAAATTGCTGGGAAATAAGCCAGTGAAAATCAGTAAAACTTAAATGCAAACATCTGTGACCACAGTTCTCTACACAGTATTGCGTACTGTTCACTTAACTTGATTCCTTTTCGTCCCGTGTCCAATGTGCGTATAAAAACAATGTTTGAAACTAAGGAATTGTGCTATGTAATCCGTGGTAACAGCTACGAAATTTTGAAACCAATTAAAACCGCGGTTAAGTCCACTGTCAAAACTGTCCGCCGTACACAGTAAGCTATTTACATTTTAATGCCCATAGAACTAAAAATATACTAATTGGATGATAAAACTAGATTTATACCACTAATCGGCCTACATGGATAAAGGTTTAAATAATAATTTGGTTGGTTGGTCCTGTGATAAAATGACTTGCTTGACACTAAAACTAATTATATACGTTTTAATAACATATAATTTCAATTTGTGTTTGTGTTTGGATTACAAAGGGTGTGATGTAAATTGTAAAGCACACTGCACTGTAGGATGAGTTCGCGATAGATCTCTGTCTGAAAGACACCGTGTGTTTCGTAAACACTTTTAAGCCCAAAAACTCACATACATAAAGATGGTATTGTAAAATGTGTTCTGCTTTATATGGTCGGTTGATGAATGCACTGCCAAAGTTCGATTCAACTTTGGAGATAAAAAGTAGATATTGTAAAAGTAAATCATACGAACCAAGATCCAACTTATTCCAGCGTGTTTCTATTTTGGTGGTGGTGCCGGGTTCAAAAATATCATGTTTTTCAGGAGCTCCTCTCCTTGCCCCCTCCTAGGATCAATACACATTCAGTATCATCCTTATTGTAGGGCAATGTAAACAAAAAATGAATGTCCACGGTGTTCGTTTTTTTTTTGTTAGGGCGTGACACACGCACGGATGGACGGACAGAACAGGATGCATACTGGAGAGCTTTGATTCCTAATGAGTACGTCATAATAATGTTTAACGTCGTTCATTAGGTAGGTAGTATTGAGGAGAACAGTACACACAATCTCATTCTCATAGAAAAATATGTTTTAAATCTCCTTGTTCATATTTGAAGCTGTCAATCGAAATCTCACACTGATTGCTTTTGAAACAAAAGGAGCGGCAATTTATTTTTTACTGCGCAACCAAGCCTGGTTTGAATAGAATGTTTTGTCGGGACGGAACGCAAGAGAGACTGAAAGGCCAAGATTGAAAACAGTGGAACTAGTGTCTCGTTTTCCTTTTGTCTCGTTCAATTGTTTTCGCTTGACAACTGTATAACATGGCGTAGTTTATGCAGCGTTTCACCATTTTGCCTATTCTCTTTGCTTTCTGTTCGTCGTGTTTATGTTCTTGTTCTTTTTACCCTTCGCGCGCCAGCAACACTTCAAGTTGTGCACAAACTTTGGAGCAGTGATGACTGGGAACATGGGACCGCCGACAATTACATTGCTCAATACAACGCAAATAGATTTATATAAAAGAGATGAAGCAAAAATAGTTTATGGTATTAATAAAATAGTAAAACTTATTTTCTTACCGACACTATTGGCTCGAGCGTTAAGCACGAGACTCTGATTCGGGAGGTCACGGGTTCAAACCCCGTCGAGACCGGCAATCCTGACTGAAATTTTTTCCCCGAGGATTGAGTCCTCTTAATCAGCCCTCGGACATCCCTTCACAATTGTCCTATCCTCATTATTCCTTGTTAGACACCTGGAAGAGGGGCATGAATTGCACCCTCTAGGCAGGCTTCCCACGAAACATTATTATTATATTATTTTCTTATATCAGTCACATCGTAATTGGGACTTTAATTCCTAAAACACGATACTGATTTTATTCCATCTGAACCTAAAAACGTGGCACCGCAAATCTCTTGGTTTAAGGCCAAGTAAATACAGTTCAGTTTACATATTTAAGATTATTATCTTAGTGAAATTTCCGTAAAACATTAAGAGTGGCATTGCTGTGAATATTTCGCGCACAATAACATATGCACACGATCTCCTTCCAGGATACTTGTTATTAACTATTAGTTTCAAGTTGTTTATGGTGTATCTGCTTTTCACTAAAGGTACTACATATTTATATTCATGAAAAATGAAATGAATGTGCAATGTGTTATGTAATTAATGAACAGAATGGAGTTTAACTTTAAAAGCCTTTCGATGCTGTATATCTACAAATAAAAGTGTATTGTTTAGAAGGATTTGTATGTTATATTGTACTGTTTTTATACGTTTATAACATTTTATGTAAACTAGTAGCAACGCTGTTATCAAGTAAATAAATAAAATATAGAAACACTGAATTCTCTAACCAGGTTGAAAACTTTGTGCACATAACGGGAAATACCCGTTGACAAATTTTCCTTGAGGAAAATGTCCACTTCTAGCAAGGCAAGATTCACCCCCCTAATCTCCCCTTGCCCTCTTGCTACTGAATGCACTAACAAGAAGTATAATATCTTAGTGATCTCGGCTCTCAGCCATCAATAAGAACTAGTCTTTGAAATCACGTTAACTTCTCAGCAATGGTGTTCTATTGGTGAGCTGTCTTATCAACCTTAACATGACTAATGCGGTACGGCCTGTCGTTTATCTTCTACTGACCCTCCGTTTCCCGTCAAGTACAACTCCCCCACCCCACCCTAGAGCCACGGGGGTGTGTTAGGGTGCTACTGAATTCATCAAAACTCGCTGTTGACTATCTTACTTGCCATTACCCAATAACGAACTGCTTTTTATACTGATTCGTGTTAAATTGGGTGATTGAATAACTATTGATTCAATCGGTTTAGAATCTGGCAAATGAGGCTGCAATAATTCCGTATGTGGTTTTGATAATAAATGTTATTTTCATCTTTCACCTAATAGTATTACTCGATTGGCTCGGAAGCGCTTCAAACACTACACTAAGCGGCCCGAGTGCAGCGTAATTTTTTTTTTTAAATTACATGCTGGCAAATCGACATTGTTTGATCTGTTTGCAACCCTATTTAGATAGATAAATTCTTATGTAACGTGCATATGAACCATTTTCTTTTCAGTCATTTTTTTCTGTCAACCCTTTAAATCAACAAAATGTTTATTTTTAATCAATATTCACATTGCTGTCGTCACTAGCCGGTACTATAATTGCAATATCAAATGAATGACCTCCCCCCCCAGCTTAGGTTAGCCAGATTCCACCCCTGATAGTGTGATATTCATATCAACAAGCAACATTGTCGTGTGTTTAAATTACAATAACATTCGTTGCAAGGCTTATATTTTCATCAGTATTTCGTACGTCCAATTATAGAGGCGGACAAATTCTTCCCCTTCCTCAAAATGGCTTCCGGCAACCCCGGACAGAATATACATCAACCGTACGGGAAGTCAATAGGTCAGTCTACCGGGGTATGAAGGATGGTGTGTTATAATGCAAACCCGGTCGCGCTATCTATGTGCGGTTCTAATGTTTTTGCGGGGGAAGTATGTTCATAAATTGCATTTACCATAAACAATACACTTTGAAACACGCTTCATTTTCTATTACATTGTAATACATTATTTAAGTAAAAGTTAATGAGAGAGAAAAAGTTAATTTATTAGGAGCTAATGTAAAAGTGAGTCCTTTAGGGAAGCTTCGCCTTTTAAGCTCTTATCTAGCATTAGCATGTTTATCATTTTCCAGGTAATACATTAATATTCCTACATATAATTGCCTTTAACCCAACACATTTATTTTTGTACAATTGGAATTGATAATATAAACCTGATGTCCAGTTTGCTGGTGGCAGGTGGTTTGCTATAGTTTGGAGACACTCACACGGGCCTACTTCCTATGTGCCAACACTGTTATATCTCGCGCTCTTCAGTTCACTGAGCTAAATCCGTTATCAGTGCGAAAAGTTCGCCGCCTCATTTTTGTCTAGTCCCTAACAAAGGCTCTTTGACTAAATTCAAATCATTGAACTGGATGTATTGAGTTTGCTTTTACAATCATTTGTGTTTAACAACATCGATAGTTTAGTTTTAAACAGTTTTAGAAAAGAGTTGCAGACATGACTGATTTATGAAACTGACTATACACATTTTCAATAACAAATATTTATTATTTTCAGAGTTTGCTATTAATTGACTTTTTTCTGAATATATAAATTAGATATCATTATCAATGACTGTCAGCGCGCTTTCAAAGGTAAACCATAAACAAACAACACGCTTCAAACTCTTCTTTAAACCAAACAGTGTTTTGTTAGTTTATAATATTTTTGTGTATTACTATTTCTAGTAACCGTCGTTTAAGGGTGGAAAGCTTCCAGCATCTAGGTGTTCTAGAACAGTCGGGCACCATATAGGCCTACTTCCAGCGGAGTAAAGGCGTTTTAGCCGCCTCCAATCCACCATGGAATGCGAAATGTATTTAAAATCATGTCTTAATCGTTTGAGGATTTAAAGTTACTGATAACACAACCATTTTTGTTGGGGTACCTCCATCAATCTGGTCGTAAAAGTGGGTTGAAACACAGTAAAATCACTTCCAGGCTTAGCACATCACCTTTTCATAAAACCATATACATGACTTAAAAAGCATCGATATTTTCTCATTAAAAACTTGTAAAAAGTCAACCAAGACGTACACACTTAAAAGTGTTGAGATCTACACGAAGGTTCAAGGGCCATTTCATTCTTTATTTGCGCGCTACACAGTCGTTATATTTCTACCCGAGATATCAGTGAAGCCCTCAGTACAACGCTGATCGAAGAAAACGTGTTGGATGAAACACAAATAACAGTCGTTTCATAGAAAAAGAAAATGTATTGAAATGTACAATGCATAAATAATCTAGCAAAGCGCAATAATTTGCACGCCGGACATAGGATTGAAACAATATACTGCATGAATAGTTTTAAATTCAATGCGCCACGCTTGATTGGCACCACAAGTGTGTTACATATGCAACTACTTTAATTTGTTATCGAAAGGTGATAATTCCCTTTAAATGCCATTATAGGCCTCGGTTTAATTGGATGAATCATCAACGCACATTGTAATACTCTGGTCCCGGCGCCGGCACCCCCGCTTCACAACACACGACAGTATTAAACCAAAGCACATTGCGCGTAAATTCTCGGCTATAGAAGTTACAATTTATTTCAATGCGTCCACCCGTTCACGGTATTGTTTAATTAAAACAATAATAAGGGTGGCTCGAAAATATAAACAATACGCAGATAAAAGTGCACGGGCCGATAGGGAAATCTCCCCCACCCCACCCCACTCACCCCACCCAAACTCTCCCCTCGCCAACAGCTAGCTGGGCAGTTTCGCGCACTGATGCCTTCGTGCTCAAATTAATATATCAGCACACTGATTTAATCACCATATGCATGGACAAATATTAAAAACTCTTATCGAGAAAATATGGACGTTCATATTTATTGTATTGTGGAATTACGTGAAAGTTAGATTTGAAACTTTTATCATTTTATTTGAAGTACAATCTGTTTGGATTGAGTAGGATTATTTTCAATGATTGTGGTATAGTGAGTGATAATCTGGCGTTTAAACAAGTAATTACGATAGAAAATTAGAGGGAACTCAAAAGGAAGACAGACAGTTTACGGAATCAAACTATGGCTTTCTGCTTGTAAGTCCAAATCTGATCCGATTTCAGTGTTTATTGAATTTCGTTAAGACTGTGAGAGGCAAACGAATTATTATGAAATCATACAAAAATGGTCGATAATAGTCTAAAATAAATGTATTTTGAACGTAAGTGAGATTGAGTAAATTATTTATAAAGTGATCGTTATACTAGATTTTTTCAGATAACAACCAATAGGTTTCTTTCAAAGGTAGGATTCTTCATTTGGGTTCAATTTTTTTAGTGAGTTGTAATGCTGGTGTTAATGTAGAAAGAATGCACACACAGGACCGTTATTATTAGAATTATACATCATTTAATTATTTCTACCTTAATTTTCTTCGTTTGTTAAGAATAACTGTTTTTCCTGATTTTAATTAAATACTACAAAGAAGAATTACTGAAGATGAACAAAGTAAGCCTCTTTAAAATTCTTTTATTTATTAACCTTTAACCCGATTACTAGATTTACTTTAAAATTTAGTTGTTAATTTTGTTCTGGAAGATTTGTCTGTTTGTGTAATTATTTATTGTAATGACAATTTAAAAGATGGGTATGAAATATATACATCAACAAATAATACCGAACACATTTTATAAGTGTATTGCATCTGACTAAATCTTTTCTTTTTTTAACTACGATACCCAACGTAAGCTTCAACTCAAATATCATATTTAATACATATTTTTAAAATACAGAAATGTGTACCTAGACTTTAAATTGATTAACTTTCATCAAGGGTAGAAACTACAACATCCGAAATAGAAATAATCAGTTTATTTTTAATCCTTATTTCAATTTGATTGATGTTAGCGCTTTCTTGTCAAGGAGAGAAAGATGTGCTCCATACTTGAATTATTACTGGGGAAACATCAGTACCATCTTAAGATAGTTTTGCAAGTGGTATTGAACCAACGACCTTGCAAATCAAACCACCATTCAAATATTATCGAAAACTGTTTGGAAGTTAATATTTGAATAGTTTGGTTCGGTTTTGTGTAGGCTGTGGGAACAGAAGTTAAAACAAGCCTGAGGTGGAGTTAATGGTAGGTTTTCACTGGCCGCCGGGCAGTGTTGTCGTAAATATTTAATAAAGCACTGACTAGACTAGGGTCGTTGTCTCAAGGTAGGCTGGGTCAAGACGTCCACGAGGCTTCTATAGGAAGAGCCGGCCGGGACTTAGTGCACAGTACACGACGGGGACGGTCACATCGCGGAAGTCAACTTCACACCTTATCCGGATTCCCATGTTTACTACCGTTTACATATACATACAACCACATTGAAACATATTTTCCAACTACGTTTTAATAAACTAGGAAGCTTCGCATCGCTTTTTCAGGCGCGTTGTTGGATGAGCGTAATTGGTGCATTGAGCTGCCATGTGTTATGCGGATTTTCTGTTGTTCTGTGAAAAAATCTTTACTAATTCGATTTTTTTTTTAAAATTAAATTAAATTAAATTAAAAATTAACTTAAATTTTGTAATTAATCGTAATTTAAAAAAAGATAAAAATCGTAAAATTTCGATTTTTAAAAGAAATAATTATTCGATTGCGCTCAAATTTGACACGAATATATTAATTTATAAAATTAAGGTTCTGTGAAAAATCATTACAATACCTTTTCGAGGTTAGAATAGTCTAATATTAAACTCGTATTTTAGAGGCTTACTGGTAATATACTCGGTAAACACAGCTGTAAAATGATGCATTTGTCCTTTTAAAATGCTATGTGTAAAGATAAACTCACAAAATGTCCATAAAATGTTTTAATAGGGCAGACAAAAGGCGAGTTGTAACAAGGAAAAGGTCATTTGACATTTGCTTTGCCTATAAAATATCCGCCGGCCGGCCGCCAATTAGCAATATAGGTACAGCAGCACTCATGCGTCATAAATAAGTAAATAAATAATAGAATAAATGTATTTAGAGTATACCCACTCAGTTATATAATTGATTTTCAGTGGGGGACATTAAATCAAAGCGACCAAGCCAACCCTGTACGCAAGGTAGTAAATGTAGATTTACTATTTTCTATTCCAACATCTTTGATCTAATTGTCTACCTTTATTACCAATATAATATTAATTTAAAATTTAAACTGAGCTCACAATGATGTTGTGCTTTTAAAATATAAAAAAATTGACAAAATAATACGGAGTTGATCTCCCCTTAAAATGATTTGAAAACTCTACTGCGCCAAAGAAAAAAGTTTTTTAATGTGATGTTTTATGGCTAGCAGCTAGATCGACTTGAGTTTCTTTTATAAACAATTCTTAGCGTAGAAATGTGTTTACCTTTTTGAATAATTAAGCTCTACAAATCTCAGCTAATTCTCCCGGTTGGCTTTGCTTGGCGTAACGTTACCTTTCTGTTGATTACATCAGGGGATGTCGCCTAAGGAAGAACCCGCTATCATCAACTTGATGAAAGTGCAGTTGAAAGCGGTGAAAAGAAAAAAACTCATTTCCCATGTAACGTATCCATTCATACTCTCTACTATGAGATAAACAAACTCCCAAAGCCAAAGAAACTAGAACAAAGCAACGAGCTGTGCCAATTTCACGTCGTCTAAACTCGGTGCGGTTTTATTAGTGGGAGCGGAAGTTGTACGTTTAGTTCATAGAGAGTTGCGTCGTTTTTTAACGTGGATTTGCTATGTGCATAGCTCAAACAAACTGGACAGATAAACATAAATGTACATACCTTTGTGCATTGACTGTTACAGTTGGATTACTCTTTATCGCGATTGATTCAAATGATTGCTGCAACGTATCACAAAGGGATCTACTTACAATGGACGTATATTTATGTGCAGTGATTTAATATCATTGGACAAAAGATAACAACTAAAAATAAATGTGATTAATTTAGTACGGTTATTTGAAATAGTAGGTGGAAAGATAACCCTGTGCTTTTATAAGGTTATTTTCTTCGAAAGCGTGATTAGGTCATCACATACGCTTTCAACGCTTTTCTCATGTGACCATGTTTAGGAAAAAACAAACTTTTATTTCAACAATATTTCTTGATTCGACATTTACAGTGAATGTTCGCGACTGAAATTAAATTTATTGACTGTTACTATTTTCGGACCTCGAAAGACTAAATGTTTCATATTTCAATATTGACCAAATCTAAATTCAACATTAATTTTCATTTTTCTTACAATTCAAAACGACGTGTTGATATAATGTTTATGTCAACTTACAAGTACGGTCATACGGTATTGATTTTATAGGAATGTGTACAATATGGGGCACGTATTTTGTTCTTGTGTGCACACTTTTTTGTGTGAGTATTTTGAATATCGAGGTGAAAGATAATTGATAAGTTATGATAAAAGTCATCCCTATTGGTGTACACTTTATAAGAGTTTTCTGTAATTCCTGTTCAACGTGACATTAAGGAAGGCTTCATTGTGCACTTAATAATACTGTTCAAAGACCACCAGGCACAAACGGCTAAAGTTGACATAATAATATTGAATACATCGATATTGTATCAAAACCATAAAGGACCTTCAGTGGTCATAATATAAAAACCACATGTCATTAAAAAGAGCACCTGTCCAAGCTGTATTTACGTACGACATGTAGTAGGTCTACATTTTGAATACATAACACGATTGTTGAGCGTATGTTCTTGAACATATGTAACTGTGTTTACAGCATTTACCACATAGAAGAAAAAAGCGAAAGTATTACTAAATTGGGAACGTAAAAGAAAAGATTCTGTAAAATTAGCTCTAGACGGTTTTTAATAAGTAGCAGAATGTATCAAGAAAATTAAAAGCGTCTGTTAGCATTACTACGACATAAACTTGGAAGTTAAAATGAAATCTTAACTTTTCTTAAGTTTCTCAACCAATCCAACTTGTGCACAATTGTAATTACACTTACAACCAAGTACCCGTCCTCGATAATTCTGTTATGTAGGTGGCGTTAATGCGCGCCAGATGGCTAGAGGTCTCTCTCTTAATAACAACATTACCAACACGGGACTAGCAAATGAACGTTAATTGGTTATACGACGGAATCTGCATTTGAATGTAACACCTTTAATCAGTTTGTTCTCGGGGTTAAGATTACGGAAAAACCAAGCGCTCAATTAATCACAGTTGAGGAAACTCACCGGTTTCTCGTTAATACTATCGATTTTTAATCAATGTGTATAAAAATCTTAGTTAATTAGTGCAACACACACACATTAATATATTACTTTTAAATTACAACTTTGTTTGTTAATCTAAAGTTAATGTATATTTTTTAAATCGATTTCGAACTTAATTTTGTCACATTATACCATGTACGAGCGCATTAATTAATTAATTAATTGTAATTAATTTTTAACAACATGACCATTAATTCGATATCGATTTACTTGAAAAAACATTTTAAATAATTGTACTTCTCATACAAACAGATATTAACAACCACGTCTTTAATATTAGATCACATTTTAATATAAACATTCTCGATAATTTATTCATATCTCATCATAAACTTTTCAGTTGATTTCGAATGAACTTCACAATACGTAAACCTATTCAACAGTCCAAGTCTATCACAATCCTTGATAAGTACATTTACAATTATTATGCGTTTTTTAAACTTTAAATTTATCAATATTGTTTGCTGTAATTGTGTTTTTACTTTTGGATGAGTTATTGAGCGAGCGTAGCGAGCGTCTCCACTTGACTCTTATGGCTCGAATGTCTGTTTTTTTCTGTTACTGCTTCGGTACAGGTCGCACCGTTTCTCTGATCGACCTGAAATTTGGCACATATGTACATAACGCCTATGCGGGATGCTGTATAGTTTTTGAACAAAATCCGATCGTTGGTTATATATATATTTTTAAAAAATGTTCCGATCGTTATGAAATTTTGCAGGGTCAATAAGTACAACATTCTCTCCTATTTTACAAATTTTCAGCTAAATCGGTCAAGACCTTAAAGACTTATTGGTATGTAACATTATGGGAATGTCGTACTCGGGTCGTGTTGCACGTACCGGTGCTCACTCAACAACGCAACGGGACTTTTGCGTTTTCCTAGTATATGGACACATTATTTTATTTCGTCATGTAATTGGATGATAGCTCAAGCAGACAATATGCTTTGGAGAAAACAGGGCTTTGGCTCGACAATAAAGTTTGGGCCACATACATGAACAACGTTAATGTTGGCTTAATTGAATAAGTGTTTGATGACAAAATATTCAAAGTCTGTCACCAACTAAATATTAATTCAAAGATGCCTGGGTTGTGAATGGTATTAAATTGCTCTCTATTGTAAATAATTGCTCACAAATGCTCATTCTCTTTGCGATCGGTAGGCTATATCTAATGTCTTGAATTGTAAGTTAATCCACCACCAACCACTCTTGCGTTATTAAAAGTGTTATTTTGAAATTGATTTCACTCGTTGTTTTTTTTTGTATATGGGTATTAAACCTTGTATAGATTACGGCCTAATTTATCCGCTTCCGAATTACACACCATAGTAACAGGGCGTAGAGAACTAATTTGATTTCACCCTTCGTGATCGTTACATAAAAATCCAATCAAATGTATTTCGTGTGGTGACATCCGCTAAATTGCATATCCGGGAAATAATGTTATTTGGCGGCATGTGGTGCCACTGATAGCCGGCGTTAGATCCGCTTGCTTTGCAGGACATTACACTAAACGGGAGGATTTCTTCGCAGCTGTACTAGGCTTAGAATTATATTAATTACATTGGCTATATCTGAAATTTTCGGATAACAATTATTTTAGTTTAGTTGAATATTAAAAGTTTAAAAGTGCTGCATTAATGCTCTATAAATATGGCTTCAAAGTGTTTACTGTTATATAATGACCATAAAAAGAAAAGTAATAAAAACAAAACGAACGTATTATTAATACTTTATCAAGTTTTATTGCTGAGATCTAGATGGGTTTAGTTGCACTTTTCTATACTTGTGAAGTATAATCTACGTTTTATCTCGTGAATATTTCAAGAAGCAATTAAGAAGTTTGAGCAAAATAGAACGAACGGGTGGTAAAATGTACAATATATTAAACACCCCTTGGAAATGAAATGATATTCGTTTTATTGGCATCGTTATTTTAGAAGTGCTTAGCCGTTTTTGCTTATATCTTTATTTAATCCTTAAGAATTGTTATAAATTACATGTCTGTGAAGCTACTGGATAAATAGAAAATGTAATATTTCAAAATGCGGTTGCCAATTATCCCTCCTTCATTCAAAACCTCGCTACCTAAATCTATACCACAAAAGCTTGTTCCACATTTACCGTATATGCAAGTGATGATTACTGTAATCATCTTGGCGTAATGCATGCAAGGAACAATACGTCATTTATTTCAATCGTACCATTTAAATTCAAAATTTGAAGATAATTTGACATTTCGAAATCTTAATTAGTTATTTTGAGTTATTTGAGATTTGCCCTTGGAACATAATCAAAAGGGATATCAGCAAACTGGTCTTCATAATCTTAAATATCAATACTCTAATATGCTTACCGTATTGCGAATGTGCTAACGGACATGAAAAATAAGTGACTAAGGCTGCTAGGATTGTAGCAGATATTTTTGCAACTTTTGGTGGAGGTGCCGGGTTGGAGAAATGAATGTACATTACAATTTTAAATTTAATTGATTTGATTTTTGTTACTCTCAACGTCTCTATTTATGCACTTAGGCTATTCGAGACGATTAATGATGATAAATGACGACGAAGGACGATTACAAAACAACCAAGGCTAAAACGGGATTCGAACCCACGTCCACGTAAAGCAATACGCTTCGGACCAGCGCCCTAATCGTATGTGCCACCGAGGACGGCTTTAAAATAAATTTTGAAGTTTCGATATTATTTCTAACCTAAGAGTGTTACTAGATTGTTATTTGTGTTGTCTCGTTCTTAAACAAAGTAATTAAACATCTCAATGTTGAGTATAATTCGGAGATTGTGGTGTTTATCTACTCCCGCCCTACATGTTATTACTTGTCGGCCTCAACCGTCGTGCATCTTCGATGCAGAAGAGAACTCCGCCGACCCGAAGGTATTCCAACATCTGTTGGGATAGAAACAGCCCCACTCGACGTGAAATGTCGTTCAACGCAAGCCGCACGTAAAGGATTATTGATGAGTATGATGCCTGTCCGCTAATGGTATATCCGGCTAAAGTTCCGGCCCTACCACGGCACGATTTCGCTGTAATTTCCGTAATTATTTTCACATTTAAGGGCGTTTTTACTTTTAATCACAGTTTAAAATGTTTATTACGCTATTTTGGTTCATGAATTTGAAATGAAACAGGGAATGCTTTACAATGTCTGCTTGTCAGATTTTACGCGTTTTGTTTGCAAAAACAACTACGCTGCGGTGCGGATTTCTGTTCCTGAGTTGTTGGATGAGCGTAGCGAGCGAAGCGAAGATTCCATTTCACTACACTGGAGAAAAAAATCCGGAATGTTTTTTTTTTTTTCTTTCTTTCCTTCTTTCTTTTTTTTTTCTGTATTTTTGTGTGTTTGTCAGCACGATTCCGGCTAAACCGATACTCCGTTTGCGATGAAATTTTATGGAGGCCTTCGAAATCTCTGAACTTAGAACTGCCACGTTTTTGAGCGCAATCAAAAAATTATTTCTCATGAAAATCGCAATTTTACGATTTTTTTCGATTTTTTGAAAATTTATTTTCCTTGTAACACCTACATGCTTAATCCGATTTTCATGATTTTTTCACAGAACCTTAATTTTATGAATTATGATATCCGTGTGAAATTTGAGCGCAATCAAAAAATTATTTTTCATGAAAATATAAATTTTGTGTGTTTTTTTCTTTTTTCAACAATTCTTTTACTTATAACACCTACATTCTTTATTTTATTGTAATACTTTTTTCACTGAACCTTAATTTTATAAATTTATATATTCGTGTGAAATTTGAGCGCAATCAAATAATTATTTCTTATAAAAATCGCAATTTTTTGTTTTTTCATTTTTTTAAAATTCATACGATTAATTAAAAAAATTAAAAATTAAAGTTTATTTTTTATCTAATTTAATTTACTTTAAAAAAAATCTTCAACTTAGTACTAATTTTTTCACATAACAACAGAAAATCCGCATAACACATGGCAGCTCAATGCACCAATTACGCTCATCCAACAACGCGGCGGGACTTAAGCGTTTTCCTAGTATTTAAACCACAACTTCATTGTTTGAGAATGATTATTTAGTAAACGGTTTCAAGTGTAGATTATTGTGTTGGAGAAGAGATATTATTGATCAATGCTTCACATATTGGCGCCCAACCAGTTTGGTGGCGTCCCGCACCAACTGGGGCGTACTATAATGTTTAACGACCCTCACTGGAGTGGCCTAGCTGTTGTCACAGATGGGTTGATGATCGTGTGGTACCAGGTGGAAACCCATATACACGAGAAGCATGCGAACTTGTTATATTATCATCAGATGTGACATTTTTGTTTATTATGTTGTCATATAGTTTACAAATTGTGCGTACTTTTTACTTTATTATAATTAATTTACTAACCAACTGAAGGTATGAACGTTTTGATTCGAAACTGAAGTAAACAAAAGTAATTAATAATTAATTGTGTTTCATATTTTTTAATTGCTTGTCTATATTAAAATAAACTGACGAGTGTAGTGTTAATCCGTTTTACGAAGGAATTTCAATTCACGTTTTTTAAAGTAAAGAAAGTTTTGTGGTGAAGATTTCCTATATTAAATACATGGCACGCACACGTAACATGGGATACCACGTGATCGTGGTTTGATTAATCTCACTTTAGAGGTATCTACGATATAAGCTCCCCCCCCCCACCATCCCTCAAAAGCCTCAAAAGTCGTCCATTAGAAGCACGCGGGGATTATTTTTTTGTTCGGAAATTTCCACTCAAAAGTTTATCTCCTGATGATATAGGAGTTTTAGGATCTAATTTCCTATCCAATGCGTGAATTGAATTTATTTTCTAATTTTACGTGGAACTCATACAATGCAAAGAATTTAGGTCTACCTGAATAATCTCCGACCACAAAAGTTTTTCAACATCGCAGAAACATTGCACATGGACGGATTGAACGGTGTTCATATGGGATTAGTAAAATGAAAATAACAAGGCACGAGGTCTCCTGATTTCTAATAAGCCAGACGGAAGTGAAGATTAAACCATGCTACGGCGCAGGTAATACTTTCCCTGTTACCGGTGTAGCAGCTAATACTGTGAGGGGTGCATGGCCAGTGAATCGAGTGCGGGAAAACGGGAACGGGAGGGGTAAAGGGGAAGGGAATGGTCCGCATGTGGGAATTATTGCACCAGCCGGGAAAAGCTGTGAACCGTACATCCACTCTGGACCTAATGATTTTTTGAAAACCTAAATTTCATCCTCGAAAAGCCATCATTTTCACCACGATTCTATAGCCCTATTGTGCACTGAAACGAAAATGCTTGTGAATATCATAAATAGGCCAATTCACATAAATTAGTTGATTAAATTGGCCATTAAGTTCTCCACCAAAATGACGTTACTTTCTATTTAAACACAGTGAAATGTAGAAGATTAATTGCCTGACGCTTCAACAACCAGGATCATATTTATCGCCATTTAGGGGTTTCCACCATGATGAAAGCAGCCTTTCACACAGCCTATGTCTTCTTTCGTAATAAAAGCCCAGTTTCATGGAACCAAACAAACACCCAATCCATATGTTTTCAATTAATAAACCTGTTTGACTTGTGGGATTTAATATAATCAATGAATCAATTTCCAATACTTCAATATCAATCACTGCCTTCGCAGCTGAAAGGGAATAAAGTGGACGTTTTAACATTTTTGCTCAATAGACAACGATGAAATAAAAACAAATGATTTGTTTTTTTAGTGTGAAAGTCTCTAATGAGCATTTTGTTTCAAAACCATAGCTCGAAGAGATATTAAATGTTTGTTTTAATTACCATTTGTAATTACCACCATCCACGAGCTGGTACAATAATTAGTCGTGTTTACTGGCAACTGTGTCTCCAAACGCAGTTATGCGTTACATTATGTTACATTATGTTACATTATGTTACAGTTACATTATGCTGAGAACGAACCAATTAGCAATATAAATTTATGATATCTATATCTATTATAGATATTTTTTATTTTCTAGGTCATTTCACTGTGTTCGATTAGATTATTTAAAGATAAATGAAGTAACCGCATATAGTTTGAAATTGTATCTTTTAATCTAATAATTATATACAACGTCGCAATAATATTATTTTTTCGTTGTAGTAAGTCGTAATAAGATAGAGGAATGATAATAGAAATAAGATGAAACGAATAGAAAATATTAAACACAATTCCTAGTCGAGTTGGCTATAAATTTTATAAAATATTTATAATATTGAAAATGTATATACGAAACATACCCTCTATCTCCACATTTTTTATTAAGTACCCTACACGTTTTAATATATTATTTTATTTATATTTTTTATCAAGGTAGTTCAGTCAAAGAACAAACGTTCATTCATCAATACAACCTGGAACTTATTTTATTGTTGGCTGTGCTTGGGACCACATGTCCTCACTATAAACACGTGTAAGAAATGTACCGTAATAAATATGTCTTATCACCATTTTGAAGCTAAACCTGATGCACGAAAACTACGAAGCCATCGTAAAAACGAAAGGTATTTAACTTAAAGGGGTATTTAACCGCTAAACTCAAAAAATATATTTCATTCAGGCTAACTAGTAATGAATTTAGCAATTAACAGAAAAATGATTGGGGCCACCATGACCTCCCAAAAAATTGTCAAACATGACATTTTTCGAGCTAGTTCCCATCGGCAAAAATCTCCCATAAGAAATAACATGGGGACGATCTTTATGCCCCGTGACCTTGGAGGATTTTGATCCAAAAAAATATTGGCGATTATTGACGTACTCGACAGCCTTTTCTGTAAATTCTCTATATTTTGTTTTGTAATTTGGTCAAGTAGTTCGGTCAAAATATGCTGATTACCAAGATGAGGTGTGATTTTGGAATGCATATTTTTGCGTGTTTGAGGGAATATTTGGGCACAGTTTCAAGACACGATGTTATAAAGGGGCATTTTATATTGGTACCATGCTCTTGTATCTATGTGGACCAAAAAAGAAGCAGGTTAAAGCCGATTTAGGAAATTTTCCAAAACACCAATTTTCGCCAATTTCTGGATCAAAAAATTAAAAAATTCGTGTTAAATCACAGTTACAAGTTATAATTTTTTAAACGGTCATTTAAGTGTAGTATTGTGCTATAGATCACGTGGTAAAAAATAATTTTTGGGGTTTTTAGCCCCTTTAAAACCAGCGTATGAAAGTTTAGTATTGCACTTACCTGATAGTTCTGATAGACCTCGATAGTATATTACAAACATAAGAATATTCTGAAATTATACCTTTACTTTGTCAAAGAAATCAGTAAACACAATAGATTAATTAAAATGAATAACTTGTTTGAAAAACTCTTTGTAAACTACAGCATTTTATAGTAACGTTTCATATTATTTTTTGTATCGTGTAGTTGTTAAATGGAACTCATATCGCTCGATAAAGGAAGGTGTAGACTTTGTATAGGAAGTCGATAGATATGCAGATGCTGGTGGACTAAATCCTATGTTAGTGTTCAAAAATGTTACGCTCATCCAGATATCGAATACTTATGTATTATAACCAGAGCGACCCTTCTTCGAAACTGATTAAGTTCTCGTCAAGAATAAATAATAATTAATAAATAAATAATATTAATATTTTTTCGCTGTATCGACTTGCTCAATAATACTACAATAAACTGAAATTATTTCAAAATTATTTCCTGCTATAAAAGTTTAAAGTTTACAAAATAATAATAACGATATCAAATTTGATGAAATTTTAAGTGCTCTGTAACTAACAAAACTAGTAATAAAACTAAGTCACAAATTTCAATAAAAAAAAAACGCAAAACCTTCATAATTATTTGGAAGTCTGTGATCAATGAATGCTGAAGTGTTGTTCGATAACTTTGCATTCTCCAGAAGTGTTTTTAGGATGTCAATAAATTTATGGTAGCTCCATCAATTTACCTCTCGATCGTCGCGATAAGCAGTTCGTGTCTATAAGAGCGACATGAAAGCAATGATGAACGGAGAAATCCGTTTAGCGAGATATAAGGGAACAAGGGATTTTTATCAAACACACACAAAGACAAAAAGACCCACCAATGAGCCTCACTTTTTCTTTATAAAAATCTCTTTTGATACTTTGAGCTAATCGGCTTTTGTCGTTAGATATTTGGCAATGCTTTTGAGTCACAAGAACAAAAGACTGCACTGTAGCGGTAGGCTCTAGGGAGAGGGGGTGGGAGATGTTAATGTGAGAACAGTTGCATCTATTCCAAAGTATTTTATTCACAAAACAAATAAAGAAATTGTTATTTACTAAAACTATTCTTAAGAACATTCAGTTTTCAATATTTCAAAACGTGAAATTCTTTTTTCCTCTTCTACCAATACCGCGCCATCGTGATAACTTCCATTGGTTTAATATTGCATCAAAACTTTGAACATGTTATGACATTGCAATAAATTTCAAGTATCTCCGATATTCTGATTTGCCTACTATTGAAGTTTTTGTTTACTTTACGTTCCAGTTCCAGTTTTAATTTCAGTTCCTATGTCGTCTATCTCGAACAACTTCATCGCCGTTCTCAACAAAGTATCCAGTGTGTTTCTTAAGCTTCAAGCGTATACTTCCACGCTTCAGAGATGATATAATATGAATTACCGACAGATGTAGCTGCAACGCAACTAACTCGGGAGGCCTCGGCTTCAATAACTGCAGTCAATCATGACTGAAAGTTTTGTTCTAAATAGTGTTTTTCTTCGTAAATGTAAATAAATGAATAAACGTTAACAATTCTTTCAGTCTAAATAACCACTATCGGTTCAACATTTGAAATACACTTTTATTGACGAATATCCTTGGCACCTACTTTCCATTAAACATTTCATAAACATAACTATTTATTTGTGTATACAATTCCAAAAACGCGAAATTATTTTTAAGGTTTAAAAAGAGCAATTGCAATAATTAAAAGAAGTATTACCGAAAACTGAAGCAATGTAAATAAAAAGTGAAGCTTGTATTATGCTTAATTTAAATGGTCAATCAAAATTGAACTTTTAAGATCTCGATATACAATTTCCTTGAATTGAGACCATGAAAGAAACACTCTTAAAAATAATTGCCCATTACTTTTTAACGGCATGTTAAAAGAGATCGCGCATTGGGAATGCGTTGGGAGAGTTGTATGGTCAAGTGAATATTTCACCGGGCTAACAAAGTCTGCTCCCCCCAACCCTCCCCCACTTGACCTACGCTCACTGCCCCTCGTTGCCATGGCAAGAAATAGGCTCAGACGGATTTTTATTTAACTTTTTCACCATCTGACTTCACTCAAAACGTTCAGTTGGATACCATTATAAAGGACTGGAATTCGGTCACTCGAAGATATTTTACTTGTCGGCCAACAAACATATTCTTTTTGAAACATTTCCTATATTTATTTACAGATCTTCTAGGGCACAGATGGTAGAGTATATTTTCTAAAAATTCTATAAAGGGTTTATTTTTCTAAAATAAAAAGTTTTCAACTTACCTCTCCAATGGTTGTTTGGGATGAAAATTCTTTTTTATATAAGCATAACTTCACGTTCTAGAATCATATATAATGAGAATGCACCCCTTTTGTATAATTTTCTTTTACATTATTTTGTAAAATTGCCAATGAAACATTGGCCTGAGCTATGACCACATTACCAAACATCTCAATAATATGTATCGAAGAAAAATGTCATTGACGCTTTCTAACAAAACACATCTAAACAGCATACATATTTTGCGAAATGTTTTGCCACAAAAAAATTTAAAAAATCAGAACTTGGGTAATTTTAAAACTGTTACCAAACATCTTTTATGTAGACATAGATTTTAGTCATTGCAAGAGTATTTTGAACGTTTTAAAAATGTTAAATAAGGTATGTTTTATTTTATGTATATAATGGAGTTGACGCGTTTTATATACATTTGTAAAATTTTAAAAAAAATACACAAATATTGAATGTGTCAGGCCTGACTCAGTATTACGAAGGCCAGGGGCTCATAGTTTTCTAGGCACAATTTCTTTCAAGGTAAGTTGCACATGCATAAGTTATGCCCTGTATTGATAAAACGAAGCAAATGTGTGGATATATTCAAAATTAGAGGGTTGGCCATGAAAGTCACCTATGTTCTATCACTTATATCTTGAATTCAGTTTGCCCGTGGGCAAGAAGATTACGTGACATTCACTCATCCGAAGAAAATAAAATTCTACCTGCAAGTTAACGAACCTTAAATAGCCCACAGAGTTTTTCTTATTGCATCTGAGAATTGAAGTTCGTTTGACTAGTAGTAGCTCGTATTATAAATGCAGAACGTTTCAGAATACTAAAAGAACAATCAACTTAACAATGGCAATTTCATGCGGTTATAACACAATCACGTGATCGCTGAGACTGCATCATTCCGTGTTTTAAATAAATATTCGTTTCATCTTGGTTTTCATCATACAAAATTCTTGTCACAAGTAGCAACAATTCATTGATTTTTAGACGGAAGTACTTCTTATCCTCAAATACATATGCATTTGACTGGGCTGGACTATGACACCATTCAATTATCGATATAAAACGAAAATTTCGATATTGATGTATTGATCACTTTAAATAATTAAAACATAAAAAAATTGAATCAAGCCCGCCTACTATTATTAATGTGTGGGTACAAAGGGTTGCTAAAGTATCGCCAAAACTGAATAATGATGATAACGTTTTCACACTCGCGTTGAGTGACCCGGCACCTCCACCAAAACATAACGTCGATTGCGTCAAAGCCTACTTGGTTGACTTGGTCGCTTTGGTTTACTGTCCCCCACTGAAAATCAGTTATATGACTGATGGGTAGACTCTATAAATACGAATTTATTTATTTATTTAATGCAAACCGAAATTTGAAATTGATTAATTTTCTTAGTAATTTAATGCATTTTAGGCGAACACATTTTTTTCACATTTCCAAAAATCCCTATCCTCGTTTCAGTGTTTGACAAAAATAGAATTTAAAAAATCAAAATTTCGATATACCGATAAAGAGTCCAAACATTGATATCTAAAATATGCCCGCTTATTGATAGCGTATCAAAATATCGATCTATTTTCCCAGCTCTTTAGAACGGAATAGAATATTTTTCGACAAAAATACATCAATACATCACTTAATAATTTATCTAACCAATAATAATACGGTTCTCGCAGAGATTTTTTTAAATTTCTTAGATGGACGTCAATTCATCACGATACTACAATCGTGCGGCGATTTCGGAGCCGTCCTAGCAACGAAGCACAAAATAAATGATATAATAAAACCACTTCGTGTTACAGTGAGTGGGTAGACTTTTATTGTACATTTATTTATTTATTAACTTAAATTGATTAATTTTGGGGTAATGATGGAAGCATGATTATTAATTACTTAAGTCCTGACTGAGCGTAATCTGAATCGCCGCAAGTTGACTATAATATTTGATTAATCGTAATACGGGCGATGAGTTATGGGCTGGCACGTGTTTGGCATGGTTAGACTCCTAGTTTCAAGTGGCCACGTCACAGCAGATATAGATATGGCTGAATCACATTGATTCTTTTATGCCTGCAATCAATCATTTTTGTCTGTTTTCACTTGGGTTTTCTATCCCCTATCACGTTTTCCTCTACTGTTGCAGAATACAGAGGAAAGACGAAGTGGGAAATAGCTTTTCGCTTGCTCTCTGAGCTATCCACTTTAGATTGGGGCACTTTCAGAAATGTGATGGTGGTAAATTCTATACTGTGATCCACTTAATGTGAGACATTGTAGTCTTATGGATTGAGCCTATCCTGTAACGTTAAAAAAGATGGGGTATTTCCAGAAGGCTTGCATGTTAGCATTTATGTGAAGAGAAACGTATTGGCATGTAGTCTATTTCTGCCGAAGATTTCAAAGAAAAGTAGATGGCTATTGCGATATTTAGGTTTTACGTGTCATACTTTAGTAACGGTGCTATTTGATACTATGAGTAAGAAGTGTATCTTTAAGTTATCTAAAAATAAAAGTAGTAAATATTTATATTCAAGTTACCCAAATTGTTGAGAAAGAGCTTGCCGAAATGCACCATCATCATCAAGTTATTGAAAATGTCAAATCGAAAGTTTATTTTTCCAACAGAAAAGTGATCTTCCTAAACTACTGAACCTAAAATGGTTATATTTTTACAATTTTAATTGGTTTTCGAGTTGCTAAGTGACCAAATAAACGGTCTTTTCTACAATACAGATCGATTGAATTAGAAGCCTGAGAAGTAGAAAATGTTAAACTTCGAAACATTTACAGAAATAAAATCCTTTACCTGTCAACTTTTTAAACTCCGGTCGTTGTGTTTTTTATGAAATCAATCCAACTTAATCCACTTCTCTATTAGCTTAATACTAAACTTTAAACAGACTAGATTAATCAATAAATAGTCCTTATTATCCAGGAGATACTCATCCCCGGGGGGCAATCACTTAATATTTGTGTTGTGGTCTGCACGTAGCCAGGGAGTTACGTTCATCCCTGGCACCCTCCAGTGAGGAAGCAGAGATGGATGTGGCAACGAAGTGGACGAGAGTTTCTAGACAAGGATGTGGGGAACGAGATTTAATTTGCTTAGGTAAGCTTTGTTATTAGGAGTTAAACGTATTTTAGGTAATATTCCCGAATGATATCCTTCGATTTCGATGGGGTTAGCTAGGAGCGTACTCATGTTTCTCTGATTCAGGACATAGATATAAATAGCCCAACAAGATAGGTATTCAACTGGCATGGCGATTTACACAAAATTGTCTTTCGGCACTTATCGCTATTTTGATGCAGGTACAGTTGGCCATATTGTAAGTCTAAAAACTACGATTTAGTCTTCTTTTTAGTAGTAATAATATTGAATATCACAGCAGAATTAGTAAATCTACTAGCCTGACTGCCAGCACAATATTATATATTAATATTAATCTTAGGTGGAGTAAAGTATTATTTTGCAATGTATGAACTTGTTTAACGTAAAAGAACATGTTCTTAGTTTTACGTAGACTCCCAATAAAATGTTTATGCCTATTAAATATTAACAGGCATTTAGTTTAAAATAAATGTTATATATAAAAATATGTATTTATTTACATTAAATATAGGACGTAAAGCCTGATATCATTAATTCGTCGTCGGAGTGACACTCTTCAACAGGGGACTAAGAGGCGTTATCAGGGAGTTCTGTTAGTCGAAAACGTATGCCCTTCATAAACTCTTGGTAGACTCAAGCTCAGTATTCGTATATGGCCGAGGTAAATCTTGAAAATATTTACGGCCATGCTGTCAGAGGCTGGTCTGGTATAGCATACCACCGATGCATTTGCTTAACGTATGAGCAGCTAGCTAGAAATTTAAAAGGTAATATCCACCATTGAAGCAGAGAAAATTTAAAATGACGCAGGTGTGTTTTTTAAAGTACTTTGCACGCTTGTTTTCAACCTTCGTAAATGTCTAGCTCGGAATTATTTATAGCAAATATAAACAATTTTCTAATTTGCCACAAACTTCTATGTAAAGTGACTTAAAAACTTAAAAACTCCCGCACGGTAAAAGTGTTGCTACAAATCTAAGATTCCCTCTCAATAAAGTGTTTATTATGTTAAACAGTGTTTTAAAAGAACTCCCATTCGGCTAACATCGCTGTATTGAACTTTTCCGAAATGACGCCGAACATTTTTTAACCTTCCTGAGTGTTTTCAACTGTCACCTAGGGCAGGTTCAATGGTTCATTACCAGACTCCGTTAGTAACAATAGATTATTTAATAATAACGTCGAATATTTTATTCTTAACAGAAAGAAGGTAGAATAGCTGTAATTACACCTGGACAGAAAAGCGAAAGTGTACAACAGTTGATAAAGTGTTGGACAAACGAACAACCTCACCAGCAGCTGGCATTCCTACGATCGATTGATCATATTTATGAGCTTGGCTTCACCGAGACGATGATCAAACAGGTGTGGTTAGTGAGATGAACATTACCAAATTGGCAATTGGGAATTATTTTGTGCATTTAGCGCATGGAAATTTATACGATTTAATCGGTCAAAACCTAACTTACTTGAAAAACTGCGTGCGATATTGCTTGCTAGTTTTTAATCGCAAATTTGATATAGAATGTATAAATCTTTGTTTATTGGTTTGCAATGTTTTGACTTATTTTATTGGTTAACTTCTTCATATTGCCAATATTTTCAATTCTAATATCTACATTTTCATTGTCTAGTAAAACATGTCGAGACGTTGTCTTCTTAATTTTCACTGCTAGTTAATTATGTATATACTTTGGGCGTAGTAGACCGCGTCCACTTATCAAAACACAAGAAAATAATTACTGAGATTGGACGAATCCTAATACAGGAATGTACCGGACCGCTACGATGAAACTTGAATGGCTTGGTCTAGGCCGCGACATGTATTGAGAGTGGGAGTATTAGAGTGGACGTGAGAGTGCGGTATAGGGAGTGCAGGAGTTGTAGGAGACCGTCGAAACCGTTATCACTTCCTTCTTTCATTTCATTTTAGTAATGTATAGCACGTATTTCGTTAATGCTGACTTCTCAAAAATAATATCACCGAAAAATACGGCTGGCCGAAGCAAAATTTCCACGGAATCAATTCGTTTCATCATTTGATGAATGTTGCGGTAAAATTCCAACGCAGTCGTGCTCAGCAAAATTCAGGCTTCTCTCTCACCCAATTCTCATCGCTACGAAGCAATCGTCAAACATACAGAATGAAAATGATGCCTCACTTTACCCATTAGAACTCACCGTCGAGCGTTGAGGAGCCGTTCTAATTCACATAGAAGATGTGGTTACGTTTCTAAACCTTGATGGTTTTTTGATGTTGTCCTTTTTGTGTTCACCTACACTAGCGGTAGCGGAGACTGAGGCTTTTCATATCATCTTAACATTAATTTAGCGCTGGGTGGAATGAATTCATTTCTTTGACGTTTCGAAATGGGTTCCCCGTTACGCTTACAACTAACGACGTTGCAAATAATTAGCTCGTTACTACGCCAATAGTACCTATTGAAGTCAACCGAAAATTAATGATCATGGTTGCAAATGTTTGATATTGTGAATACGTAGGTAAAATGATTATCCAATTATTTCTCTTCTTCACCACCCATAACTAGGAAAAGCACAGAGACTCTTGTAGAGGAATTTCTATTCAAAACACATTCCATTCAATAAGAAATACCTGTATATAATTACTGTTATATATTTCATTATAGCATTCTAGTTGGTAATCTCTTAGCTCCCTGCTTCGTGGATGGTGCAAAACCTATGCGTCCTTGTGTTTTGTTTATTAGGCGAATAATTCTTGTCTAATGTGTTTTTAGTGGGTGTATTTATATTTATTGTGTTCTCACTCAGTTACAAGAACCGATATTCAGTGAGAGACATTGTAATATATAAGACTCAAATATCAGTGGATACTCTTTTCTTAATCTCTTTTCGACAAAATATAGTTCACTGTAGCAAACATGAATAATCCTACAAGACCAACGAACGTCAAATTAATATTCGTGTACGGAATGTACTCTGCAGGTTTGTATAAATTGTTTTGAAAAATATATACAACAATATATTTATGATTTTTGTTTTCTATATAAAGTATTTTATTTTTAGGTGTGATACAATAAATTCAGAAATTAATAAATCCTATACGGGCAGACGCTTAGACAGAAACTAGACCAAACAGCCATAATAAAATATAACTTACGGATTATACCTATGGGAGTGTCTCGACTAGTTATATCTTTAAATCATGGTATTAGTATGTTGTGATTTACATGTTAACAAATTGCTTCATTCAAAACAATAAATATCTTCAAATGCATTATTTTAAATTGGAACCAAAACAGAATTTCTTATTCAATAAGTTATAACTAACCTGCCAGAAGAAATCCCTTGCATTCGCATGCATTAACTTTTATTCAGGATTACCGGTAGAGGGAATCGAACGCGAATCAGAGCCTCACATGTTAAGCTTGAGCTATATCTGTCTGTCAGTTAGCAAAGTATTTTCTTTCACTTGAAATAAGACTGATCCCCCGAGACACTCAGTACTGTTTGTCAGGGCGTCTACACCTGCACCTAACAGGCAAGCAAACAACGGCACACCAGTGCATTATTTGTGTCTCGTCAACTGGCATTGTCCCCGTCCCCCACCCCCTCACAGCAAGATACGACCACTACGATACTCCAACCTCTAATTAATTGCCCGTGTAACATTCAAGATGGCTTCTGCTAGGTCGATTTCATCCCTTACGCGAACGAAATAGATTCTTTTCAACATAAAATTCACCTCTCCGTTTTTTTCATTAAACTTGCTTCATTAATGAGTATTAAAGTCTACTTTGAGAAATTCCTCCCTTCTTGAATCACCCCTGACATGGGGTTGAAAAAATACTTACTTCCTTGAGGTTGCACGGTAACAGCAAACCATAAAAAAGTCAGTTTCCTGGGTTCCATACGCTGCCTATTCTTACCCTTGTTGAACCGCCCTTGGCATGCACCAGCTGTGGGGATGAAAGGTACTCATTTACTAGTTGACTTCATCGCAGAAGATTCGAATAAGAAAGTAAACTTATTTATTTCTGCTTGTATATTTTTCGAAATACTCCCTACTTGAATAATTTGTGTTCTGATACAGCTACGGGGTTAAAAACTTCGAGTTGAAAACAAATATTTCTTGTAGCACAACTCGAAATCATGGTTTTTCTTTCACTTTCTTCTATTCCCTTATATTAATATAAACACGGGCGCATATAAAGATTTACAGTAAAACAGACACACATTTAATGATTATCGTTTGCTTTATTGCGTAGTCAACTCGTAACTAATATTAGCTTTTGTTATAGAAGTCTGCAATATATTTTCCTCGATTGATCGTTGGTTTAACATATTTTACATTTCAATAAAAAAGATGGTTTGACACTAAAGTTGGTGAGCCTTTGCACTGTGGTCACCGGTCAATGAAAGAAAATCGTTCGCTCTTTACAACCATCGAAATTTGTCGTGAAAACTGCTTCCAAAAATGAATATAAACTATTTTAAGATTTCTAGATTTCTATAAACTGGTAGATATTAGGAGTTGCGAGACTCAACACGTGAATGCAGTGCGTTATATTTTTAATGAATAATGCATTTCAGAAAGGGCGTAAGTCACAGTTTTTATTTCCAACAAAAATTAACTTTTAATAAATTTATAAGCCCTTCTGTCGTCATCACATATTTTTACTCCAGATCGGTAGACTTATTTTATACATAAAAACAATACATTTTTAACATCAAATATAATGAGTTGAAATAGGTATTTCGGGTATCGTGTAAATTGTCAACGATCGCACTCATGCTCTGCTCTTTCCGATTCCCTTAGCATTCTAAACTGACACCACGTATAGTCTCATGAAAATGTTTAATTCTCTTTACAAGTACGTTTCAACCGTATACGGTACATATTTTTTAGAGCAGCGCTTCATTTCGTATTCAATGCAGAAATATTTGATTCCTGGTGCACGAGGGTATAAAGCTTCTATTAGGGTCACTTATACTTGTGCCGATATTTCACTTGAAATATCACAGAATACGAGATTTATGCTCACTATTACGAATTTACAATTCAATGCCACAGTAGGGTAGACGTGTTAATCAACTGTTGGATAATAGAAACAGGGTTTATTGAACTTACAGATTCATCCTATTTATGAGCTGATTTCAAGCTAATCAACCCTTTGGGCGTTCCAGAGCACCAGTGATTGTCATGGTAATATTCGTCCTCTCCACCCTTCTTAATCATTATTCATCACTATTGCAGCACCTAGATTAGTATTGCTACCATCAAACAACACTATCTATGTGCATATTCCACGTGATGCATTAAAATGGTTTCAACGTCCAGACAAAAAAGGAAATCAACACTATTTTGTGTTTTGTTTTCATTTCTCGTGGGAAACCTTCCTATGCATGCCCCTCCAGGTGTCAAACTAGGTTTTAATTTAGTTAGAGCAATTGTGAAGAGAATGTTTGAGGGATTTTAAAGAAGACTATCTCTTGCATTTGCAATAACAACTGAAAAAAGCCTTAAACACATTTTTAACTCAGGATTGCCGGTGGTGGGACTCGAGCACGGGACGTCCTGAATAAAAGTCTTAGCTCTACGTTTGAGGTAAATCTGAAGGTATATTTTATTTTTATAATGTATTTCTTCATTTTTAAACAAAATGTGTTCTAGATAAACCTATTAAAAGTTCATCCTCATGGATAATTTTGAATTATCGTTTTAAATAAACCTATTTCAAATAAGTCTTTTGTCAGGCATAATTTTGCATTTAAAATAATCATTATTAAATTTGCAATCTTTTGTAGTATTACATTTGAATACATATGTACATGATACATACATTTATGCTTTTATTACAACAGTTACTTATAAGGTAAAACAATTAACTTATGAGTGACCCGAGATTTTTGTACAAAAATAAAAACCAACCAAACATTGTTATTGTTTTGGCAATATATTTTATCAGTTAAACGGCGGTATCAAGTGAAAGTGTGGTTACATAACTAGAACTGGTTTCTACTCAACCAGTACGAATTTCAAATATGTATTGACAACACTTTCAACTATGAGTGATAAGAAATAAAAAAACACACGAAACTAGTATTTGTACACGATTTCCCAAGGACATAGTGACACAAAGTTAACTATTCACACGTTTTAACATTGCAACGTCTACAGCACTGACCTGCGACTAGTTTACAGAGAGAATAGTGAATTATAGATGCCAGTCGTAAAAGTTGCGTTTGATCAAATTACGGTTTGTTGTTCCAAGTGTTTTATTCAATGGTTCAGTCATATAACAGTATGCCTGTACTCATGGCAGAGGTTGTAACTTACTCTAGGCTTTCACGAAATTACGAGTGGAGTTAGAAAATAGGTGTCGTGACCGTCGGGCTTTCCGGTCTCAATAAAAATTCGTTGAAGGAATCCCCACCCCATATGTGTGTAGAAAGAGACGTAAATAATTCTCTATAGGAAAGTAACAATTCTGAAGTAAAGAACTGAAAGCGTATGTATTGCACTTCCATTAATATGTTTTCAATTTAAAACTAAACGTTTATGTAATTTTCGGAGGAAAAACTTAAATATACTTAATTGTTTTACGACTTTATTTTCGCAGGCCTCTAATTTATTGATATTTTCCTCTTACAATACGTGTTTTGCACCGGGGAAGAAAGTTTACTTTTTGTGTGTATGTGTGTGTTTGTGTTTGTGTGCTAGCGCGAGTGTTTTCAGGTAGCCTAGGTCCTACTATTAGTATTAGTTGTTGCTGTGTAACATAGAACAAATAAAAAAAAGCCTGAGGCTGTTAATTTAAAACAATAAAAGCTTGCCCGCACACGACAAACAATTGTTCACGATTACAGTTTGCATGCAGACTATATGCAATTGAACTTATTACTAATTTGAAATGTAGTATTATGACTGTGAATGTAATAATATAAAAATCTCAACTAATTTGTTTAAAAATTGTATAGCTTCGATCCTCATATTATCATTACTTTACATGCCTATGTGACACACTCGTTACTGCTGATAATATTTGATTATTATTAATTAGTTCACAATATCCATCGCTTAGCTGAGGTATTTAGCATAAGACTAGATGATCGTGATCTTTATTTTAGATAGATTAAGGTGTAAATATGTTTTATTATGGACAATTACAAATGTTCATTGGTTAATCGCTACTCGTTTAACAAATTTGCGTGAAGATTCACGAACTTATCCACTAACGAGTGTAATTATTAAAATTTGTTTGTTATTTGTAGTTTTAATTCAATTGTCTTAGCATTACTTTAAGAAATTAACTCAAACTTATCTATCTATAGTGCTAGTCAGTAATGTTTTTTAGAACTAACGTGTTGGTTTAAGTCACTTCGATCTAAGAGACAATTTAGTTGTAGTTTCATGAACAGTAGTTTAACAATCAGATAGTGTTTGTATAAGTTTAAGATATAAGTACACTTTGTAGCTAACCATAATTGTTAACTGACCCGTTAAATAACTACATTGTTAGATTTTGGTATTTCCAACAGTACTTAAGTGTTGAGTAGTTCGAATTGAAACGTGGCTTCTCCGTTCTAGTTGAGTTAGTGATTGCGGTTGCTAACCCAGACTTATGAACCATGAAGTGGACTCAACCAACTTCTCAGAATCCCTATTAGAGCTCACGGTCTGTCTCGCGTTATTCAAATACAAAACCTACATAGTTGGTTAACACGTTGGCTGCATGGCGTGCTCGTGTAACAACACGTGGATTTATATAATAATAGAGAGGGAACTAGGTGCTATGAACTAGCAACTATAGAAACTAGTTCGAGATTTGTTGTAAGCAGGGTTCATATTGGTGTGTATCTTCTAATTCAGATGCAGATAGTTAAAGAAGCCAACCAAGTATGTTTCCCACCAATATAGATTTATTTAGTAAGTAAATAAATAAATGACATAAACTTCTTGATAAATTATCTTTATTTGAAAAAAAAAATACCTTGTTGTCAGTGTAGATATTCATTCACCTTGCATATTGTCCCTCACTTCAATTTATATGCCATTGATTTAAAAAAAAAATTATTAGCTTGTAGAAGGGAAAAGTTACTAATGTCCCTAAACTATTTGTTAAATTATTAAAATAAAGATTATTAACCACTAAGTGAAGTGTTTTTCATTTTAAAAAATATATATATATTTCAAACCATTATCGTACTTATATCAATATATTACAAAATATCACTTACAGGCGTTAAAATATAACAAAAAATCCCGACGTCGACAACAACAACAACAACAACAACAGCAACAAAAACTAAAACAAAAACAACAACAATAACAACAACCAAAAACACATCAAAACATCAACAAGGAACCATTTAACATTCATGGTTTTAAACAAGCTATAGTTTCAATTATGTTTGTGTTTGCCATTGTTGTGCAAACGACAAATCTACCGGTTGAAACAGAAAATAATGGTGACAAATTTTTAATATACACGTGAAAGAGTATTCCAACTAGTAAATACACGGTAAAAAACTTGTGTGTACTTGCAAACAAATCAAAATAATACAAATATTGTTGTGACAATCATTACACATTGTGTGTTTAATTACTTTGGAAGGGAAATGGTTACGAGATTAAATATTTAAATTTCAGAGTTATGTTTATTTTGTTGCAAGAGCAGTTTTGTATTTGGAGAGCAATGTCCACACAACACAACTCAACGCTCTGACCGTACTCGTTGCCTAACATTTAGCGGGCCTTTTGTGATATCGTGCAATTACACTGCGAGATGTGCGATCAAACGAGTGCTTTGCAATAAGCGTACGTCATATAGTGTATACGCACGCAGGCATCTCGATTGAAATGATTTGCCCTGACTGTGGACGCTTCCATTGGATTTCTCCCCATCTCTCTTCTGTGTGCCCTGCTCTCTCTCCCGAACCCTCCACCATCTACCCTCGTCCAACTTTTTTTAGTCAATTTCACCGATCAAATATGTCAACCTCGTACATCAGAGTCTGTGTACGTAATACATTTAGAGGACATTCAACTATTGGTGAACGTTGCCTGTCATGTAGATTGTTCAGTTTCCTTTCTCATGCCACCTGCGGTGAATGATGGATTTTTGATCGTTAAATCCATTAATGACCACCATTATAAAAAAGAATTTTCCTCCTACAAAAAGTTATTTGTGTTGGTTTACATCAAATTAACCCAGGAATGTTATTAAACGTCATTTTCGTATTCATACAACCTTTTGAAATTTGTTATTTTATTGACGTGCGTTAAAACTTTACGGATAAGTTCTGATATGTGACCTGGAAAGTATTATATAATATTTTCAGTTTAGTTCAGGCTTTACATTAAAATAGGTTCTTATTAGTTCCATAAAACATCTTAATAAAATCATTTATAAGATATTAATTCTGTAAGCTATTCTTGATCAATATTATTTATATTACAGCTTCATTTTCCGACGATGTTTTGTCATAGTTTTACGCAACTAATTACATTTCTTAGACGCCAGCATCTGCAGGAAACTTATTAACAAGATGCCAACTTCTAATATAGTCGTGAAATCACATTTTAATTAATATGAATCCACTACAAAAAGACCCGGTGTCGCATACGTCAGCAACTATAGTTGAAATCATAATATCAGAGCGCATACAAAAGACACCACGGCGTAAATTGGAATGTTCTAGCTTCTTCCCACAATACTTACGTTCAATAAATTCGTATGTGCTAGGTGCTAGCTTCTCCTAGTATACTTCAGCTCAGAATACGTCAAGGACATCCTCATAACCTCCCCTAAAGAATAGTCGTATCACTAATGAGTCGCATCTAGTCACTTCTGCTACCCTGTCCTCATTACTTTTACCTCCAGCATCCAACGATTCACACATGTTCGTTCATGTTGACCTGCTTCTTATTCTTTAGAAACCTAGCACTTGCAGAGTCCTTTCAATCTTCTTATTCCAAACCATTCCCTTGGTCTCCCGCAGTCAACTTCTTCAGAACATCTCCGCATATGTCCCCAACAATCTAAATTGCATACTTTAATATTTTTCCTTTGTAAACTTTGACACCTTAGTCCATGATCAAAACGTCTCTTCTAGTCAAAGTCGAAAGGGTTCCGAATTCCACTCAACTCAGATAGAAGTGTACTAGAGCTTTTACTATGTACTGTACCTAGAAAATATTGGGGAGTAAGACTCTGTTGCTGGAAATAAGAATAAAGTAATGTCATGTAACTATTAGGTCGGAATTTGTGTGTTGTGTGAAAATACAGCACTGTAAAAAATGGGCTTCTTGAGTTACTTTAATCAAGCAGGAATTAACTTAAGAAACCAACAGACACATGTGCCTGTGCCTGTAATTCGCTCAGTTTTGTATTTCACTACCGAGACTCTGCAGGAAAGGACAGGACGGAGTAGTGGGGGGCGTCGGGTATGGTTAGACGTCAGAGGGTTGGGGAAGGGGAAGGGCAAAACAGAAAAACAGAGATACAAAAGACCTAAGTGAGAAGCCGGCAGGTGCAAAATTCCACCTTTCCAAAAACCTTGATCGTCTTAAAAATATCTTAAAATTGGTGAAAATCTCATTTTTGTCAGCCTTTAATTTATGGATATTAACTGCGGACGGAGAAGGGGGGGGGGGTATCAGTAGTTATGGATTATATTTATTAATTCTAATTTATTCGATGAGCACATGAAAAAATAGCTCGGGTGTTTTTGTTTTTTGTGTTTGTTCGCTCTCTACCAGGTAAACGGCATATGCGATCTTGATGAAATTTTGAGGGTGCCTTCGAAATCTCTAAACTTAGATCTGCCACGTTTTTTGGTACAATCGAAGAAATCTTTCTTATGAATATCACACTTTTACGATCTTTCCCGATTTGAAGTGCGATTAGTGAGTGTTTTTTGAGAGTGCGTTGTTGAAATGAAGGCATACATGGTTCACTCTTAAACGAAACAAATGTACACAAAATACACATGAAACCGTAATGAAATGACACAATTAATAATCAACCAAAAACGCTCATCCGCTCATCAAGCGCATACCCTGATTTGTTTTGGGTTTACGGAGAGGTATATGTTTCGTTTTGGTTTTACGCCGTATACCCTTCATGACTCAATTGCAGGTGTGCTGTTGATAGGTCGGAAGCTTTAACAAGTAGACTACATCGTGAGGGTTTGAGGGCACAACCTTTGGTAACAAATTGTTCAAGGTAGTTTGATTGTGCTCAATTTAAGATCATTATTTACAAAAATGTAAAAATGTTCTCATAATTTTAGGAATTTATTTTTTGTTTTTATTTTCGTGATTCCGAATATTACACCAAGTATTTCTATATTATTGTACTGTCACATGTATGCAATTGTAGCTAAATGCGATTCACCATTATTTTTATACTTCTCCGATAACCCCCCAAAGTAACAAGCGTGCTTGTATAATAACTCCCACATTCGGTAAGTACTTGCATAAGTTTTAAAAATACTTCATGAAAAATACTTTAAAAGTAGAGAATAATTGACTCGCATGTGGGCTCTTCATAAATTTTCAAAAAATAACTTTCACTCATAATAATTAAATTTATGACTGATCAGGTTGTAATTGTCAAACCATGGAGTTGGATGAGAAGGAGGTCTAGCTCAAATGGAACAGCACGTCCACGATCGTGTTTGTTTGTTTAAGCCTATTCGCCATTTTGATTGTTCTAACCCGCGTTATAACCACTACTAGCAGGTTAATCTTTGCTACCATGAACTGTGGTAGGCCCTAAGTTAATTGTTACTACCAAAGTAAACAGTCAAAATGTCTGCCGATTTGAAATGCCAACTTGTACACCGCCGACCACACACCTGCGCCTCCAGTACGACAGTACTATTTTATAAGTCCATGGTCAAACCTTGCACACCGTAAAAACCGCCACTGGGGTCTGGGGCGCATAACGTCAGATTTTTAAAATTTTTACATTGCAAATGGTGTTTTTTTTTGTGTTTTTACTAGGGTTTAGCGTGGTTTCGTTGATAATTTATAAAATTGTGAAGATGGTGGTGGTATTATTGTCAGTTTACAAAATTTTGACACATAATTGTGCTCCCCTCGCCCCCCTCTGACTAATTTGGGGGGGGTCGCATCCCCTCCCCCGTAGTTACGCCAATGCGTCAACGCGACTGTAAAAAACGTTCGCGAAGTAGCCTAGTATTGTTATATGTTAGAATAGGTATTTATTCGTACGTAATATGTGGTGATTGTGGCAGGGCTACCCTGGCGGGGGGGGGGGGGGGGGGTTGACGCGTGTTGATCAAGTGATCAAGGCCATGCATACTCGTGGACAGCGTACGTGCAGTTAGTGTCGCGTACGCACGTGAGTGACTCGCACGTCTAGGTAGTTCGCTCGTGTCTCCGGTGTGTACGGCTTTCTACGGGGCCACCTCGCTCGTTCGCGCTTTACCGTGCTGGCAGTCTACGTGTTACCGCGGAACCGGTTTATTATGGAATAACACTTTTAGTGACATCGAGTGATAACTGATAAGTAAGTGCGGGTGTGCTTTTGTCTAGTGAATTACATTCTTGAATTAAAACAACGTACAGTTTTTATTCGCGATTCTGAAACATATTTACTAAAAGTGAACTTAACTAACAATTCGTCGTTCTTGTATTAATCCAAACGTCCCAGAGATCCTCTTCTGAAGTTATTAACACTGAACACAGCCATGAGGTGAGTTGACAATTGTTTTTAACTAGACCCATGCCATCTTTGTATAATATATTATCGTGTAATCATGAAGTTTCATGAATCGTTTTGCTTCATTTAAACATTAGCCAATCAAATAGTGTAAGTGCGAGTTGGTTGATCGTTTGGAGGAAAGTGCTCACTGCTCGCAAGTGGTGACTTATTAGTTATTACCCAATGAGTGTTAGTTAGCAAGTGTTGGGTATCGAAACGGTTACCTACCTATGTAATTGAGTCGAGTGTCGCAGGCTACGTCTCTCTGCATGTTGAGTCTTGTCTGGCGGCTGACTTCTCACCGACTGCAGCGAGCTAGCTGACATCGCTTGCACTCTTGCAGTTGTAGAATGCGGCATGCCACAGGTGAACATTGCAACTTTGGCTACGACAATACGAACGGACAGTCTGCCGTCATAGGGAACTCGTACACATCACCTCTAACTAATGATTTGGTCAAATAAACGGCAGTCTATATTATTAAATCGGGGTTTTCTTCTGGATATTAGGCCTAATTGGTTTTTATTCGATTATTATTAGGCACCTATGGGAAATGTACCGCGTAAAAACGCATTTCGAATAACATCCGCGCTTCTGGCGCTGGAATGTAATACTCGCGTTCTTACACACGTGTATTCATACGCACATGCACACGCACAAGTCTACTAGCTGTGATTGTTGTTGGAAGGTCCGCGTAGTCTATATCAATTGTCTTATATAGATGATTGTTAAGTTGAAACAAACAAATGCGAATTTTACTAGAAGATATTTTTTTCTTTACACACATTTTACTAAGGAGCCTGTCTTCGCTATCTTCCCATCCCCTCCAACGGAAATCCACGCGTCTGTTAGTATCCGTCTGTTTCCAGCTGGTAAAAGTCATTGCCTTTGAAGAATGATTTTATTTAATGACGATTTAAAAATGCAAAACGTAAATCGGTCATGCTTTAAAAATGATGTACCTGGTTCTTAAATGACGCACGTGGCATCATGTTAAGTAGGCCTACACAGGTATAATTACTAAGAATATAGGTTGGCTTATAATTGAATGCAATTATACTCTATAGAGAGATTGAAACCTTGAAGGTTCAGTACGAAAAAAAGCAGTTGGCGAAAGAGAGCTTCGATTGAGTGTCTGGGATGATGAAGAAAATATAAATGATGTGAGGGCATGTAGCATTAAGCATGGGTTTATTATTTGCTATAGATGAGGTAAGAAATTGTCACAGGTGACACTATAGGGACATTGGTTCGAACCTTACTTAATGCCAGAACTCAAAAGTCATTGCTCTTCATTCCTCATCTTTCTATCACCTTAACAAAAGTGAGAAATATCGAGTTTACATGGATGCGATCTGATTTAGAAATATACCTTTCTGGCTTGTCTTGAGATCGTTGTTATTGTAAAACTATTGTTTTACTATGCCATCGCCGTTCAAATCCATGTCAGATAAATTTCCAACAATTGCGCAATTAATTGGGAATTTAACTCGTCTTGTGATGGAATGGCAGTATCGTCCCGTAGCTTCAATTTCAAGATTAAGATTATATTTCTGTTATACATAGCAGACTATATATTCTCGTTTTGTTTATGGTGTCCGTTATAAATACTAGGAAGCTTCGCAAACGCTTTTTCAGGCGCGTTGTTGGATGAGCGTAATTTTTGTAAAACGAAAAAAGCGTAAAATTGCGATTTTATTAAGAAATAATTTTCCGATTACGCTCAAATTTCACACGAATATATTAATTCATAAAATTAAGATTCTGTGAAAAAATCATAACAATTGGTTAAAGCATGTAGGTGTTATTCGTTCAAGAAATTTTAAAAATCGAAAAAAATAGTAAAATTGCGATTTTCATAAGAAATAATTTTTTGATTGCGCTCAAATTTCACAAGAATACATTAATTCATAAAATTAAGGTTTTGTGAAAAAATCGTTACAATCGATAAAGCATGTAGGTGTTATAAGTCGAAGAAATTTCTTAAAAATCGAAAAAAAATCGTAAAATTGCGATTTTCATGAAAAATAAATTTTTGATTGCGCTCAAAAACGTGGCAGTTCTAAGTTCAGAGATTTCAAAGGTCCCCATAAAATTTCATTGCAATTGGAGTATCGGTTTAGCCGGAATCGTGCTAACAGACACACAAAAATACAAACAGAAAAAAAGAAAAAAAAGAAAAACATCCCGGATTTTTTTCTCCAGTGTAGTGAAATGGAATCTTCGCTTCGCTAGCTTCGCTGCTCGCTCATCCAATAAGCAGACTTTCTCGTTTTAATTATAAAAAAGTTGAATATCAATCCTCTAGAGCGTCACATCGCACAAGATTGATGCTCTGTCACAACCGCTCGTCCCAGCTGTTCTGCATGAGTTCTCTATTGAACGAAGCAGATGGAGGATTGCAAAAGATTCAGTATTATTTTTGGCATTATTCAAAATTAAATTTTCTGCTACAATATTTTTATTATTTCTATTTCATAAGGATAATTTGTCAGTTAAAAAAGGTAACGAGTTTTGGTTATGCTTTGAAGTTAAATATATCACGGTGAACTAATTCACTCGTGAAAGGGTTAAATTAGTTCGTGGAAATGTGGAAAAACACAATTAATTATAAAGGTTATTCAACTTGTATTCGCAAGACTAATTTGGAATGTTGATGGTTTTATTCTAGCCGACACGGTAATCGAGTGAATGTTTATCAATGTTTTCCAGAGTCAAAATGTCGAGACAAGTCCAAAAAACTACAAATCTAAATACCCTTGTACTTTATAGACAGCTGATTAGTCAGCTCTATATATGGTAAGAGACTGGGACCCAAAACTTTGCTTTCTACATTAAAAATGTAAAATTCATGATTTTTTAAAAAGAATTTTAGAATTATTTTAGATTTTTTCCATGATCTTTTAGGAATAAAATGCTGATTTTGGATTCCAAATTGACATCAAAGATGAAAAAAATCCAAAATTTGATTTGATTTAAAAAATATGATTATTTTGCAATTTTTATTTTTTCCCATTTTTTTTACATATGTTCAAATTGAATCTTCTACAGGTAAACAAAATATCCGGGACAACCCGGAAATTTTTTCTTTCAATGTTTTATACACATTTGGATTTTTGAACCATTCAAAAAATCCTTCTTATTAATAGAATTCAATAAGGAAAAATTCTACCAATTCCGAACAAAACAAAGCAGCTTTTTACCAGGGTTAAAAGTATGATAAACTGACAAATTTAATTGGGCAGATTTTGAAAATTGGTGGTTAACTATTATACCTTTACCCTATAAAGGGTTAATTAAATATGGCCAGTTGTTACTTCCCAAGTTGTGTGCAAAGGGTATCATATTTACTACCTATTTTAATGTTCGCATTGGTTTAGGTTTTAAAGACGTTTTTAAATACTACCAAAACAAAATCTTTTATTCTTGTTATCGACACGACGTCGTCAATAGTTCGTCCGAATAGTTTCGCTACCGATAAAGAACAAGTTAAGAGAACAATAAATTTAAAATGCACACCAGTCTTAAGTCTAGGTCTAGAAAATGGTGACTATGAAGATAAACTGTGACAAATTGGGATATCCCTTATCCGAAAGCTGCATTTAGAATAACTAGAACATCTTTATCTAGACTAAGACGAAGAACCAGAATAAGAACCAGAATATTATTCAGAAACGTCCTATGAGTGACTATGTGTTGTGTAGGATTGCATCATTAATAAATGCGTAAAACAACAAAAACTATAATATATAGGGTGGAATTTAAATTCCCAAACACTTTGAGGCAGCTGTTATGTACTAAGCTATAAAGTCAAGACAAAATGCCCTGCCACTCTTGTGACATTATGGAATCAATCTTTTATATTTTTTATATATAGCGTTTGGATGTCTGTGTTTGCATGAAGTGTGGTCTTCGCTTGTACGCTTGTAAAAGCGCGCTGTTTAATCCACCTCTAGCAATCTGTGCTTTTAAATGCTATTCTGTAAAGAGGATCTTCCCGAGATAGTGAGATAATTCTTTTTACATTCTCGTTTGGAGCTTAAAAGCTTTATTTTACTCACATTACCAGACACAAAGTTTGGGTTAGTGCTACGCTACCGTACTGTGTGTGTTTATGTAAAAACAAACTTTTTCGAAGGCATACCCGCTGTAGGGTACACGTCGAACTTAACCGGTGTGACCCTCTTAAGCGACTTACCGCCAGAGGTAGTTTCGAGAGGTCACAGGTTCGATTATCCCTTCCATGCTTCCATGCACCGACAATCCTGACTGAAAATTTATTTTAAGGTTTTCTTCAGTCGTTGAGGCGAACACATAGGACACTCCCTCCACCTTTATTATCCAAACACCCTAATAATCCAGTTAGTAACCTTGAAGAGTCGCAACAATGGAAACATGTGAACCCTACACGATCATCCCTAGGAGTAGGACTGCCTTGTATTTCTTCGGGTGACTAAACTAGGATTGCAACTTGGTTGTTGTTAAGGGAGTGTCCAAGAATTGTTAAGTGGACTCAACCCTAAGAATTTACAATAACGACTGAAGAGAACTTCTGAAAAGAATGTCCAGTATTAATTCCGGAATTAGAAACTCACGCGCTACTCATCTTCTTCAATAATATAATCATTTAATAAAAATATGTGATTACAACCAGCTACTTCGAATGTCATCAGTTATAAAAGGATCATAAATTAAATACGTGTTTAACTATTAATAAATAAATATTGTTTAAAATAATTTTTCGTGGGAAGCCTGCACAGGGTGCAAGTCATGTCCATCGTCAGGTGTGGAACCAGGTATGTGGCGGTTAGGATAATTGTGAAGGGATGTCCAAGGGCTGTTGAAGAGGACTCAATCCCTTGAATTCCCATTAACGACTTAGGAAAACCTTGGAAAAAAGAATTGAGGTCTCGACTGCCGGTCTCGACGGGATTTGAAACCAGACCTCGATCCCGAATCATCGTGCGTAAAAGCTATGATCAGAGTTAATATACTGTCGTGTTCGAGTATGAAACAATAGATAGAGATGGGTGTTCATGTTGTATAAACCAGCAACAACTTTAAAACCATGTGTCCAAGACCGGGAGTCAAACCCAAGCATCCCGCTTTCCGGATGCAAATCTCAACGACGAGAACAATTTTTGGGCTGGCGATAAAACTTTTGCACGTTTTATTAGGTCGTGGATTGGGGGGGGGGGGCGGTCTTATAATTGTGTTTTAAATATTACAATCTTATCCACTTATTACATTATAATACCCATTACTGTGTGTTTAGTTGGGATGAATTCAAAATTGTGTAGGCCTATGTTTTAATTAGTTTCCTCTTTCATTGACTGCAAAGAAAAACAAAACATCACTTATTACCGCGATTTAAAGTATCCAGTTTTCAATATTAATTATAATTACTAAAATACTGTTTATGATTAAATATTTCACAACAATGTTAGGATGTAGGTTACTTGCATTAAAACATCCTGTATTTCAATATAAATCCACTTCGAGACTCTGAAGTGGTGCAGTAGGCCTACCTTGCGACGAGTACAATACGTTGTGGTTTTCATTACTTGAGTACACTTACTGAACTCATTACATTGCTTTATATCGTGCTGTGATTAAATTTTAAACTGGAACAAAATAATAAAGGATAATTTAGTTAATTTGAAACTTTCATATTAAGTTTAAAGCGTACAGCATGTATGAATAAAGTTACTAACATCGAATAATTTACCGCAATTAATTTTTGTTAAGTTTAGAATTGTTGTTAGAGAAAGGATCCTTCTTGGGTATATTAACTAGGACATATCTTTTGAGGTAATTCAATTATATATTAACAAATTCGTATTAAGAGTCTTCACACAACTAATTTTCAGTGCTTTCTTTGCGAAATGTATTTTTAAATTTCTGGATTGGTTTCCATATTAACTATAAAAATAACGTTTTGTAAAATCGTGGATGGCGTACGCTTTCTTGATACCAGTTATACTGTAGGCTATGTAACCGAATTTTGTTAGGCGAATTCTCAGATATATAATCAACAAACTCCACACACATGTCAAATTACTAGACATACTACGACGGCATTGACACAGTACGATATAGTACTTGGTGACTAGACGTAAGTCCTGGATAGTCAAGGACAATCCCGAATCTAAACATGATGTCCGGGTTTGCAAATACTATTTTGTCCCGGAATGGACACATTTCCAATTTCAATTTTTAACCCAATACGAATAAGGCTTACAACAACGTTTTCTTGTCTTTATGAATTTCAAGCGGAATCATTTTAATCGGATTTTTTTGCTTTTACTCATTGTGATTTTTCGTTTTTTAACTTTAATTTTTCATTTTCAGAACTTACTTGTCCAATGTAATGCGCTAGAAAACCTACGTGTATTTTGAAAGTCACCAACCAGGGAACGCGTTCCCTTTTCATGAACTTTGGTAGGAACGCGTTCCTTTCTTAGATTTGATTGTGTCTTTATTGATGTCAGGAACTTGTAACGTCAAAGTTACTATTTCCTGGGAACTTAGTACGAATTTAAAGTTCCTTTATAAGTTCCTTTCGCCGTCGTAGTCCCGTCGAATTCTAGTACCTGATATCGTAAACTGCGGTATGAAAAATATCTTGCGACATCTTGTGTTTTCGAAAATGGCGCCACCCTCGTCAGATGGCCTGGGACTCACTTTAATAAATAAAAGTAATGATAAATTAACTCCTATCACATTTATTATTATTTAAATCAGTGATGGTATAAGGAACGTCTCAGTTCCTTTATAGGCAGAAGTAACAAAACTTTTCAAAGTTCCTGTTTTGGAGGAATGTGCCCAAGACTGTCCAACCGGGCATTAATTTTTAAATTCTAAACACAACATAGTATCTTTAATTCGGGAAACTAAACTAGCTTACGGAGTTTTTGTCACGAGCGTAAATTTAATTTGATCGACCACATTGAAACGGTATTTAGTTTTAAAGTTTTTGGCCTTTACTATCAACATACACACATGACTTATGTACTTACCTAAGTTCATACATTCTAACATACTATGAAGTCGACAAATCGCGGAAACTGATATGGCTTTGTAAATAAATCAACAAATTGTGTATAATTCTATGTTATTCGCGAGGGCGATCGTCTTATGTGTGATAGGTCTTTACTTCACTAAATTTAATTTATCCGTTAAACGAACACTTTGTACCGACTGAGGTATAATTTAATGACCAAAGCAAGAAACTTTGAATCCTGATCTAAAAGTAAAGGTTAGGTCTGTCAGTTATGTGAACTCAAGTGATTTGAGGCCTTATAAAACAGCCCTAAGACATTCCCATCACAATTACCCTAGCTCTCAAATACCTCATAGTTTGACACCTGAGGAGGGGTATGCATCCTTAGCAGGTTTCCAAAGAGAAATTCAAATTCTCTTTTTACATTACTTTGCCAAAGGATGACCTAAAAGCAAACTCACGTCAACTTTGACCTAAAAATACTCTTAGCTTAGAAGCTTGTTAATATAATTTAACTCTTTAAGAAATTTTGCTGTGTCGTTCAGTTTCTGGTTTTTTAGTCAGCTGCAGGTCAGAATTGTCAGCAAAAATGCTTCTTAAAACCTCTGCGCTAAGAGTAAGCTCTAATGAAGTTAGCATTACGTCTTACGCTACTTGCATCGCCGTATACGAAGAGAATTCTGTCTTGTCAGTACATCCTACACTGATGCCAGGATTACTAACTAGAAATGCCGACAGAATTCACTTGAAAGTTATGTGACAAGATTCTTAAGAGTGTTACAATCACAATTTAAACTTTTGACAATTCATTAAGTTATAACTGAACAACTCATCTTATTGAAAATCGTAGTTGTGTCATGTTTGAACACCACTTTGGCTGTTTTGGAGTATGTTAAAAAGGGTAGAAATATGTTACTAATTGTACTTCGACGGAAAGTTTGGAATAATATATGATTTCATGTTTCCGATTTGGCGGTTGTTCGTTGTTCTGAATTTGTAAAACAATGTTTTATAACTTATGGCACGGATTGACGTCTCATATGTATGCAATACGTGATAATGAAAGCAGAGTGAATAGTTCCGTCTAGATGAAAGTGATATTGATTCATTCGACGTAGACAGCCGCCAGCGGTGTAGGTATCCAGCCACAGGCGACTCTCTCGAGAAAACATTCTTGCTTAAGAAATAGGCACTTCCCACTGCTCGTTAGCCCTATCTTGCCTATGTTTTTTGTCTTAAAATAAACTCTCGCAAAAAAGATCTGACTGATGTACGATTACAGAGAGTGTGTTATAATCTACACAAGGTTCTTTATAAGGCTTATAGGGCCTATCTATACTATTATGCCATTTAGAAGTTGATTTATAAACAATTTGTGTTTTCAAAAATACACTAAATCATAAGCAAAGCATAGTCAAAACTGCCATTTTGTAGAACTACGCATAAACACGCATTCAAAAGAACCGATAATTAAATAGCATTTTGGCATAAACGTAGCTTCTTTCTTCTGCAATCCAGTGGTGTTTACTTAAATAATGTGGCTCTTCTAGTTTGGCAATCAGACCTTTCTCCGTGAGCGATGTTTTGTGCCCGATTTTGGCCGGGAAGTGCCTGACACACTTCGCGATTCGAGGGATTTCTTGTACGAGACAGCCAGAGCTCACCTTTAGTTGGCCATCGTGCCTTAAAATATGGAACCAAAAGACGTGGATGTTGTTTTCATCAGACGAATTTTGAAACACATTCAGAAAAGATAAATTTTAATATAATCATGAATGACAACAGATTAAATTATATTTTAAGGTCGAACAACGGTTTCAAGTGAAAATTCTATTACAACATTCTTTTATTAATCAACCAAAAACGGTCACGTGAATAGTTTATATGCGTGATAATAATAAAACTTTCGACTTTCGAACTTTCGAACCAAAAAATATAAAATAACAGGTGCCATTACAAGATTTATTATCTAAAACGCTAACCAGTAAAATATATTTGAATAATACAAAAAAAAACATTATACACATTAAAGGCTTAGCATCAAATTTAACGAAGTGTAATTAATCATCAATTAAACAGTGTACGAGCAAACAAAATGGCGTACCATTATGATGAGAAAGAACTTAAAAATGTAGATAAGCATGTAAGAACGTGCAAGCTCTGACCCTATTCCTCCTGTAGTGAGTGACTTTTGATAAAAAGTTTGTCCAAAGCTCTGGTGTTTCGCTAGACACAAACCTAAAAACCGAAGGATGTGTCATTTCAGATTAATGGAAGTATATGCTTTCACAATGAAGTAAGTACATTTATTGCTGGCTTTTTGACTGCTGCTTATACTTCATTAAAATCAACGATGAAGAATGGGGAAAAGTTTGATAGAAAAGTTTAACAAAATTCCTTGAGTACATTTTACTATATTATGTAGAAAATGTTCTTCACCTAGCCAAAGGTATATTTTTGTTGTTATTTTCATTTTCCTATTACGTTATCTTGATATTGCGATTGTTGAGTTTTCCACTCGTTTCAAAGTGTTTTCCCTTTTAAATTGGAACTATATTCAAGAGGACTTGTATAGTATTGAGATATTTCTGACTTGAGAGACTTAGTACACAATCCTCTTTCTCAGGCAAAGCTCGGATCTGACATATACAAGATGATTGCAAACTTAGGAATCACAATTGCGATCTAATTCTGAAAACAGAGTATTATAATACATCTGAAGAGGGGCTTGAAGTGCACCCTGGGCAGGCCTCCCACTAAAATTATTATAATCATAATTATTAAACGAAATCATGGAGCCATTAGGTGACTGCAAATCGTGTTTGTTTTAATCAATTGTGTCAGACCGAATACACAACGGAAATCTCTAATAAAAAAAACAAGCGTAATAATTTCTTGATGAGACATTATCTATTTTAGCAGGACTATACAATATATAATTAAAGGGGCTGTTGTCAAAAACTTTTTACCACATAATTTTGAAAATTTTTGTTTTAATTGTGCGATTGTTTTTAGCGTAATTTCTCTAGTCGTAGGTTGCTATAGCCGACACTTGCAACAAGTTCGCCAATTTCGCCAATTTAAGCGAATTATTTTAATCATGGTGTGGTATTTCACAATAAAAACAATTTTCCAAACAAACGCAGACATTTTGTATTCACCCCTAGAAATAAATTTCTTGCAAAACGATTATGATCAAAATCAAATATATTTTTAAGCATTGTTGCCTTAGAATATTTTTAAGTTTGTCACGTTTCCTGATTAAAAATATGGTAGGCTATGTTAATTTTTCTGTCAATCTACTTCAATATCGTAACACTACTCAAAATACTCAGTTTTGGGATGAATTATTAAGTTCTTCGTGGACAGGATATTTCAGTATATTATTTGGTATCTTTTTACATCGAGTTGATAACGATTGATGCGGCACTAGAACTCTAGTCTGGACTCGTGCGTAAGAACTTAAGTTTATCCGCTTTGCTTTGTCACGTGGAACAAAAACAAAAAGTGTAAGCTGATGTTTTCACATCATTACGTCAGTCAGAATGTTATACCCAACCCACCCACGCAAGGCTAATCTGGCCTACGCCCTTCTTCTGATTCTTACGTGTGTTAGTGTCTATAAATATGGCGACGTTATTAAGTCGTCAAATAAAAGCTTTTATTAGTATGAGATGGGATTTATTTCTTTATTTTCTCTGAATCATTACACTAAATCTGAATAATAACGCTTAAATCTGTCAGTTTCTCACATTGGAACATACTGGCCGTTCACTTGAATGTTAACACTCTTCCAACATCGCAATAACACATTTGTTTCGCTTCTTTATTTTCTCCCTTTCTAGATTATTAAGCAGAAATTTGTTATTGTTCATATTATATTCTTAGTGCACTTTATGGCTAGGGAAGAGAATGCAGCACGAAATAATTTTCCAATGGAATCTTTGAAGATCCCTCACCCCTTAAAAATATCATTGTCAACTTGTGACCTATGGACTTTTTACAAGAGTATTATTTAGTTTTTGTTAGCTTTTAAAATATAATTCTCGTTTAGTATATATATCAAATTTTTGATTAAAACATTTTGTTTTGGTTGGATGGAGTAAAATGATTGATAACTACCAAAAAGTATCGCGCTTAGTATCTTGTGAAATATAGATTGGTAAATATCAAAGGCCTGTCTGATATAGACCTATAAGAGAAGATATACTGATAGACATGTTGAAATATATTAATTAATACGTTAAACATTTCGTACATGTTTTAATTTGTTAATTGTTACATTTAACCTAATTTAACGATCACACATTTATGTTTTTTTATTTAAAAAAAAAACGAGTTATGTTTTCATATGAACAAGAAACCATCTTAAATGACTTCAAACGCCTTGATGTCTACCCAAAAATGTAACATTGTGTCTTACGTTTTCCTTTACATCACTATTTACAATGTCGAGTGCACTCTCGTTCATTGCTCTCCAGTAACATAATGTAAAGCACATTAAATAAATTGATGCACATGTTTCACGTTGAAACACTGTTATGCACCAGCTTGATAAACGTCCGTAATCAATTTCCCTCGCACACGGGAATGCAATTTCCAAGCAGCACGTACTTGAACTGTGAACTGTCTGCGAGGTTCCCGAAGTCGTCTAAACCGAGAGGAGTGGTCAGTCTTCGTTGAGTGGAGTTCCACAGCTCGTATACACGAACAGTAAGGGTTTGATACGTAACATTGGACGGATTCTTCTGCCCTAACGACGATCGTTATTGCGCTGTTAACGACCACTTTGTGTTAAGGTGGGGGTTCTTACATTTTATATCAACGTATACTGATGGAAGGCAATGGGTGCTTCATTATCTCTCGCCGTCTGTGTACGAGGGCTGTAAACTCGGGGGAGTAGTTCATCAACAACGCGTCAAACAGCGAGGGTAGTTTGTCTCGAGCTCACTGTATTGGTTTTCCATCCACTATTAACATCGCGTATAACGGAAGAAAAATAATGAAATAACAACACGAAGGAATGAATGCGTTAGCTTGCTGGGCCTTGTCAGATTCATTGCTAGGTGCAAGCCATTATTGAAAGCGCTCTTTTACCGAGTTTCTTGCTGAGCGTAGGGCCTAAATGTTAAATATTTATGCTTGGTGTAATTCGAGACGATGATTGGTGATGGTTGGGTTAAACATTCTTGATATGTGCTAAACATAGGGAATACGTGGACGTGGTTCTCAATATTTAAACGGCAACATATGTAAGTGAGGGACGTAGATTATGGAGTAATCGTCAATTTACAATATTATATATTTGATACTAGTAAGATAATATTATTATCTATTTATTTCGTATGCATTTAAGAGAACTCTAGTATTGTAATTTTTAAATGAAATGATTGAAGTTGTCAATTAAAGTAACGTAAAGGCTAAAAATAGGGTAGCCGCAAACGGGCCGCGGAAGCCTTCAATCATTCTAAAACCGTTATTTAGTGTTTTGTCAAAATTATTTACAATAAAACACCAAGATAATAAATGTTTTTGGTTTTGTTAAGGGCCTAAATTAAAAAAAAAAACACAGCAACGGATGTAACGTTTCATTTAAGGGCGTGTCCTCGCATATCGAATGCGCTAATTAGATTTCTTGTTCTCCACTTGAGATAACAACTCTTCTGTTCAGACTGTAAATAATTAATAACAGCTTTATTATATCTAAAGTATCGTCAATCTGTTACAACTTGTGATGTTTTCTTACGAGTTGAACTCTTTGTGAGTTTGCTTCGTACATTTTTTAGACTATATATGCCTACAGTCGATCTACCATTGATCATCTAACTAAATTCATACCTGACTTAGTATTTATTCTGTCAAAACATTTTACGCCGCATGTGATTTCTCCTTAGCTGTATCGGAATCATTAAATGAACTATCTGTTGAATAGCAGAAGTTGTTATTTCCACAAAGTTATTTTCATAACACTTTCTTCCATTACTCTAGGAATTCTTTGGAGTCGCTTTCTGAAAGCGACAGCGGGAAAACTATCTAGAAGTGTTGAGACCTGGTGACTGTTGCAGTTTACAAGATAAATTTTATTTTATTTCACCTTTTACTTTCACTTCCACCTTCACCATCTCTCTTTCAACATGTCTTCGTCTCCCAGCTCTATTATACATTGTCCATACCTACTTCCGATACAATTGCTATACCGACACACTCTTGCAAATGCTGGTTTTTAAAATTCAACTATTATTATTCAACGCGGTATATCACTTTTGAGCAAAATGTATTCCCGTATTCAGAAATTGATAACAATTTATATAAGTAATATCATTTGGCATTTGTTTTCTTTGTTTGTATCCAGTGCATAAGTTTACAGCCCGACAGATCGCGGTATAGCTCAGTGACGCGGGGGATTCTGATTCGTGGGTTCATGGGGTTGAGTTCGGCCACCGGCAATCCTGACAAAACATTCTTTCCGAAGGTTTGCTCTATTGCTGAGATTGACTTGAGCATTTAATTATGATTACATGGATGCATTGCGACTCAACTTGGCTACAAGAATTGAAATAAAATTCTCTTAAATATATTTGCATATTAATAATATTAAAAATTCGTGTATATTATTAGCCTATGTATTGTGTTATTTCGTATAGGCCTATTTTCTGTGCCCCACGAGACTGTTAATTATGTCCCTCATAAAGCGTGGGTGTAAGCATAGACCCTAGTCTAGTAATTGTTTGAAATTGTTTTTATGAACCACGTGCGATAAGGATGTAGTACAAGCTTTGATCCAATCTTTTGTTTAGATTGCGACGCCTAATTGCCGGTGCTCAGGGTCTGTGGGGGTTGGTAGAGTAGGGCGTGGGTTTGTAAGTTCACAAAATTAACAAAATAAAATAATAATAATAAATTAAATTAAGTAAATAGGGCGCTACTTTGTTTAGTCAATCATTACACATCTCACGGCTGATGCAAACAAAGAAAGATGAGCCGAAGGGTTTGGTCATGAGAAAGCAGAAAGGCAACCCACCACGTTGTCCTTTGATAGACCTTAATATATTGATAATATTGATAATGGGTAATGAGACAATATCTTACATCCTGTGATACACAAATTATTCCAGAAACCAAACCAAACTTTAAGTCAATAGAAAAACAAATCTTGTTTTCTTAATTGGGCTTTAATGCTTTGGGGTTATTTACAATGTTCAATAATGTGTCAAACTAATACGTATATTCATAATCAACTATGATTCTGTGTCCAGACCGCAAAACCGAGTGAAGGCGCGAAGCCAAATGAAGAATTATGATAAAAATACTTTAGAATACGAGTTTACACGATACCAAATTGCAGTCCTGGGTCGACAGGGGAGTGTCAAAATCTGCGTGGGGGGGGTGGGGGCTTAAAGTGACGGTAGCTGAGAATCGGCAACAGTAACTGCCAGAATTCCAGGGGGAGGTCTACTTCGTCTTTTGGTTGAGATACTTCTTAATTGTTCCAACTTGTAAGAATTCTTCTTAAACAATGTTGACTGGATAGTAAGGCTCGCACACGCGAAACCTGTCTTCATCCAATAAGAAACTTATTTACCACGTAAAGTTCAACCACTAAACAATGCAATTTCATTATGTACTACAAAACTGAACCTGCTCACAGCAGAGGACCAGACGTCCGCCCTAGACCGAGACCTAGTCTCCCAATGCACTGAGCTCATGCCTTCAACTTTGGTCACACCACTAGTCAATTATACAATGTACATAAGTTGAGTTGTATGGATCTATACATAAACAAGGTCAGGAGATAAGGTTTGGGTTATTATTGGAGTGTGGAATGTGAGGGAAAAGATTATCATGGGTGTATGAGTCATAGTGGAGTGGGTTGAGCATGGCTATGAGTGGTATGAGTGTGTGATGAGGTGTCAACAAACTTGTCACAACATTGAGGCAGGATGGATTAATTAATGTAGGATGGATTTGTATTTATTAATGTAGATAGGACCATGGACTTTCGTCTTCTATTAACGTTATTGTATTCCATATTATCTTTTCCACTCACGGAGTGATGCCGTTTTGTGCTGTGTTTCAAAACACATTGCTTTATTTAAAATAAATAACATTTTGTATTTTAAATTAATAATCGCAAAAGTATTTATCTGTGACGTCTTTCGATGAACGAATGTATTTATCCTCCTGGACAAACAATTACTTTAATGTGATTTGTTCAGAGGGTACAATACATTGAAATACATATGCACAGTAAATGATTATGCATATTTTAAAACAAAGATAAAATAAACAACGTTATTTATTATATACACTATCCTCTCATCTAAGACACAAATGCAAACCGGTGTTATCGAAAACTTTGGAAAAGAAGTAGTGTGTGTAAGAATTACTTATCCTAATTTACTGCTTCGGTTTTATTTTAGATTCTAATCAAAATCTTTAATTAAAAATGCATCCAACTTCCCGACCCGACCCGTTCCGTTCTAGTTATCGAACGTATGAGAGGTGAAGGGTGGAAACCAAACAAGAAACTCGACGCTTCAGTCAGCATTCCCTGATTAGTGACATGTCCGCCACTTATCAGTTGGGGAATGTTGGAATCTACCATTGTATAACTCTAATTGGTAAACTAAAATGAGCAAATTATCAAGGTAATGTGCAGAATGAGCCTGTATGATGTTGATTAATGATTAATTGCCATTGTGCTCAACGATGCGTTAATTACGATGGCATGGAACGTTGTTGATGGAACCAAGTACAATGGCAGAGTACTATATCAATCAACCTTGTTTCTGAATGTTTCTTAGCGTTTTAGTTTTTGTGCGAACACATAAATCTAGTAACAGTTTGCCTGTGTAAGTCAGAGCGTAGGGTGATTACCTGTCAAGTACAACGTGAGGATATATTCTATTACGAATATCAAGGAACACAAGATATAAAAGATACCAGTTCAATTATCATTTTAGGACTTGAATTCGTTCTAGTTTTAAAATTAAACTGAGTAATCAACGTTATTATTATTACGTTCTCAAACATTGATACATATTATTAATTTCCGAAATGTTTTTATTTAAATTAAATTTTCATCATATTTTGTTGGCAGAAATGGTTCATGGTCGTTTTGTATGATTCTTTTATTCAAATGCAAGACAAATGCAGACAAATCTCTTTTGTGGTTGATTCATCTTTATACATTTTTCAATATCCTCTTGGTTCGTTCAAATTGCCATAATTAGGCCTACTTTAATAAATTATTGAATTAGTCCTCCACAATAATTTATATGGCTCGTTTCTTGTTAACTGTTCTTTGTTAGTTTAGCTCGTACCATTAATGGAATTATTAAGCTATGTTTTTCAAATGGATAATGCATTATTTAGTTAAAAGAAGTAAAAACGTTTGAGGTTATAACAATTACAGCTTTTGTCGTTTTTTAATTTGCAAACTACTTTATACAGCTTAACAACGACGTCTCAAGCGCAGGCAATAATTAAACTGGTTTTATTTAACCAGAACCCAAAGAGATGTGGTTTTGTTTTACATCTTCTTTACATAACATAATATCACCATAACTCTTTGCTATTTTAACTGCACTGTTTTCTCTTTTCCTTTTGATTCTTCCCCTTGTTTCAAAGTCTTTTTGTCTTTAGTTGTGGCTTTGGAAGCATCCCTTCTCTTTGGCTTACTGAGGATTGAACTGTCAAAGTCAGATGATGACTAGAAAGACAAGACGAGGCGAAGAGAAGAGAAGAGAACAGAAGAGAACAGAAGAGAAGAGAAGAGAGGCTCGTCTTTGTTCACAACTCCCAACACGAGATGATAATAATAAAAACCTTTCCCGCGCTATTTTAATCTTTGCGTTCGCGTCTCCTTTATGCACCAGTTAATGGACAATATCCGAGGCGAATCTTCTCGTTTTCATTCATGGACGTTTGCTTAGTAGGCTTAGTAGGCGATGTGGGAAACAAAGGTTCTTTCTGTACATATTGGTAGGCCAGATGGTTGTACGCTAACTGCAAACCGATGCTTGAGATCAGTGCGATATTAGTGTCACCCCCAGAATATGCCAATGTTCTGTCTAAAACAAACATAGTTAGTTTCTAACGGGACATACATTCAAGATGCGAATCAATTCATAGGCGACTTTCGGGGACTACTAAAGACAAAGTTATTTGTTACTCAATTATTAATATTGTGCTAGCAATCGATATATTATAAGAACAATGTTTTGGGAAAATTGTCATTTCTGTTTCCATATAAAAGTGAATGAATATGTTGAGACGTAATTGAGTGTGTTTCTCTCGATCCATGCTGTTCGTTTTTAAAACCCAGGTGGTAAAGATGAAACACGCTGTCGGAAGAAGTAGTGAGCGCCGGAAGTGTTAGTTCCGACGACGAAGAGGTTTCATTTAGTTGGTGTAATTTGTTATATATAATGTACTTACCACCGTGCAATATCACCTTATTGTAATTTAAAATAATTTGCAATTTAAATTAAATTGACTTTCTTTATTTTTATTAAAATAATAAAACTAAAATCATTAAAATACTTTAAATCGTGATAATGGATCAACAAAGTTTTCAAATTAAAATCATTTAAGTGACACACAACTTAGAATCTGTTGGATAACTTATATATAGACACCTTGTGCTTGGGGCATACAGCCCTTTTCTGCCAACCTTCCTACTTAGTCTGTTAGTAGAAAATAAATAATAATAATAATAATAATATAATAATAATAATAATAATAATAATAATAAAATAATAATAATAATATTTTTTTTTTTTAAAGTTGCCTTTATTGAACATTATAATAATAATAATAATAATAATAATAATAATAATAATAATAATAATAATAATAATAATAATAATAATATGAAATACATCCAATAAAATAATAATAATACACACTATAAGGAAAACTCATAACTGACGCTGCAAAAGAGTTACGTCTCTCAGAAAAGACCCTACACAAGAGACATTATGATGAACTACACAAAGATCATGTAGATATTAAAGCATCAAATAGGTGATTAAAAACAGGGAACTATTTGGAGAAACAAAAGGTTTTATGATGGCTACACAAGACAGAGTGATTGCTACGAACAATTATAAAAAAAATACATAATACAAGATGCGACAGTAAACGATCAATGTAGAAAATGTAGTGTAAGGGGTGAAACAATCGAACACATCATATCCGGGTGCCAGTCACTATGTCAAACAGATTACCTCTACAGACATAACCAAGTAGCTAACATTATTCATTAAAAACTAGCAATCAAGTACAACCTCATTGACACACACACACCTTACTACAAATACAAACCAGATAAAGTACTAGATAGTAAAGATTTCAAATTATATTACGACCGCACAGTTATAACAGACCAAACGATACATCACAACAGACCGGATTTAATAATAATTGACAAGAAGAAACAAGAAACTACCCTTATCGACGTTGCTATCCCAATGTGCCATAACGTCGAGATCACGTGGAAGAAAAAAATTGACAAGATAGTGAACTTGCAATTGAGATCAAGAAGATGTGGAAACAGAAAAAGGTAAATACAATCCCATTCGTAATATCGGCCAACGGCATCATACAGAAGAAGCTACATGAAAGCATTAAACAACTAGATCTTCCACCCAATGTTTACATCGAGACTCAAAAGGCAGTGATACTCAACACGTGTAGAATAATTCGTAAATTTCTAAACTAAGAATGATTCTTCGTGATTCCGAGACAGCTTCCATCCTGACATGGTTTTCGTGGTTTCCCATAGTCCTAAGAGCAAATGCTAGGATGGCGACGGGAAATCGGCCACGACCGACACACAGAAACGATCCTACACAGCAAAGAAAATATCTACAAAAATATTATAAATGATTATTTTAGTTAGAGTTAAGACAAAAGTAATAATGTTTGTAAAGGTACACATGGAAGTACTTGACGTAAGTCCGTACAACATGTTAGCTCCGGTTTTAACCGTGTTTGTATGAAATACATCAATAAAATATATAATAATATAATAATAATAATAATATATAATAATAAAATAATAATAATAATAAAATAATAACTAATAATAATAATAAATAATAATAATAATAATAATAAATATTTTTAAAAAAATTCAAAGACAAACAGATTAAACAATAAAAACAATCATAAAAACAATAATCTGATTAGAAGATCAGCTGAGGTCTGGACATAGTTGATATTAGTCATCGAACTAAGTGTGTGTGCAGGTTTCATGTCTGAACGGATCTTCACAGGGATCTTGCATCCGTCGAATCGGTGTCGTGATTAGAATTCAAGGAGATGGGATCACTTGGTTGGTTTGCAGCAGGAGAGCTGGATGTAGTCCGAGAGAATATGCGAAGTTCTGGGTTACCAGTAGATAGGACTTGTGCGAAGCTCTCTGGTGAACCTTCGTTTGTTGGTCTGTAGAATAAATCTTCGTCAGATTGGCACATGAAGCTACCGGGCTTCAAAAATTCGCATTCCTCGTAGTCATACTCGCAAGGAGTGTCTTCCTCATAAATCTCTGCATACTCCGGGTTTAATTAATTAATTAATTAAATTTTTAAATTTGATTACTGAAATTTAGGGAAAAAAATTATTTGATCTAAGTTTAATTTAATAATAATAATAAAAATAATAATAATAAAAATAATAATAAATAATAATAATAATATTAAGAAACATAAGATTTCTTGTGAGTTACTCGTGAGACTAGTTGGAATGTAAAAAATCGCCAGCTTCAATCACAAAGACTTTTTGAAGAGATTTTGCTGTCAAAATTATTTTAAGATCGACTCTTTCAAATTCAGTTTTGGTTGTTACTTCACAAATTGTCACACCATTACAACAGGGACAATTAGTCATTGGGTAGATTCCCGACAGTAAATTATACACATGTGGCAAAGGCAAGTGAACTCTCTTGATCGGACCCGGCACCTCCACAAAGTAATAACATTTAATATAAATCGAAAAGGAATTCTCTGTTAGGACAAGTACCTCCACCAAATAATATGATTAAATATAAATTAAAACTGACCTCTTTATATGGACCCGGCACCTCCACCAAATAATATGATTTAATATAAATTAAAAGAGACCTCTCTGTATGGACCCACCGAATAATATGATTAAATATAATTTAAGACTGACCTCTATTATGGACCCGGCACCTCTACCAAATAATTAAATTTAATATAAATCGAAACGAAATTGTTGTGGTGCATTAATTTAAGACTAGATACCACATGCGTTTGAAATCGCCATTTATCTCAATAGCAGTGAAAGAGAATTCTTAATATAGTACAATTTTAATACACAATTTTGTTTGTATGTGCGTGCGTTAGTTAAGAATGGAATTATATAAGTAACTTAGCTAAGCACTGCACTACTAACGAATTCCAGATTTTTTTGTCCGGAGCAGGTGTCGGCAGGGGTAGACCTGGTCTCCAGTCTATTATCTTAATGTTTTTTTTTTAAAATATAATCAGTCCTTTTTAAAGGACGTTCATATCTCACACAATACACTTAGATCGTGTTTCAGTCAGACAAAGTCAGTAAGATTTAACGTTTTTAAAATAAAATGTTAAAATTTTCTACTCTATTGGGTTAAGTATACGTAATATGAAAGAGGCTTTAAACATCAACATCGTTAAAAACGTTACAAAATTTTGAGGTCTTTGTTTAAAATGTTCAAACGTATAAGAAGTAGGTAGTCGTAGTGATATAAATACCGTTTCTTGGTAATATTTCTCTCAACAATTAACATCTTTAGAAATACATTTCTTTTCATTCATACAAACGGGTACAAGCTGGCAAAGGTCCGGCTTCTATCTTGTTTGTGATTAAATTCATCGCAAAAGCACATCAAACAAAAATATTTTTACTACCACATTGAGTGAACCAAAATCAAAAAACCTTTGCCACACGAAACGGCCAATTATCGTTTATTAAAATTATAATTCGTTATCGTCGATATTCTATAAGACCAATATCTGTGCACAAATAATCAATTACTATGATTCCCTTGTAACGTAGAATCAGATGTGTATAATTCAATGATTACATTCTAGGTTTAATGATGAATACATCGTCCAATGTCGTTGAGCGTTCGAGCGTTCTCAAACGTGTGCGCCGAGACTAATCTAGACGATTGTTTAAGGAACTTCACCGATTTTATTAAAAGAAGTAACTTTATGAATTGATGTCAATAGTAAGGAGAGGTCGAGTTCATCAAATGTATTTAAATAAAATCATTTATAAATATCATATCTCAATTTCACGGGAAACACTCCCATAGGTGTAATTGATTATGTATGGAAACGATGTAGAAATTTAAAAATGCCGTTTGAGATGGATTCATTTATTACGGGATTGATTTCTGAATATTGTTAATAATAATACAAAATTGCGCAACGTTAGAAATTTTAAAGTTCCTACACATATCCCAAAACATAGATAGCTAAATTCATAAAATTTATTTAAAACCGTTTAATGAATTGAATAGGCTATTTGCATGAATTTTAGATTTAAGTTAAACGTATCACTCTTTATAGAAAAAAACGTCCTGATTCCAAATATCACGTTTATTTTGGATAAAAAAAAATGTTTTGATATAGATATTGTGACTTGAAGTGCCCTATTTTGGAACATACTGCGAAACGCGCTGTGATTGGTTGTTCCCATTATGACGTACGAAGCTATGAAGTCTAGATATGCACCGCCGTATGTATATATATTTGAAGGTATTTGTTTACATACCTACATCCAGACGGCGGTGGCTTTACGTCATCCTTAGCCTCGAATAGACAAATCTTTGGATAGACAATAGGCTAGGGCCTAGGGCCTAGCCTTTCTAGGTAGAAAATCGTGCTAGAGGCAATAGAGGGTAGGGTAGGGGCTAGGTCTAGGCTAGGCTAGCCCTAACCTACATTAATTATTAAGGCCCTAGCCTATACCTGCCCTAGGGCCTAGGCCCTAGCCAGCGTCCACATTCACACAGTCACAACTCTTGCTGCAGTGTGTATTTCAGTTATGTTTCTCAAAGCAAGTTTTTCACAAGGCCACTCAAATAATTATATTACATAAACATGAAACATATTTATACATAATTAATGTGGGGTGGTCTATGCCCTAGCTACTAGATTTTGCGTCGGGATTTGTGTATGGCATGTTGTTGTTGTTGTTGTTGTTGTTGTAACTAATGCCACGGTCCTCTATATACGTATGCTTAGCTGCAGGTATTGGGTATCGACCGGACCAAACATATAGTACGTCACAGCTATGGTTCAAAGTCAAATCACCGTTTTTAAAGCAAGCTTTTTATTTATTTTTTATAAAATCCATTTTTAACTTTTTTAACTTTTTTTTTTAAATACCAATGAAATCAAAAGAGCTACTTGGAAAAAGCATAAAAATTTGTCATGCAAATAGCCTATTGGATAAGTAGCTTTTGAAAATAATAACATCGCTCAAAAATCATAAGGAAATATCAAAGTAAACAATCAATACGGCATAAAATTGTAATACGCACACGAGAAAATATGAATATAAGGTCGATATTATTGAAATTCAGGAGAATGCACATTTTACAACCATGATTTTACCTTCATCCATTGAACTATATACTAACATTATATAAAATAATAAGAATAATTATACAATGACGTAAACTTTTAATTGCGATGCAATTTTTGCAAAATAATGCATTTATATTTATATGAATATAACATTAGTTTCTCCCGTTATCGCTTCATTTAAATTATCGGAGTGATTGAACCGATTTTGATTGACAAACACATTTGAAATTGGAATCTTTACTCGAATGATAATTTCACAAGGTATTTGTATTCTATTCGTGCAACGTTGTTTTGTTTGTTAGATTAAACTAGGAAAGTTCTGAACTAGAAGATGAAATATGTTTCGTTTTTAATTAATCATCTCCACAATTCCGAATTCAAATTAAAGTGAAATAATTTTTCCGCAACTCATAAATCATCTTCTAATTAAAGTGAAAAGAGCGCTGTATGTACACTTGTCATTTAAGTAAACTATTTAACTTTTATACTTTTAAGTTTCTTTTATAAATTATAACAAACTTACCCCACGGAACAATTGTAATATTTCGATTCAAATAAAGTTCCATTTGCTTCTTTGGTTTGAAGAGATTGGTTTGAATTTGAATGGATTATTACATTTCTCAAGATTGTTATAAAAGTAGGACACAAGCTGAGGGAATAGATATGATAACCATTATGTATTTACATTATTACATCTGTAGATATATGTCATTCTGATTCCTTGGCTCTGTGACTTGAAACCAATATTGCAGGAGAATACTCACATCCATTTTGAAATCCAAGGAGATTTGCCCTTTGACATTTTATCTCGGTTGATTTTAATTGAAACTTTGCTTGAAAGATAATAGTTTCAATTGGATGGAAGTGACAGTGGAATTTTTATTAAACATTGAATCAATTTATATCTTTACAATTGATTTAGTTCTAACTTTTCGTCGGAACAGTCAGAAACAAATCTTACTGTACGACAATAAGTAATAGAGTTAAGAATATTTTTTGCATTAAAACCTGACGCACATTACAATTTTATGTAATGAATCCATTGTTCTTTCTATGTACAAATTTGCATTGACGCGTTAACAATAGTTCATTTTGATAAAATTAAATGTAATCTCTACAGTTCATGCGTTATAAAAATACATTTATAATGGGCATATATCAAATTTTTCATCAGATAATTTATTTTTAAACAAATTTTTATTTTTAAGATACAGTTAATTTGTCTTGAATGTTGATTTCAAATATTCAGTTCACATACCCACATAGTGATGTGGAAACTGCCAAATAAGGACAAGGACCAAGAGTCAAGAGTAAGCTCAAACTAAGCCACGAATAGCTGCTTTGTAACATCATGCAATCTCAAAACTCTGTAGAAAAGTGACTCCACTCTGAGACTTAAACCTCAACCATCTTATTTTTTTACAAAACATAAAATTTCCTTCAATACTGGATGTCGTTTTATATTTTGCTTCATACACCTTATATCGAATAACGAAAAAAAACAGTTTTCTTTTAGTGTAGTTGAGTGGCACAACGTTGTCATTCTGATTGGTTGTCTTGCGTATGCGTACGTGCACGCGTTCTCTTGTGCGTATGAGCGTGCAGTCGTGCGCGCGTGCATGTGCGACCGTGCGTACGTGCACGCGTTCTCTTGTGCGTATGAGCGTGCAGTCGTGCGCGTGTGCATGTGCGACCGTGCATGTGTGCCATCTATACTCAGATTGAATATACCACTTTGAATAGAGCCGTTAACGAGGTCTAAGAAATCAGATATTCGAGCCTCTAATTGGCTGAACTATCTATTATCGCACAGACTTGGGTTAGACCTGAAACGAGGAATTTCGTCCAGCCTTGATTGTCGTTAGAGGTTCTTGATAATATGTAACTTCGTTCTGAGGCGAGAGTTCCAATCTGTAAGAGATGTTTTACATGGAGTGAAACTAAACTCTACTAACGACTAACTACTCAAAACTCACTTATCGATACACACTACTCACCCCTCATTACTCACTACTCACTACTCACTACTCACTACTCACTATTTGCTTCTCACCGCTCACTATTCACTTTTCATTACTCATTACTCATTACTCATTACTCATTACTCATACTCGATACTCGATACTCGATACTCGATACTCGATACTCGATACTCGATACTCGATACTCGATACTCGATACTCGATACTCGATACTCGATACCCACTCAATATTCAATATTCAATACTCAATACTTACTATTTACTTCTTGCTACCTGCTACAACGTGCTACATTTTTTGTTAAAACTCTCTCGTACCCAATTTATTGTAGGCATCTTGTTTCTATCAACGGAATGGCTTCTTATAAATAAAATTGAAACAATTTTCACTCGAAATAGTTTGAAGAAATTTCGGCGTCAATCATTAAACTGATAATGAATTCACTCAACCAACAATATGTTGCGAATTGTGTCTTTCTTTAACTTGTCGAAGAAATTACACGTGCTTTATTGTACATTTACATCATTTTGAGTTGATAACATTGTTTGAACTATTCCTTTTATAATCAAGAGGATAATTTTTTGTCAAGTTTTTTGTTCATTGTTTAATTACACATTCATAAGATTTACGAAGTAGTGCTTAATGGTTTTGTTAGTTTCTTTGTGACGTATTTACTTTCCAAATATTTGATCCGAGTGGACAGTGGCTGGGAAGATCGTACAACAGGTGGTTAAATCAAACACGTTAGGGTATGTCCACTCTCAAGTTACACGGGGGAGGAAAGAGGCTGGCTCGGAGGCAGAGGAGAGGGGAGGGGGCACAGTTCAGACGATTGATTTGTGGAGGGTCGGTGTGATCTGTGCGTCTTGGAACCTGATTGTGATGTACGCTTACTTTAATAATAAGCTTACTTTTCTTCCTTTTAATATCTTATCCCGAAATATTAAAAGTCTAAAATGTTTTCATTTTACTCAAACAAAATAAAATAAATTGAATATAGGAGAATATTTAAAAATATTCGACCTAATTGACACTTGTTTTGATAATTATATTTATTATTTTGTTTTTGACGGTCGATAAATGGAAAAACTTTGGTATTTGCTGTAACGTGCTGTACGATTTCGATTATGAGTCAAAGAGTTTTATCCAATAAAACTCTTCTTTGCTCTGCTTTCATGATTCATAATTTATAATTAATATATGCAATGTGTTATTTCGTAGCGTTTCACACATTTGAAGATATTTGTGTATTTTGTCTTCCCTCGTTATTTTGAAAGTGGTGACGAAAATATATTTCAACACTAAAAACTATAGAGCGCTCCATCTTCTCATGTCCACTCTGGCGGCGAACGCTGGAAACGCGCTAGTGAGGATAGAATCTACACATGCTATCCTCGCGCGTAAGAAATTAACTAATTGAGATAAGTATTGTGATGTTCTATCGCGCACACAACAAACAGCACCTACATGGAATCTAGTCTTCAACATCATATTTTAACAGAAACATAATTCATTCCGTGAAAAAATGCACTGGAGACACTAAAAACGTAATCAAACGCCGACTGGTTAATCAACTATACCTACTGTTATTTTGTTAGTTACACATTTCGTACGTTGAATATTATCTGTCCACAATCCACCTACCCACTTGCCATTAGAGTGTATATTTGCTGAAGCCACTTATTGGAAAGAAATTACGGAAACAAAACACATTCTCTCTCACTTAGGTAATTCAGTGAGATCTTAATAAAGAGTGGTCTTCATATTAATATATTAAATTCATACCTAGTTGATAAGACTAATTCATTTTTGGCTTAAAACAATCAGTAGCCCTCGATTATATCACAATAAATGGGCTTAGTCCAGATTTACAAAACCCAACCAGACCCAACCTTGGCCGGGGATCGAACCCATGCCTCCCAAAAGACCACCGAGACCGCGGTAGTGTATTTGTTGCTGAATTATTGGTGCATTTTGATATTATAATATAGTGAATATCAAATTCTTATTAAATCACCACTCCCAGTTATATAGTCCGCGCCCGGCCAGAGGGAGACCATGGGTTCAATTCCTGTTTTTGTTTATAGTATTTATATTGGTATTTTCGTAATCACAATAAAACAATCAAATCCCCTCAAGAGTGGGTGAATAAGGTTTAAAAAATTTAAGTATTGCATTTTAATACCTGGGCTACCATGATTCCGAGAAAATTAAGCACAAGACCATGTTGACTTGTTATTCCCAATGTTCTTTTATATTATATTGGTGTTTTGTCCATAATTTTTTTATTTTGCATTCTAATAATTTAGGAACGCATAATGTTTATTGTTCACTGCTTTATTGTCTTCACTCTTCACAAAGCTTGAGTGGCTTTATTGTTGTTGCTTGAATTGAAACGCTGTGTGCTACTCTAATATTGCATTACATTCCATATTAGGCCTATTATAGATTATAGAACATAACTAAATATTTTGCTTTGATATTAATAAATTTAGTCATTATATTGATATTATTCCAAAGTAGGCCTATGTTGGACTCTGTAACGTTGTACTCTGGAATAATACTACGGCCACAAAAATAAGCGGTTTATATCAATGTCTACGTTCACAGGCGCCCGACAGACTATATCCGTAGGTATTTTAATTATAAATGCTGATATAAATCTATATAAATACTAGAAATACTTACAAATAAATAAATACTATATTTTGAATTCATAATGAGCCACATGATACCTTTTCTATTCCCCAAAACCTTATATATTTACACTGTGCTTGTGTAGGATCATATGGGTGTTTACAAAGGTATCCTCACTCGGCGGCCATGACGGTGCTACGCCCCCGCGACACTAGCGCATTCTCTAGGTGATTTGAGTCCTCTATAAATTCTGTAATTTGAAACACTGTCATCTCGGTTTTAACATTTATTGAGATTGATATATATATATATGGATTGTTGTAGGTTTTCGCGGCCCGTCATAGGATAAAAACAAGGATCTTGGGTAAAACCGCTTCGAAAATATATCATATATATATATATGAATATAAGATTTTTAAGCATAAGCCCGCTTTAAGGACATAGTTATTGATTCATAGCAGTTGTCGAAAAAGTTTGCCCCGACTGGGGTTCGAACCCAGAACCTCCGGCTTAACGTGCCATAGCTCTACCAATTGAGCTACCGGGACCACAGAACAAACCTTTACTAAACTGCTATTTGTTGTGATTGTTGACCTCCATGACATAAATCCAACAGAAGACTGCAATGTAGCTGTCAAATCTGAAAGATCACATGGATAAATCCAAACACATCTCATCTCCCATGAGTTGGGTATTATGAATATAAGATTTTTAAGCATAAGCCCGCTTTAAGGACATTGCAGTCTTCTGTTGGATTTATGTCATGGAGGTCAACAATCACAACAAATAGCAGTTTAGTAAAGGTTTGTTCTGTGGTCCCGGTAGCTCAATTGGTAGAGCTATGGCACGCTAAGCCGGAGGTTCTGGGTTTGAACCCCAGTCGGGGCAAACTTTTTCGACAACTGCTATGTATCAATATATATATATATATATATATATATATATATATTTATATATATATATTTATATATATATATTTAATCCAATTCAGAAATTACAAAATCCATCCCGATATGATATGATGATATGATATGATGTATATGGTGGACAACCCTGCCAAGTCTTCTGTACAGTGGGCCACATTAAAAATCTTATTATAAATAAGGTAGGTAATTCATTCATGCCGTCAGTAGCGCGTACCACCTTCATCCATATTCCTTTTTAACATTTTATTTCCAAATCAATATATTATTTGTACTCTAGAAAATATTGTGTGCATTTATTATTATCCTATGCACATTTATAGTTTCAATAGTAATTGTTCTCTTTGTTTTCAGTTTAAAAATACTAAATGTTATAGACGTAAAAAAGAAATAATTAAACACGAAAGCTGACAAAAATCTTAATATACTAGCCAGATGGACGAGTACCTTACAAGTATAGATTGTTGTGTTTAAATAATTGTGTAAAACATTAACCCATTAATATATTTGGAAAAGAAGTTAGAATTTGCCAGAGAATATTTGTTTAGTTTTATTTTCTAGATGAACATTGAAATCACATTTCCATTTGTGCATTAATGCTCTGAAAGTAGCTCAGTCAACTCCTTTGTTAATATTATTGGGGGCTTCATAAAGGCTTTCTCTATTCACTTTTGTCTTTTAAGCTCATTGGTGAATTGTTGTGGAACCATGGTAGCATTACAACTCATTGTATAAAGCATTTTTTAAAAAATGTATTCACAATTTATATAATATTTTTCTAAAACCCTGTTATTGAACTGTCCTGCACACCTTTGAAAAAACACTTGTATATCAAACTTTTGAAAGAAGTATCGTACTATTCTTTATTACAACTAAATAAATTGCATCACTTTGAGATCTGCTTATTGTGTAATTGCAATCAACAATATTATAATTTCAAATTTACAAACTACAAAAGCGCTCTACGTATGCAGCTTGTCTTTATCCTTAGAATATGATGAAACACTCAAATTAATTAAACCTGATGACTTGGGAGGAACGACAATTTGTGTTGTCTGGAGTCGCTGACAGTGCTTGTAATTTGCAATTTGCATTCCGATTGTTGGAAAAAGGATTGAGAAGTAATTCTTATAATTTCAATCCCCAACCAACGTCGCATTGAATAGTCCACGACATGAATCGCTCGTCTTTCTAGTACTGCAATCACCCTGTTTTCATTCCAGAAATAACAAAGAAGATGCTTTGCCAGTTTCGACGCTCCGGGTATTGTGACAGCTGTAAAAACATCTCCTTGTTAAACCAAACCCAACTTCTCCCATCCTAGTCCACAATATTATGCAAATAAGCACTGTTTTCTAGATGTTATCGATAAGAACAGGAGACTTCTTGCTAGCAGTTCGTCATTGTAGGTAGCGTAGTAATTAGGAAGGCCTAATTTAGTTTAATGGAGCGATTCAATGGGCTGTACGAACACTTACGTTAATTACTATACAAAGGAGAAAGTTCTTTAATACTTTCTTCATGTGTTGTAAATTAAATAGAGTTCAGAAAGTTGAAAAGTTCGACTTATATTTTAATTAATTATTAAGTTGTTCTTTCTCCAGGTTTCTCGCTGCTGTTCCGAGCAAAGAGATTAATTCACTTGTGTTTTAACGTGAAGGTTTGGAAGCCAAAGAAATTAATTTGAACTAAAACCTTGGTTAGAGATTGCTTTTTATTTTGTTTCACCGGCAAAAGCCATAATCAAAGCACTTTCTCACATCTTTGTAACTGAATATTAATCGGCAGATAGATTACAGATTGTTAATCCATTACACAAACACACACACACTTTAAGTAAGTAACTCCTGTTTTCTGTTAAACTTGCTCAACAAAATTGTTTTAGAAAAAACATTCAAAATTTGTAAATGAATTTACTAAATATGCCTGGTGCATACAAAATAAAAATATCCTTTTTTCATGTTGTTCACTTTTTGATGTTGTGTAAACGTTATTGTTATTATCGACGACGACGACGACGACGACGACGCGACGACGCGACGACGACGTCATCATCGTCATCGTTTGTGTGTATGTATATTTTAATGGTGAATATGGATACTATTTATTATTTTATCTGTACAAAGTTGTAAGAATGTTGAATATTTCGTATTCGTGTACGATGAAACGCACCTAGATGATATTGTACCACAAATTGTTGTAATATATTTTATTAAAATATTAAAAGATAAGCGGAGCAATCGAAATTAAAAAGAAACAATAGTCAACTTATACAATGTACATCATTTACGAGAACTGTATGATTTACGGACCTGCTGATTCCATAATCAAAGATAATGATGTTTCTTCTTTGTCAAGTAAGCATTCTTCACACACACTAATACTGTAATATATAATATAAATAATAACATACATTTTAAATCGAATAAGTTATTAGATTTATTTTAGTGAAAATGTGTATTTTATTTTTTATCATGCGTGTAGGCAATATTATTATCGGTTTCAAACACTACCTATTATTGAGTCTATAGACTACAATCATTTTTGCGAATTATATGTATACTAATTCCAGATCAGCATAATTCCCATTTTCATCAAATGTGATCCAATCCATTATCACAAGTACCTTCTTTTTGTTACCTCTAATCCTCCATTTATAGCGATACTGCCCACATCCACACTTAATCCACCAAACGAAATAATACAAGGTTAAAAGCACCATTAATGACGAGTGGGCTGTTCATTTGATTGTTGCTCTAAACGAGAAGAGGATTTGCTGTTGCATCTCCCTCGGGCCACAATAAGCACCCTCTTATTGAAACCAGCAGATAGTCGATTCTTCCGATGCGTGGAGCAAATCCGATTCGTTATACAAATAAAAATATTTAGCTTTCAGAAGCTCACGAAAAGTCAGTCCCGTTATTGTTTTGATATGATAATCCCCTCGATGTATGGTTGCTTGTTCACATTGGTTGATTGCTGGACAAGAGGCAGTTAAAATGATTGAATCGTACGTACGTACGCTGGAGTTTGTTTTGCCATACAATTAAGCTTACTGTGTTGGTGCATGTGCCCATTATCAAGATTGGAAATTCAAACAATTGTATGGATTTATAGAAACTGAGCCTGCAGCAGTTCTCTTCCATTCATTGCTGATCAGCCAAACATTGTACCGAATACGTGGGTTAATGCATGAAACTAAAAAAACGGGATTTTTGTTATGTTTGATTCAGAATTGTTTTACAAACAATCACAAACCATCATTAAAATACACACGTTGCTAAAATGAGTCAATGTGTTATTTCAATCTATTGCAATTCATTTAGTTTAATTAATAATAATAACGGACCTAACGTTTGTCTAAAATGTTTGACCTTTAATGAGACCATTTTTTTAACGAATAGTTGGAAAATCTTTAGCAATTGGAATGCTTTCTCCAGTAAAGTGAACTTCGCGCTTAAGCATTAATAACACGTAGAATGATTTATTTATTATTATTTATTTATTTATTTAACGTCTATCCTATTCAGTTATAAAACTGATTTACAAAGGAGGACAACTAAATAAATCTAATTACATAGATGCAGACACAACAATGAACTACATTTAAGTAAATATTTGAAATAGTAATATTACAACAATGCATTAAATATTCAACAAATTTGATAACAAATAAAAAGGATATTAAATGCAATTTATGAATGAATCGAATATATAAAAAAGGGGGTAGGGAATGAAAAGAAAAGAAAAAAGAAAAGGAAAGAAAAAGAAAATAAAAGAAAAAAGAAAAAAGAAAAAAGGAAAGGAAAAAAAGAAAAAAAGAAAGAAAAGAAAAAAGAAGAAGAAAAAATAAAAACATAAAAAAAAAAAACGAAAAGAAAAAACTGATCAGTGCTTGACTGTGAAAAGAGGATGATTTCGAAAGTTTAAACTCCCATATTTTGGTAAAGGTGGCGAACATTGACGTCTAATAGTTATTAAAATTGAGAAATATTATTTTCACAATTATACCGTAACTATCATGGTTACTGTAATAGTCGAGGTATATTGGTGTTGCGAAATTTACATCCGTAATGTACGGTACCATGTTTGTAATAAACAGAAGCTGACGATGAAATCAACAAAAGATTGCTAAATGCTATGTGCTAGGAGGAAAAATGAAATTCTAAGTAGAAGAGACAAACGATCTATAGAACGAACTCCACACTGAACAAAACCTACTAGAACTGTAGTTGAATAACATTACTAAAGATGTGATTGACGTAAAAAACAATTTAAATCAACAACATTTATTCATAAACCAAATTGCTATGCCTTGAACTTAACTCAATGTCTGCAGGTTTGCTAATAATTACTGCTTCAGACGACACTCGAATATTTTCCAATAGAAGATTGTCCTAGAAATGTAAAAGAAGAAAACGTTTACAGCTGACCTCATATATTAAATATTACTTAATGTACTAGATGTTTAATTCTGTACAAAGTGGAAAACTCAAAAAAACTTTCAAATGAGAAATACATAATTCAAGTTCACGTTATGTAGTTCCTCATTTTATATTCGTGGAGTAAGCATAATATGTGCACATATGCACATGCGTTCATCAAGTTCACTTGTAAAACATAAAGTATTACTGAAACTTTGTTAACTATAGTCCTCCGTTTATCATCAGTTCTTGGGTAATATTTACAAAAGAGTTCAGAAGAAAAAAATAATTTATTTGTGCCTTGTTTTCTGGGCCCTATTTAACTTTAAATATGATTCAAAGTAGGCTTGCTAAATGTTGTAAACGTACAAAATTATACCCAATTTAGGGATTTCTGTGATACTCTCTCACATCACAGCTTTTGCAAAATTAACTTAGTTAATCACACATATATAAATTGTTTATTTCCAAGGTTTTCTTATTATAATCTACAAATTTGATAAAAATTTGATGGAAAATTCTACAGTTACATAATAAAGTCGCATGTTCTAATAATTCATGTTGTGTGGGATGAGGTAATTCGGATTTGTTACATCAAAACGAAAGAATGTAACGGAATATTTGTTTATAACTGGACTGACAAAAATAATAATTGTTGTCACTTATTTCCTCAATATCACTAATCCAAGCGTTCTGTTGAATATCTACAAAATGAAAATTTAAATTTAAAATGATAACAAATTATATGATATACCAAAGAGCAATTCTAAAAATTCTTATCTTAGTTCCCCCCCCCCGTCCCAATTACCGCCAAATACTGTTAATTACATTAAGATATTCATAAATACACCCTACTTGAATTGAACACATACAGAGAGCGCAATATTCCAAGTATATTTCCATTATTCTGATGCTTGTAGAGAATTTTACCATGCGATAAAAGTCTACATTTGCGATAGCGTTTTCACATTAGTCATACAGGCAAGTTCACTCAATAACAATCGATCTGTTGCATACATTATATTTACCTAGTTTTAATAATGCAATGTTTGCATTTAAACAGTTTCGTAGTATAGTATGGCATTTTACATTTTACGCCATCCACACATTTTTGGAGACAACTTTGTTTAATGTTTTAAACCTCTATTTCTTTTCTTCAAAACTTTTTAAGAATTTTGTCAAACTTTTTGGTAAATTACTGACTACCTCTGAGGTTTTGATTGGATGAGCTTAGCGAGCGAAGCGAAGATTCCATTCTACTACACTGGAGAAAAAAATCCGGAATGTTTTTTTTTTTTTTGTATTTTTGTCTGTTTGTTAACACGATTCCGGCTAAACCGATACTCCAATTGCTATGAAATTTTCTGAAGACCTTCGAAAGCTCTGAACTTAGAACTGCAAATACGAAAAATTGATCGAAAAATTATTTCTCTTAAAAATTGCAATTTTACGATTTTTTTCGTTTTTCTTTTTTGTTTTTGTTTGTATTTTTGTGTGTTTGTTAACACGATTCCGGCTAAACCGATACTCCAATTGCGATGAAATTTTCTGGAGACCTTTGAAATCTTGAAACTTAGAACTGCCACCTTTTTGAACGCAATCGAAAAATTATTTCTCATGAAAATCGCAATTTTACGAAGTTTTTTCGTTTTTTCTTGTTTTTTCTGTTTGTTTGTTAACACGATTCCGGCTAAACCGATACTCCAATTGCGATGAAATTTTCTGGAGACCTTCGAAATCTCTGAACTTAGACCTGCCACGTTTTTGGGTACAATCGAAGAAATATTTCTCGTGAATATCGTACTTTTACGATTTTATTTTTATTTTTAGTGCGATATTTTCGTGACATTAGGGCCGATTCTGACCGGACAAGTGGGGCTACAACGTTCGTATTTTACATGGAAATTAAGGTAATGGTTTTGTATTGCTTTCTGAAAGAAAATTTAAAAAAAAGTTAGCTAGAATCCATGGAATAAAGATTTTAATATGAGTTTTTTGAGGTTTATTGGATGAGCGAAGCGAAGACTTCAATTTCACTGACCCCCCAAAAAATTAAGCTCGGGTGTTTTTCTTTTTTGTTTGTTTGTTTGTTTGTTTGTATTTTTGTCTGTTTGTTCGCTCTCTACCGGGCAAACGGCATATGCGATCTTGATGAAAATTATAGGGGACCTTCGAAATCTCTGAACTTAAACTTGCTACGTTTTTTGATACAATCGAAGAAATATTTCTTCATGAATATCGTACTTTTACGATTTTTTTCGATTTTTAATGCGATATTTCGGTGATATTTGGCTCGCGACCGGGCAAACTTCTACTCCGATCTTGATGAAACTGTATGGAAACGTTAAATATAGTTAAAATTCGATGTGTTATGATTTTAGGGACATTTGAAGAAATATTTCTTATAGAAATCGTACTTTTCCGATTTTTTCCCGATTTTTTCCTGATTTTTTCGTGATGTTTGGGCCAATTATGACCAAACGGGTGGGGCTACAACGTTTATATTTTACATAGGCATTAAGGTAATGGTGATGTATTGCTTTTTAAAAGAAAAAGTTGAAAAAGTTAGCCAGAGTCCATAGAATAAAGGTTTTAATATGAGTTTTTTTTAGGTTTATAATAAAAATTAACAAGTAACAATAGAAAGTTGACAACAATCACCTACAGTGCATTCAAAAAGCACTTGCAAAGGAAAATTGGTCCTACGCAAACTAAAAACTTACAAAAAGCTCATCCATCAACGCGACGGGACTGTAGCGTTTTCCTAGTACAAAATATTACACTATTTGCAAGTATTTGGACGTATTACGTTGTCATTTAAATTCACGTTATCATGCGGTATGAATTTGCATTTTCGTTGTCATTACTAATTATAATAAATAAAATTATGTAGAATTAAAGGAAACAAATTTATTTTATTTACTTTTATTTAACATAATGTTAATAATTGTGTTTTGGTAATTTAAATAATTAAATGTGACGAGAGCATTCGTGCATTGCGAAACACTGTTGAAGTTGTGCAACATTATGTACTCTAGTCTATAGTGAATCATACGGCACGTCCTAAGCGTCGTGTAGCCTTTTAACGTCTTGTTATTTCTAATACTGTGCGTATGTAGATACTTCAACAACTAGCTTTGTAATTACTTCAAATGATCATTAGCAATCGTACATTTTGAATTCTCACTCTATCTTTATGAAGCTTATGTTTTTTAAATATATATTTCACTAACCTGAACTTCTTTCCCTACACGATAAACTAAGCCAATTAGCTATCGCTTGCAAACTGGAAGTTAAACCGCTTACAGGAGATTTTAACAAATACGTTCTTAAGAGACTTTGCATTATTATAATTTTTCTGAATGTATTGAACCAAACCATTGCAGATTTTAAATGGGATCATTATAATAATTGGGCACACCAAATAGAAGGTAAAACCCACCATGAAGTTGCTGTTGTAGCTGTAAATGTTCTTCTGACGTAGTTTGTAACTGGTTGTCAAGGATTTTATTTTAATCGTGTTTCATAAGTAAGTCTTTTACATTTACTAATCTTTTGCAATTCTCTCGATTATCCTGTACTTATTACGTCAATAAACGACATAAAAGAACGAATGTTGTGTAGCTACAGCTCTAGAAATTATTATGAATTTGTGGTTTTTTCTTGAGTTTGTTCAGTGTTTGTGAATTAAATTAAATTTAAATGTGAGATTTTTACCCGAATAAATTCGCCAAATTACCAACGTTTTGATATTATCTTTAAACAAGCACTTTAAGATTTTAAAAGCCGCGTAATACAATTGCAAACGTACCTCACTGAAAATCAATTCTTTTAAGTGACTTGGTAGGAAGAAACACATTAACGTACTAAAATATGCATCTTGTGGGTTTAAAATGTCAACCCTGGGGCTCACTTCAGAAATGTGGCGACGCCAAGGGGACTTAAAATCACAAACAAAGACAAAAGCTTCAACTTACCAAAACACTTAAGGAATAATTGTCATTCTTCAAAGTTTTGTAACATTAAGAGAAATTAAAATTACAAATTAAATTGAAAATAAAGGAGATATACATAAAAGGGACGAAATATAAAACCAAGGAAAAAGCGAAATTTAATTAAAAAAATTAATTCTCGGCTAAGTTTCGTAGATTTAATACCAATCTGCATTCGCTTTGGTCCAGTCTTGATATTAAAAGTAGCCATTTAAAGCGAAACAAATTTTCAAAATAAAAATTATAAATGATAAGTCTGACTGCGGAAACATGCTTCTAGACATTAAATGAATATTTATTACATGCACGCTCTTTGAAAGATGTTTATGTAACTCTGAATTACATTAATTATTAACAATAGGACCATAATAATTTCTTATTTATGTTCCACAAAATTACTTTCGGAAGAAGTTTTACAATTTCTATTTTTTTAATACAAATTCTAATAAGTTAATGTAACTGATTTATTACAACTGGCAAATAACGCACTGCAAAAAAATAACCGAACCAACAATTTTAATTTAATGATAATAATAATAATAATAATAATAATAATAATAATAATAATAATAATAATAATAATAATAATAATAATAATAATATATTCTTTTTTAAACATTAGAATGTTATGTTTTATGCTCTATATTTTCAAGTTATCAGAAACCGTATCGTTGAAATTGTAGTACTGCAAAAAGCACGAACGGGTTGTATATATAAAGATTAAAAACCAAGTCAGAATGTTCACCAGGAGTTATAAAATTAGTTGAATTCCAATATCATGTACTTTATAGAGAAATCCATCCAGGAGATGATCAACATTTTGGAAGGACGACGCTCAATCACAAACCTCCCAACTGAGTTGAACTCTGTACCACTCACCCGCCTGCCAATCGCTTTCCGCTTCTAAATACAACGGAGCTGCGTAGATTAACGATGCTGTTACCTTGATTAAAACGTGATCTGAACAGTACGTTCACTTGATAAGGAATAGTACACGATAATAAACATTTTTCAAAAATGTTATAAGTTGAAATCTTATAAAAAATTGTCTTTTGGAAAAAGTTAAGCAGTAAACGCGGTCCCAAAAACTGTCTTGTATTTAAGGAACAATATGATATTTCATACCAATGCGACATCATTTAAATATCCGGCAAAATAGTGGAGAACGGTGTACACAACAACTTAATTTTTGTTTAGATGCAAACATATTTCGAACACAACAGTAGAAGATAAACACAAACACAAAAAACTTAATTGATCGGTTTGTAATTACTATTTAACTTCTCATGTTTACGATTGGTTAAATTTGACAGAATGATCAATGATCAATGATCAAAAAAATATGCTTGAATGGTCACAAGAAGTCACACTCACAATGCAACCATGTGATTTGGTTTTAGGGTCACTGCAATTGGATCTTAATTTTCTATGTTTGCAAGGTAGTGTGTTTTTTTGTTTCTATTTGTTTATTTTTATAATGCTGTTGTTGTCTTATTGAATTTTGTTTTACCCTTCCCTTGAAAATGGAAACCTAGTTTTCCAAAACGTCGGGATTAAAAGTTATTTTCTATCATACTGTGCGTGATATTTACCGTAAAGATAATTAAAACATTAACCATGGATCACGAAAGCTCAAGACAAAAAAATAAATATATATATATATATAAAAAAAATATATAAACACGAGCGTTGTAAACGAAAACGAACTTACAACACTAATTTATTGGTGCCTATGCTGACTTTACCCGGAATTATACCTGATTCGAAATATTGGACAATACCGCGTTTCATGAGAAGTGTGTAAGGGTAAATTGTCAAGATGTCAATTGCCATCAGACACATTGTACTCTCTACAGAAATCAAATTTCTCGTGGGAAACCTGTCTAGGATGCAATTGCCTGAAACATTCAGTAATGATCTCCGGTGACAAACAAACGAAACCAGTACCTCCCGAGTCAGAGTGTCTCTCTTTACAGAGAGTTCAAGAACCCCCACCTGACTGCAGGTCAACCACGGCTGGGGTACAGATAGTGTGTTTGTTGACTCGAATGGTTCATGACGCTGCTCTATTGCTAAGACAAACAGTCGCTCTCAACTCGCGAGGATCTTGGCCAGAGTTTTTGTCTCTAGCCGTGTGCACACGGGAGTTAACCGCAAACTCTCCTACTGTACTGTGCGATCCGCGGAAACTCGTCACACTCGTACCAAACAATTAGCAGAGTTAAAATACAAAATGGAGACTCTCTTTTTTAAATCATTTTAAATGCTCTTTTTATATCAAGTCAATAAAAACCTCACTCATTATTTTGACAGGTGAGTTAGAATTAAAACACGATGTAATTATTGTTTGCGGTGTTGTTCAACCTGAAAGTGACTGTACTGCGTTATTTGCCTTTGTACTGAAACGTTCATTAATCATTTTGATTATTAACAATGATGCTTCAATTCTACTTCGAACCATTATTGAATTGGAGTGTAACTCCAAATAATGGCTTCATTAAATAATGCTGGTTATAAATGGTATAACCAGGTTTGTTAATATTGGGATACCCGGCAGACAATGGGTTTGAATGGCTCTGCAATAGGCAGCTGTTCAAACATCGTGTTTTGTTCGATAGGTCTTCCATTAAGTACGAGGTAGACGAAACGATGATTGAGGTGAACAAATCCACCGTAAACTTACTCCTGTTCTCAATAACGTGTCCACTGGCAAAGTATTATCGTGCACTTAACAAAGCTAGCAATCCCTTTTTGTACGTCCTTCCGTCCGTGAGTGTGTCACGCCTCACGATAAAAACCGAACACCACCTCCGATTGACATACCGTTGTATTTGTTGGCATTACTCTTTAACAAGGATGATACACAATGTTTTAGCCCCAGCGGTCGGAGGTGACGGCGATAGCGTTTTTAAAAGAATATTTTTTCCGTACCCGGCACCTCCACCAAAGTTGTCAATCCATAATAGCATTGCGTGTGTTCTTCGGCAATCTATTTTCTAAGTGGTTTCGCTCCCTATTTCGGGTACTCCCGTAGGCCTACCTGTGCTTGTACAATTAAGTGAAAAATAAACATCCACCATAATATGTGTAGTTCGTTGGATCAAAAAATAAGCTAATACAAGTTTAAAATTAATTCAATTTAAACCAGTTTTAGTTATCTAATTTAATTCTGAGAATCGTATAGAACATTTTCTCCTTGGATATGTTAGTGTAGATATCGTTGTATAAATGATATTAGATCGTTAACCCCGTATTGGTTTCTCTCATCTTACAAGTGTAAAGCATGCGCATTTTAAATCAGACCAACTGTTGGAAACACTTCCATTTCTTCTAATCTTAAGCGTTGGATTTCCTCACACTGATCCAAAGGTACACTTCAGCTGTGACTTTGACCATATCATTTATCTTGCTTGTCTACCCTCCCGTCTTGGCCTCCATCCATCACGCAGTCAACGCGGCCCGCGCGTTTTGCATAGAAACAGACGATAAAAAACCTTGAAATAGAGAAGGCAACCTGGAATTAGATTCAATGGATTTGATCAATATCAAGTGAATTCCTGTTAAGATTATTACATTGAATATTAAACACTCGCAAGCATGGCACATATTCATTCACACACTAAAATTTTACATTTATTGGCTTATATATTATTGTAGAAATTATTATTTTTATGTATTTTATTTCATTTGGTCGTGTTTATTAAATATTTTTAGACACTAATTTGACTGGGATTTGCCATTTTCTACCTACCTATAACACACTGCAATGTGTTAGAACATATCAATTCAATTAATGATAACATATTAGTATATAATTAATTAGAATCCCCCAATTAAAATCGGATATGTGACTGACGATAGACTCTAAAAAACGATTATAAAATTATTATTATTAATACACTGCCAGACAAGTAAGAATTATTGATTTTATATATTTATTTTTTATGTAGAAGAATGCAACCGAAATTTTTTCCTGTATTAGACCGAAATATGTATTAATATTTACTATGAGGTAGGCAGTTTAAAAAGTTAACCAATCATGTTTTCAAGTACAACACTCACATTACACACATTAATTATTTCACACACATACGCAATTAATTACGTAAAATATTGTAAACATTGTGTACATTTTCCATTAAAATGTTATAAAACTATAACATTTAAACCTCAATCATTAAAATGCTCGTCACATTCCCGTTCTTCTATACATTCTGCTAAAGTAGTATTACATTCAATCTCTTCCAAGCAGTACGTAATGTTATTTAGCGTTTTTCCTTTGTTTGGTTGACATGTGAAGGTGGCGGTGATCAGTGATCAGTGGCTCAAGTCACGTGACGAACCGGTGGCGCCCCACTCGTCTCTTTCGGGAACCACACGCGCCTGGAACAAAATGAGGATCATACCGCGCGAGATGTTGTGACCACGTGACCGAACTGCCAAACACCCAGAGACCCGAATTAAACCAAAACACAGCCGAGCAGGCGACACGGCTCCTCTTCGGATATTATTGTTTGTTTATAATTTCAATAGGCATCGGCGCCATCTTGAATTTCAGATTGTAAACAATTGGAGATAAGAAGTGTGTGGAGAACGTTTTGGCGATATTCGACGAAACACAAACGCACAGTTCTTGATATTATTATCATTATTAATCGATGATGTTTCAATGCGAAACAATTTGATTCATAAATATAAGGGCTTGTAGGTCTTGAGGTTTTGTAATGGTCGGGGAAGGGTCTTGCTTTGTGGTGGTTGTACATTCGAAGAGAGTTCTCTGTGGCTGGAAGAAATACGCGAGTTGTTATGATAGTCGCGCCGGTTCTCGTAAAAAGTTTGTGTGCTCTATAGGAGCGATTTAATGATTCACAGCGGGATGGAATTCAAGGAACAGGTCCCTAAAATGTTACTGTTGTACACAAACAATCCAATTGTGGGGATTCTTCTGAAAAGATATTGTGTTTGTAAAAATGTTTCTTCCGGCGTTGAAAAAACTATTTTCTTGCTTTGACGATTTGCTGGTGGAAAGTCAGAAATCCACGACCCATTGTTAAGTCGTGATATTGGGAAAACACCTTTTTATTTAGAAACCAGATTTTAAACCATTATAAAGACTCGCCCTCTTCTCTTAGAAGCTAGAGGATGGGGGGGAGGGGGGACGGACACCCAGATATGTATGTTCATCCTTGTTACTAAAAAGTCCACACAAGTACAATTGTGAGTTCAAGTTACTTTAAAACTAGGAAGCTTCGCAAACGCTTTTTTTAGTCGCGTTGATGGATGAGCTTTTTAATTATAAAATGTTAATTTTAATTTAAAATAATAATAAAAACATATTAACACGGCCCATACAAAGCAATCATTAGGTCTGTTGGATCTTTGATTGTTTGTAACAAGGCTGTGAGTAAGATATAAAATCTCCTGTGAAGTTTTCATACAAGGCTGTGAGAAAGATCTAAAATCTATATTTTCGTGCTATTTGGGCGGATTCTGACCAAACGGGTGGGGCTACAACGTTCATATTCACATGGACATTAAGGTAAGGGTGATGTATTGACTTTTGAAAGAAAAAGTTGAAAAGTTGGCCAGAATCTATAGAAATAAAGGTTTTATATTTAAACCTCAAAAACTCAATTAAAACCTTTATTTCTATAGATTCGGGCTACTTTACAACTTTTCTGTCAAACGTCAAACACACATAACCTTAATGTGTTTGAAATATGAACGTTGTAGCCACTCGTTGGTCAAAATCGGCCCAAATGTCACGAAAATACGCACTAAAAACGAAAAAATTCGTTAAAAGTACGTTTTCGAGAAAATATTTCTTCGATTGTACCCAAAAAGTAGCAAGTCTAAGTTAAAGTGATTCACAGCCTGTCAAATTTTCATAGATCGCAATAATGCCGTTTTGCCCGTAAAGATGTAAACATAAAAGACGAAAACCAACAAAAAAAAAAAAAAAAGAAAAGGAGTGAGGACACCAATAGTAATTTTTTGGGGGTTCTAAGTGAAAGAAGTCTTCGCTTCGCTCATCCAATTACTAAAGGAAATTTCCGTAAGTGGCAACGTAACTTAACGTTACATTACGGAACTTACGGAAGCTCCCAGACAGGTATATCCTTTGCTTGAATTTTCAGAATGTGAATTCGAATTGTTTCGAATTTAGTTCTACTATTTTTTGTGAAGGTATGAACAATTGTATAATGAACTAATTTTTTTAATATAGAGACAAATTAATTTTAAATGAAAAAAGTGGTTGGTTTTGGTTAGATTAGTAACCACATAACGCGTACGTATGTGCTGATCGAATACTCAACCACAGAATTGATTTCAGCTGCTTATATTTTGATTGAATTTGTGATTACATAATCCGATTCAATGGCTAAACCTCGGTGTGATAATATGCTCATAGAACCGAGTTAAAACGTATTTAAATCACGTGACCAATTGTTATCAGTCTGGCAAATTGTTGAATTAAAAAAAAAACGTCGAGTTGGAAAGTAGCCAAATACTTTATTGTTCAATGTGTATGTAGCTTGTTTGTGGTTTTAAGTTGAACGATATTGATTTAATATTGTGTGTGCGGCTTAGACAGAAGTGTTTGCACTAGTGATCAAAATTTAAAAAGACGAGTTATCCCATTTGAAAATGGTGGAGGTGCCGGGTTTTCATCGTACTCGAATAATCCCAACTTAGGAAACGGTTTTTCAGTATAAAAGGAAACTAATTGTGTAAGTCATTTTATTATTTTGTTTTATACACGTCTTATAATGTGTAGCTAACGCAATTAATGAGAAAATTTCGTTTTTGTATTTTTTGTTTGTTTTGCAGCTAGCTATAGTGTTGAGTATAATTAATGGACTACCTTAATGTTCGTTTTTACTGGTGTTTTTGTTTTTGGTTGTGAGTTTCTCACGTTGCCTGTCACATGTCTCGATCGAAGTTCCCAGATGTAAAAGTGCATTTCATTTGTCTTATAAAACAGAACATTGTTTGCTCTCCTACGCTATGCAACATTTTAATGGCCCTCACGGACGGTTGAAGTTGTGATGGAATAAGTGCATACTCATTTGACGCATCATTTGATGAGAATATACGTGATCGTGTAGCTTCATTCAGTTACTTAACGCGCGGAACATTGTTCTAAACCACATGGGGGACATAGTCATGAAAACCATGTTCAGGGAGGCAAGCTTTATTCTACTATCAATGCTTTTCACCCCATTGAAGAGAACATTTCTTGTTTTAAAAATTACAAAATGATTACCTTAATTTGAAGTCTGAATGACATGTGCACACCATTACGAAATTGTATTAATAATAGGACTTTTTACTGAAATTAAAAATGCGTTATAAACCAATCTATTACTCTCTTTTTAGTAAATATTTTGTGATAAAAAAGGAGAATCCCATTTTTATATTGTTTTACTTCTTTTAATACGATTTTGGGTTACATTTTTAAATTTCTGTCAATGCATTACATATCATGGAAGCTGACCACCACATTTTATGCATAATTATATTCATCTTCATAGTGTGAATGTAATATTTCCATAAAATTGTTTCCATGAATTGTAAATCCAACAATTTGTTATGTTTTCAATTGTTAACAACCCAGATTTAATTCTTGATCTCGTGAAGAAAATGAGAATATGTAGGTGTGTGGGCTTTCTAATCATAACGGTAGCATGTTGAGTGCTTGAACCTGATCTACCAGGGGCTAGTAAAGGGTGGAACACTATGACTAATGAAAGTGTTCGCGTGTTACCAGGCTGAGACTACTCGCCATTCTCACTTCTACGATAGAATCATTATGAGCACAACGAACACCACACCATCAACTTTTCGATCGTCGTCAGGGTTTGAAAATAATTGTTGAAATGAGACAAACCTTGATTCATAAGATCCTATTATTAAGTGTTCCTCAGCCAGATTTCATACTTTTTTTAAAGTGCAAAAGATATTCGACAAAATGTTCTGAAACTATGAACCTAAACATGGTTATTTATGTAGTCACATTTAATCACCAATTATATTATTTATTTATTGGTTCTTAAGAAGACTACATACATGTTCATACAAGTTATGTAATAAATCACTCCTACTTGAAAATGCAGAACAAAACAATTGCCACTTAAACAACATTAATATAGTGTGTTTGGTCGTGAGTTTTCCGTGAATAACATTTCACGCCCGGAGTTAGGGCTGTCGAATATTACGAGATAAAGTAATGAGTTGTGTTTAACATTCGATTATTTGATTTGAACATCTGTTATTGCATTCCTTTAAGATTTTGCTACTTACTTACTAAATGTTAATACATTTACTTACGAAAAGTTGATACAACTAAATAACCTTCTACAAATTGTGACTACTCAACTTTTGTTGACTTTTACACACTTCGTTCGATACCTATTGGAAGATAGTTTGGACCTATGTGCATTATTTCCCAAGAATCCAAACAGCTAGATTTAATCACCAGCAGAAGGTCAAACGGAGTAAACTAATACCTTACAGTGAGTATTCCTACCAAACAGGTGGTTTTTCATTAACTTGTGTATATCTTTATACCAAACAAATCTGATCACAATTTAAATTTTGATTAATGACTTAAAACTAATTATTGTGCGTATTACATTGAAAAGGCATCGCACTTTTAGTGACGTTTCATATTCCAACAGTAAAGCGGACAGTAAGTTTGAAATCGTGGCAAGGTTTGTCACGTTCGGTGTGCGAGTGAATCCTGGGTCAAGTTGACAATTTATTTGTTTGCATCTCGGTCCCAGCAGGGCGGACACACTGCCCCGAGCCTGAGGTGAGGGCCGCAAGGAAAATCTTCAACGCTTCCCAATTCACATTTGAAGGGTAGCTCAGCTCGGTTCCTTATCGGAATGTTCGACTCGTCTTACTGATCACAAGCTTAAAGGGGATATGTTTGTATTGACTTCATCTATAATAACAAAGTTGATATAAAACAAATGATGGCATCCGTTCGTGTGCTAGGTTAAATCCAGGTTTATCTGGAGTTTTTAAGTTCTGAAGTGTCGAATCACTACAATATAATGGTTTGTTTTGATAATAGCTATAAATACGATGCCCATTTTCAAGGTTTAAAACATAAAAATATATAATTATATCCGTGAAAACCTACGAAATAACATACATTTATTTGTTTCTTCTTTAATTCAATCCAAGTTATTATACCCGATCTATCAGCCCAGTAACTAACAGTGTTGTTTTGTATTTTTACTGCTGGTGCTTCCCGCTGATTTAAAATTAATTTTTAAAAATAGCCGAATTGAGCAATTTGCAAATGTCTTTCAACTCCTCTCGATATTATCGCATCTGTTTTCTTGTAATCAATTCCCATGCTAAGCTTTTAATAACCGAATAGATTGTCATGTATAAAATTCCTTCGTATCACATTGAAGACGCCATTTCACGTACTATAAATAACCATGGTAGTTTCCGACGACGAGGATAACATTCCTGCGTTTTCGATCACTATTATTCTGCGAGAAGTAACAATGCACAGGTATGTATTTATCCTCGGAATTACGACGCCGAGAAAGGATTGAAAGGGGTATTTTATGTCAGGTAAACCAGCTTATATCCGTATCGACGCATCTTGCTATCTAATTTGATTCTACACGTTAGCGCTGTAGAAAGCAAGGGTTCCGTTTAATCCTATTAAACAAGAATTAACTGAGGCATGGCATTTGTGTGCACACACACACAAAGTAAGGTGTAAGCGGGCTCAGGTTTGGTGTGTGTTAGGGGTATGCATATCACTAGCAAGCGATTCAAGGGTTAAGTACTAAGCAAGATGTTTACATGCTATGGGTTTAGTTAAGATTTAATGTACGCTGTGAAAACCACCACGATTTCCATTTTATTTGTATGGTACTTAATATGGTGGGGTGATAATGCATTGCAAAAACAAGGGAGAGGGTATCAAATTCTTGAGTGCTTAAGATTCGTTAGAGGGTGCGGAGTGTTCGTGTTATGTGATACTTTATGTATGGACTGAATGAATACTCTTGCCATTTGTTTGCAACATAATTCGTTAGTCTGTATTTACTTTATCTCGCAGGTGAAATCTGAATTGTAAAATAGAAAATTTATTTATGAATAATGAAATTATATCAGATTTCATTTCTGTTTTTGCAGCTTCTAAAATCAAATTTGATTGCCACGTAAAATTCCTTCTGATCATATTGAAGACGGGTTTGTTTTCCTATTTCACGTTCTCTCAATTAGCATAATTTTAGACCACCAATACAAAATTCCTCCATTTTCGATCATTACCGAGATCATTACTGAGACATATTGGAGACGGGGGAAATCTGACACAGTGTTGAGTTGTAAGTTTATGTCCAAATACGAGCAATGAGTTTTCTAGTAGATATCTTCGGGGCGGGTCTGTGATAATGAAAAAGTTTTAGATTTCCAGAGATGATAGAAAAGTTGCTTGATCAATAAACTAGTTATGATGATAATTTATTTCGTCTACTTTAAAAAAATTAAGTAAATTAAGAACGAGGAATCCTGGGGTTATAAGGCACGGCTTCAGTAAATAATTTATGCAAAACTTCTGAATCACTTTGCGAAATCATAGGACAAACTTTCACTCAATTGTTATCGGTTAAACTAAAAATTACATCTAACAGCTCTTCTTAAGAGGGTTCACCACCCTTTTGACAGTTAGTAAATAGCGGTTTGCTCGGCCAAAAAGCATTCTACGTATATACAATTTTGCAAACTTGTCAATAAAGCATACATGGACGTTCTTACAGCCATAGATTTTCAAAAATTTTGACTTGATCAGCCAGAAAAAATTCACGATATAGTAAATTTTGGACTTTTTAACAAAATTGAAATTCGTGAAATCTAATTTATTCTTTATAATTATTTCAAACAAATTTTAGGAATGTGTTACTATAGAAACCTTTATTTCCACTTTCTTGAGATATGTTCAAAATTTCTAACAACTGTGATGTCATTCAGCCGAGCAAACAGAAAATTGCCTAAAACGCAGGTGGTGAACGCTCTTAAGGCTGTGTTCACCAAATAATGAAAATTCAAAATATAGAGTAAGATCATTAATCACAGTCTTTTAAAAAGTACAATTTTTTGTTGATGTTAAGTTGATGCATACTTCCGCTGTTGCTACTTTTTTGAACGATTTTGGGTGATAAGTTTTGCAAAAAGTATACTTTTAAGATGGCAGATATTTTTCTTGTAGCTTACACTCACCTTTGAATATAAAATGAGGTATTTTGATATGTGTATCTTTAATACCTTACATTTTACAGTGTTTTACATTTTCAAGTACTTTTATGGCATTTGTGCCGTCAAAATAAAAAAAATTCTATTTCTTAAGATATGTACGCTAGAACTTTAAAAATACCTCATTCTATAGTCAAAGATGAGTGTAAGCTATAATAAAAATATCAGCCATCCAAATAGTACACTTTTTGCAAACCTTATCACCGAAAATCGTTAAAAAATAGTAGCAATAGCGGAAAAATGCATCACCAAAGTAATTAATGATCATAGTTTCTAACTACTGTTGTATGCATACTTTGAATTTGTTCTTTTTGGTGAAGTGTTGAAAAAGACTTCTGGCTAGTTTTCTCCAATCTGAACTTAAGTATAAATTAACGATTAAATATCACTTTAATTTAAAATATAAGGTTTAATTCCAATAGTGTGGCGTTTGTATAAAATAAACCTTTGTGTGTACTCTGGGGTTCGGGTTTGTATGAGCTTATATTGTTTAGTCTAATAGTCGGTGTTTTCTGCAATATTCGTACGTCAAACACAATGTGTCAACAAATCAACAGTTATACAAATCTAATAGCGGTGTCTACATCTCAGTCAGCTAGAGAATCTACCCGACTATCGTACCGGGTATCCAGTTTCCATTTTACCAGCGTAATAGTCACAAACTATTTAAAGTAATGTTAAACACGATTTAATTAATCAATCATTTTCAAAACATTTCGAACTATGTCTCTGTCCATTTAAGATAAAGAAATATTCGAGTGTTTCACTAGAGTACCCAATACATTATTGACATCGAGTAGTGAGGAATGTTTTAATATAATTTTACAAATTACTTTATTGATGATAATGACATTAATATACTAAAAATTGTGATTATATCATCATGATTACTATAAAAATTCCTAACAAAGAATTCGTTGGCAGTGTTGACTGAGTTAAACTTTTCCTTAGAGCTTTGTCATCTGTTAGGTTTCTTTCTTTCATCGGTCGCTTTGAAGATAAATTTTTTTCTCCTCTGACCAACCTTAACGTATTCAAGCTCGACCGACGAGTGACATTAATAAAATATTATTAACTCGTAATTCTATTTCGATTCCAATAAAATCGATTTACCTTTTGTATGTACCCCAAATTGCCTTCTTGGATATGTTAATGGGCTTGTTATTGTTGCTTGGACTTTCCTAGTGAGTTCGCGATATGGGAACCAAAGCGTAGTAAGCGACGAATCTACTACCATTATCCGCGACGTCCTGCGTTCACTTCCATTCAGAATTGTACGACACAAAAATCACCATTTCAAAAGAACCCCGTAGAGCGTTTCAAAAGGACTTTGACAATGGAGCTAGGATTCAAACAACGACTCTCACGTTCATAAAATCATGGTGCCGAGATTCGCATTCTTAGACCTCTTATAAAGAACCAGGTCTGACGGAAACTTGGCTTTCGGCTTACCTAATCACGGACGCATTTCTCAAGAAATCAGGCTTTTAATATTTCTCTTTTCATTTGGAAATTCAAAGGAAATGTGTAAAGATATTTACTTGAAAGACTGGTCATGGAAGAACTTTAAACGAATGTGATCAACTTAGAAAAGTTTCTTTGATATCAGAATGAACAGCTGACGTCTTGACGCGATCTCACTGAACCTGTGCTTTTTTAAGGATATCGTTAGCAGCAGCCGTTCTTGTAAATTTTCAAAAATGGAAAATTAAGATAATATGAGCGGATAAAATTTGTGTTAGCAACATCTTTTCTGGAGAATTTGAAAGAACATTATTAAAATATTTCAAAAACGTATTATTTTTATCTTTTCTTAATATTTTATTTAATGTTTTGTATGCGAATAATCAACGAATGGGTTATATTTGAAATCTCATAGTCATCTGATTCTGAAGCATAATTAATAAGATAAATTATCTATTGAGTTGAGTAGATTGACCAACATAGAAGGACCCACCCCGAATGGCCAGGAATAGGATATTTTTAAAAACTGGCTTGTCATAGATGTTACATTTCACTCTTTATGAAGCTTAAAAAGAGAAATAAACAAATTGATTATAATTTTAAATGTTAAAATTTAAGTATTTACACATCCCTATCTTTGGCTTATTTACACTAATTTTAATTATTTAGAGATTCTGAGTGAAATGTGATGTCACGAATGTTATAGCATTTTGCAAATGGATCAGAGGTCATCTTCTAAAGTTAGAAAATTCATGTCCCTGACTCCGAGAGTTAATTTCTTATACATTGACCTGCTCCATGGAGGATGGAACCTAATAATCACTGTTCATTGTTTATTATAATAAAAAAACATTTTCTTTGTATCACGGAAGCTAGGATGGTTTTGTCCCTGATGTTAAACATACTCTGCTTTGCCATTTTCCCCCAAGTCTTAATTCATATTGGCTATATGGTGTAGTTAGTTACAAAATACTAATCTATATTACCTTAAATTATATTAAAAATAGAATTGTATAGGAAGCCTAATTTAATATTCACTTTGCCTACGGTGATAAAGAGTTTCCTTTATTATTATTATTATTGTTCATAAAAATTTCGTTAAAGATGGTCGAGTACAAATTACGTGGGGTAGTAATAATGTAATAATAATAATGGGCCTACTTCAAACACTTGAAAAACAACTAGCCTACAAATTTTACATCTCACTTTCATATGAAGCCCTAAGAAAAAATGTTACACACACACACATTAAATTTAAGTATAAACACCACTCTTCTTACAATTTCCTCGATTGTTGCAGCAGGGACAACACACTCTACTTGATTTGAGTTTATAACTTTTTACGCATGTTCATCAAAACTGAATATTTTCCCAGTATTCCCATATTTTTTTAGAAAAGCACCGTCACATCACCAGTCTCTCCGATTGCTGTCTGGCATCCTCCTATGTATCAATTGGCGATTTTACACTTTCCTTCATCGGTAACGTTAACTTTTACATAGGAATTGTTTGACAATGTTTTAAGTTTGTGACCAAATGATGATAAGTTGCAATCTTGCTACAGCATAAATGTATCATTCGTGACACTGTAATTCAGAAAGGTAGAAAATTCGACCCTTTAGGGGATATCATATAGTCGACCCCTATTTTTAGAGGGTTGACTAATCGACCATTCATTTTTAAGGGTTGAATAATCGACCTTCAAGGGTTGGCGATAGGGTTGAAAAATATAATTGTAGGGGTCTAAGGGTCTTAAAAGCGTGGCAGCCTTGTGGCCAAAACTTCGACCTTTAAGGTTGATATTAAGTCCCTAGGAAGTCTATTTTCGTCTACCGTGGGTTTGAGTTTATTACCCTTATAATGGTATAAATATAACCTTTAAGGTAGATTAAGTCCCCCAGAAGATGATTTTCGTCTTCTGGGGGATTATTGTATTGCTTCATTGTGTGAAAGTTAGAACCTTTAGGCTAGGTATTAATACTTCTAAAATCACTATTTTCGTCTTCCTAGGGTTGATTTTATTCTCCTTATTATGGTTTAAATATAACCCTTAAGGTTGATATTTAGTCCCTAGGAAGACTATTTTCGTCTTCCATGGGTTGATTTTATTTCCTTATTATGGTTTAAATATAACCCTAAGGTTGATATTTAGTCCCCTAGGAAGACTATTTTCGTCTTGTAAGGGTTGATTTTATTACCCCTGGTGTGGGATTAATAAAATCCTAATGGCAAAAATTTCGACCTCCACGAACATTATTTTAGGCTTCTTCAGGTTGAAATTTCTCCTCCTGTAGTGGGATTAATGGAAACTAACAATTGTTTAATTAATCAATTAATCGATGAAGACGAATGTTCCTGTAAGACAGACATGCATTATTTAATAGCCAGTAGATAGATTAACATTACATATAAATTTCATGATGTTAAAATCTCAGAACTCTGCGAGGCTCGAACCTGGGTCACCTGGAGAAAGAGTATACACTGTCCTAGTCATTAAACCCAACACACCAAGACACCGTATAACTGAAACGCGTCTGTAGTGAATCATGTTGGGATATGTGCAAGTTTAGATATGTTTTTAAACTTTTGAAATGAGAAATTTAAAAATAAAAGTAGGTTTTCAGATTCCTGGCAATAAAATAACAATATAATATTATTTAAATATTAATGTACTCTTTGGGGTCGAAATTTCGTCCTGCCGGAAATCCTGCCTGCAAGGTGATATTAATCTACTTTTAGAGGTCACATAACAGTTTAAACTTGTCATTAAAGTAAGAGAATATTATTGAAATATTAGTAAATTATTACTTTTAACGACCCTAAAAGGTGAAGATTGGAACCATTGTGGTCGATTGTTAGCATTTTGTAGGGATTATTGTTTCAGTCTGCAAAGTGATATTCTTCTACTTTTCCGGGTCGAATACCCGTCCTTTTAAAGTCTGTTTACTGGCCATTAGAAGTGGAATATAATTCCAACGGGAGTACATTGAGCGACCCATAATGGTGAATATTATAACCTTAAAGGTCGATTAATGGTATATGTGAAGAATTATAGGTTCGACCCACGGAGTGATATTAATATACGCTTCGGGGTCGAATTCCTGTCCTTTTTAAAGACTGTTCAGTGGTCATTTGTGGTTGAATATTATATCAATAAAAGTGTATTTATCGACCCATGTAGATGAATATTGGAACATTTTAGGTCGTTTGAAAGTCCGTCTGAGGAATTATAGGTTCGGCCTGCAGAGGGATGTTAATCTACTTTTCGGTGTCGAATTTTCTTCCTTTTTACTATTTATTATTATTCCTTAAGGATAGTTTGTTTAACCATATGAAGACGAAATATATTACCCAAAAGGTATATATTTAGCTCATTAAAGGTGTGTTACATTTCGACCTTTGAGGGTTGATTAATGTTATTTTAATGGTTGAATTTATCCATAACAGGGTTGAGTACTATTCCTTTGAAAAGCAATTTCGCCTTAATTGGTTGATTAGCCTAATCTACCTTAGAGGTAGATTTGGGTCGATTGTGGTCGGTTATTAAACCTTTTTGGATTTTTGCTAAAAATTATTCCCCATTAAGTTGAATTTTCCGCCTCTTAATACCCTTTCCGACCCTTGGGTAAAAAATTCAACCCTTGTAGGCCCCTATCTACCCTCATTTCGACCCACATCGACCTTTTGGATTTACAGTGGGTATTATTGGCTCGGCTTACAGGGTGACAATTATCGACTCTTCGAGGTTGAATATCCATCCTTCCCAAGACTGTTATGTGGCCTTTGGTAAGGCAATATTATATCAAAGGAAGTGTGTTAATCGACCTTTAAAGGTGAATAGTGGAACATTATTGGTTGATTGATAGCTTCACAGAGGTATTATTGGCTCGGCCTACAGAGTGACAATTATCTACCCTTCATGGTCGAATATCCGTCCTTCCCAAGACTGTTATGTGGCCTTTGTTAAGGCAATATTATATCAAAGGAAGTGTGTTAATCGACCTTTAAAGGTGAATAGTGGAACAATATTGGTTGATTGATAGCTTCTCAGAGGTATTATTGGTTCGTCCTACAGGTGACAATTAGCTACCCTTCATGTCGAATATCCGTCCTTCCAGACTGTTATGTGGCCTTTGTTAAGGCAATATTATATAAAGAAGTGTGTTAATCGACTTTAAAGGTGAATAGTGAACATATTGGTTGATTGATAAGCTTCTCAGAGGTACTATTGGCTCGGTCTACAGGGTGACAAATATCAACCCTTCGTGGTCGAATATCCGTCCTTCCCAAGACTGTTATGGGGCCTTTGTAAAGGCAATATAATATCAAAGGAAGTGTGTTAATAGACCTTAAAAGGTGAATAGTGGAACAATATTGGTTGATTGATAGCTTCTCAGAGGTATTATTGGTTCGTCCTACAGGGTGACAATTAGCTACCCTTCATGGTCGAATATCCGTCCTTCCCAAGACTGTTATGTGGCCTTTGGTAAGGCAATGTTATATCAAAGGAAGTGTGTTAATCGACCTTTAAAGGTGCATATTGGAACATTATTGGTTGATTGATAGCTTCTCAGAAAGATTATTGGATCGGCCTACAAGGTGACAATTATCTACTCTTCGTGGTCGATTATCTGTCCTCCCCAAGACTGTTATATGTGTCCTTTGGTAAGGGAATATTATGTCATCCGAAGTGTGTTTATCGACCTTTAGATGTGAATAGTGGATCTTTATTGGTTGATTCATAGCCCTTTAGAAGTATCATTGGCTCAACCTGCAGGATGACAATTATCTACTCTTCATGGTCGAATGTCCGCCCTTCTCAAGACTGTTATGTGGCATTTGTTATTTACTCAAGGGTTGTTTGTTTCACCATTTGTGGTTGAAATTTATAACTAATTTGGTTTATTTTTAGCCCTTTATTGTGTAATACACATCAGCTTTGAAAGGTTTATTTGTGTACCCCTTACGGTCGAATCTCCCCACCATATGGTTGATAACGTAACCTTTTCAGTTGTATTTTTCGGCCTTTATTGGTTGAATGAGCTTATCAACCTTGAGGGGTAGATAAGGGTCGATAGTGGTTGATCATTAAACCTTTAAGTTTTTTGGTTGAAAATTATGCCCCATTGAGTTGAATTGTCTTCCTCTTACTACCCCTTCCAACCCTTGTCTACCATTTTCTACCCATGGGTTGATCAATCAACCCTTTCATACCCCTTTCTACCCTAAATTCGACCCACATCGACCTTTTTGAATTACAGTGTGACACCTATATCTCAGAAATGTGAAACTTAACTAGATTAATTTTTATTTATTATCCTATGAGAAAACTTTCTGTAACAGAGAGAAAACATAGCAAGAATCACTTATGATTTACATTTTCTAATGAACTGCTTTGCTGTCGCAATTTTTTTTAAACTTCAAAGTATTTGTAATTTTGTTTATATTTTGCTTGTCACTAGTTAGGGTGAGTGAGATTTATTACTGAAGGAATATCTTTTACTTGTGGAATTATTTTATTTATACACATAATGAGATATCTAGATCTGAAAGTCCCTCAATATCAATACATTCTAATTATTTTATTTTATTATGAACACCAAATTATCTTTATATAATATTATGCTTTTCATATATTTTGAGTTATATTTTTCGTTTTAATTCTTCATACTGCATGGAAGGAATCTTCATTTATGTTAAATATATTTTTGATGTTGATATTAGATAACCAGATGTCTGTTTCTCTCACACAGGAAAATAATTAGTGATTAGTGCGTCTGCGCCCTCTCGTCTTATTATTAAATTCATCGTTTTGCTATCAATAAAAAAATTGTTATCATCACAATAATGATTAATATAGCAAAAAATATGATATGCGTTTGGTGGAGGTGCCGGGTAGAGGGAGAAAAGTTTAAACTCCATAAGAATAGCATTGTTGGTGGAGGTGCCGGGTCCTCACTTCTTGATTTTATTATTTGTATATAATGCATCCAGTTTAATTACAGAGGGTGGTATTTAAGGTACTAGGCCGCTTCGCGAACGCTTATTTCAGTCGCGTTGATGGATGAGCCTTTTTTCAAATATTCCTGTCCAATGATAACTATGTTTTAGTATCTCATTACTTTATTAGGTTTAATTACAAAATTATTTTTGTTAAATGAGAATAATTTTTATAAAGTAGTATTAATTGATATGGGATAACCAATTAACAATACAATGTAACAATCTGGAGGTCCAAAGACATGCTTTTTGTACACATTGTAGGTGATTGTTGTCAAGTTCCTATAGTTACTTGTTAATTACACCTGTAAATGGCTTTCGTTAATACCTTTATTTCTATGAATTCTGGCCAACTTTGTCAACTTTTGTTTCAGAAGGCACTATATCACCATTACCTTAATGTCCATGTAAAATATGAACGTTGTAGCCCCACCCGTTTGGTCAGAATCGGCCGGAAAATATTGCATTTAAAATCATAAAAAAAAATCGTAAAAGCAGGATTTCTATGAGAAATATTTCTTCGATTGTCCAAAAAATAAAAAAAAAACATCAAAATTTAGTGATTTAAACGTTCCTATAAAGTTTCATCAAGATCGGAGTAGCCGTTTGCTCGGTCTCAAGCTAAATATCACGAAAATATCGCATTAAAAATCGAAAATAAATCGTAAAAGTACGATATTCATGGGAAATATTTCTTCAAAAACGTGCTAGGTCTAAGTTCAAAGATTTTGAAGGTCCGCTCCAATTTTTATCGAGATCACATATGCTGTTTGCCCGGTAGCGAGCGAACAAACAGAACAAAAAAAAGACAAAAAACACCTGAGCTAATTTTTTGGGGGGGTCAGTAAAATTGAAGTCTTCGCTTTGCTCATCAAAATTTAGTTTGAGGTTAGCCTGCAGATGAATTGTCAACATCACCAACTTTGTTGTAAAATATCAAAACTATTATACATCAAACAACATTTTATTTGCTTTTATTTTCACGGATGTTACATCACAAACATTGTTTCATATATTCATTAAAATTGTTTATGTAGGTACCTTGCTTCCATTAGGACTTACATTTACTGTTTAGTTTATCAAGGCATAACCTCAAGCCATGAACTTCTTAAAACCGAGTTACAAGCTGATTCTTCAGAACATCAGGCTGCCAGCTTCCAGCAAAAAAATCTTCCACTTACCTTTAACAAAAACTAATTGGCTTGTAAAATACAGACTGTTTTATTGCTGATTTCATAAAAATTTCAGTTTTATCTTTCTATTTTTTTTCTTTTCATTTTCCTCCTTAAAGTCGTAGTGGCTGTAAAGCCTTTTGTCCAAAAATAATACAAAAATAACATTCCTAATTCACACTATTCAGCCTTTTTGGTAAAGGGCCCGGTTAATAGAAATGTGCAACCGTTTTATGTGTCATCTTTGTTTTAAGTCAATCTAAACAAAACCCACATGATACTCGGAGGTCGTGTTCACTTGATGTCGTGAGTGAAGTGACTCACGCACTGACAAACGGACAGATAAGTGAAGCATGTTTGGGAACTTTGCTCCTAATGTTCTCTAGTTTATACATAAGTTACTGTTACATGAAAACATGAAAGTATACAGTTATTATGTGATCCTTAATTCGTGTATGTTAACTTTTTCACAACAATACAATATAAACTGCCCAACACCTTCACTTTGAAGCTTATTATGAAAATGTAGAAAGTACCCGTCATTGGTAACCGACAATATTATAGATCAATAATCTACTGGTCCACATTGTTTTAAAGTTACTATTTTTAAGATTTTTTTGTAGCTACTTGAAGCAAACGTTTTTTAAATAGGTTCTTGGAAAACTCATAATCAATTTCGTCTAAAATTCGCCGATTCTACAATGAAAACCACATAACAGTGGTTACTGAAAGTTCAAATCAAATCTTCCCGAACACGCAATTCAAATATAAATTCGATTATTCTCACTTTTAATATAAAACTTATTTCATTCGTTTCTCGAGGACATATTCATTGTTTCACAACAAACCAGATAATTACCGCGTCATCATATTTTTTATTTGCGTTTTAATAACGTTAATCAACGTGATGAGGAGTTAGAATTCGCTGTGCTTAGAATTTGTTTTTATACTTATAAGTTATTCGTCAAAATCACGTCTAGAGAATTTCGGGCACCTCAGATAGTAACATGTAAATATATATTATTATTAACTTTTGAAAACTTCCTAATTTAAGTGATTTAAGTGAATTTATAGAAACTTGACCATTCGTAACATGGAAACTAAGTAACTAACCTTTCATTGAATTTATTTTACTAATTGAATTATTTCGATACATTATTTGAGTTTGTATTACATTGAAAAATTATTTTATTTCCATTTAAAAATAATTTTACATTATTAAAAAGTAAAAATATTCATATCATTTCAGATCGTCTTGATTAACTGTGTTTTTAAACAAACATATCGATTTGTTTTCTGGTTGTGATGTTATTAAAATTAATATAGAAAGTGCACAAACTCTTATTAAAGATTGAAGCCAGGAAGCCAAAACTAAGCCTATTCTATTGATACGAATGTAAAGGTTTCCATTTATAAGAGTACGAGTATACACAGCGAGTATTGTATAACATAAGATTAAGACGTGTTCGTACGCTCGGTACCATGGGTCTATCAGGTACGAGATAAAATCCATTTAGTAGAGTAGTGGTAGTGGTAGTGGTAGTGGTAGTGGTAGTGGTAGTGGTAGTGGTAGTGGTAGTGGTAGTGGTAGTGGTAGTAGTAGTAGTAGTAGTAGTAGTAGTAGTAGTAGTAGTAGTAGGAGTAGGAGTAGTAGTAGTAGTAGTAGAGTAGTAGTAGTAGTAGTGGTAGTAATAGTGGTAGTTGTAGTTGTAGTTGTATTGTAGTTGAAGTTTAGTTGTAGTTGTTGTTTTTGTTGTTGCTTGAATTAATTACATTAATTATCTTTACACTTTTCTCCAAAAATCAAATATCAGATATGGTGTGTTTTCTGATATTTTATTACAAAGATCAGAAATAATTAAAGATACACACAATCTATGTATTCCACTACTTCATTTCTTTGCTAACTTCAACTTCAAACAAAGATTTGTCTCAGTTGTCAACAACACAAGTCGTCTAGTTCTAAATGCGAATTAGGTCAGATTGCATGGTTGCGTTTAACATGTATTTGACATCTTGTTATAAAGATATCAGTACTCGGTTATTCTTGAATGCATCGTAAACAAGTAGCTACTTTATTACATTGTAGTACTAATTAGCTGAATCTTATGAGCAAGCATACACATTTAAAGACTGCAATTCATGCAATTGGAGTACATACATTATAACGAATGGAAAAAGCTTATGCTAATTAGTGTACTTGTTTGTCAGTTGCAACTCATACACCAGGGAATATTGAACCAACAAAAGGGTTGTGAAATATACAAAGCATCTTATTATTTATTATTTAAATGATATTTCTCGCCGCTAGGCGAGAGGCCATTGTAGGGCACAATTCCCTCTTTAGCCAAGCATTCTTAATGAGACTAGTGTCAATACGCTTCGCGAATGATAAATTAAGTAGCTCTCCTACGCAGTTCTGTGACGCGATATGGAATTGTCTCAAGTTTTAAACGCTCTATTCAGGTTTTACGGATTGTTTTTCGTTGGAAAAAAAATATTCTTACTTTTACAACTGAAGAAATTTCCAAGAATGACACGTTTCAAGAACCAAGAAAAATCAAGGGAACGACAATTTGAATTCGTTAAGAGTGATGGGTGTTGGCATTTGGTAGGAATGATGCAAACGTCTAAAAACATAAACACACACAATAGAAGGAAGACCATCGCCACACCCATTTCAAAGACAGCAAGGAACTTTCTTAAAATACTTGACGCTATAACCGGTAACTACGCTAAGCTAACAGGAAGCTGGCTCGTCTGTGGCCGCGTGTATAGCTGGCGCCTTCCCACCACCCTTTGAGGGCCCCTTAAGTCTACTTGAGCTTGAGGCATCGCTGTACGAGTCAAAGAATCTCCTCTACGACGAGTAAACAGGAAAGCTAGACGACTTGAGCAACCATTTTTATCAGAAGGGAGAAGAACGAAAATCGTAAATATCAAATGTAGGGTATTGATTTCTACTTCACGCAATGAGTTTGGTCACAGGATTCAACAAGACCTGTTCGAAGAACCGTACTCTCTTTGTTTGAGCCGTTGTCGGGATGAAATAATATTATCACTGCTAGAACACACAATAAATTATATTTGGTCTGTACAAATTATCACCATAATACAGCCCAGTGGGTATGGATTTTCCAAAATAAATTGTTGTTTTATTCTAAAATAATATTTAAAAAATCACACAATAAATAAGGAAATAATTACTATTGATATAACGGTATATTGATGGAACCGGCGCCTCCACCAAATTTAAAACCTAAGTGTAGACCTCGACAACTTCCATCAAATCAAGGATATCCCACTTTTTCTACTTGAATTTGAGAAGGTAGAAAACAACTTGTGTTTGTATGGTGACGCTTTACTGAATCTTTCACCAATCGAAATAAAAATACAGTTGCATTGTCTATAACACAACACATAATTGGATATGAATAAGGTATAATGGGACATAGTATACAACCTTTTAAGGCTATTCGACTGCGTTTTTCTATTTTCTCAAATATGCTACCAAGTCAAAATGTTGTGATAAGCTTCGAAACCTGGCTCTATTAGTAAATCAAAACTAGTTTGTTTTAATTTTCTGGTCGGGCACACGGCAAATATTGCTTCTTCAAAATAATTTCAACTTCAATTCGCCTAAGCACACCATTCAACGTATTTAGTTGTGTTTTTGTGACATTAATTTTCAACTGGTTTTCTATTGGCTTCTTAGAGAAAAAAGTTTTCAATTGTTTTTCCTGTGAATTTTTTCGTTTGCCGGTAAAAATCGGTACAAAATTCTGCCAAACCAAAAAATTCGCAGGAAAAAAAATCTCAGTCAATGAGTCAATCTCAACCGATGAGAAATCAGAGCGATCTCTCATCTTTTAGCAGGAGGAATTTCTTTGGTAATTGACTTGTTAGTTTCGATTACTTTACTATGGTTTCTACATTGAAGGTTCGTATTATAAGTCACGTATGGTCCTTGCTTTGTTTACTTGTAATGAGTACTTCTTTTAATTTTTCATAGTAAATAAATGCGACACAAAACCTACAAAATGTAAATATTCCCGTTCAATAAAGTATTTTAAAATGTACCAATCATTTTTTTATCTCAACTACAACATTTCACGTGTTAAATCCACACAAACGGAAGTGTCTAGATCTTAGCAAATGTAACCTTCATGCAGGACGCGCTATATTAGAGTCAACGAGAACAGTAATGTACCAGAAACTATAGTGTTTGCGTTCTCCATGCAAAATACCAAGCAAGTTTGTGTTTATTTCGCGTAGCTTTAGCCTGAATTGCTTGTTAAGATAAGTGATAACTGCAGTTATAGTTGAGAGCAACATATAATGGCCTCCAGATAAGCAGCTTTGCTAATTTCTCCCTTTTACACCACTCGCAAATAAATTGCATGTTGACATGCCTATGAAATGCTAGTGCTCCAGGCGATAAAATGCACCACCAGATTGGCTACACTACGCCGGTTTAAAATGCATTCGAATGTTTCAGCTGGCTAATTTACTGTAACGTAACACCGTATTACAAATTTAACTAATCACCTATTAGTTACTCAAGCGTTAGAGCGTGTGGGAAATTTATATCACATCCACGTTTGGTGATTTAATTCATCATTGATGACTCGACCTAGCTATGTGCTTCATGCTGTACTGAGTGATAATAATTGACAATGTAGCTGCGTCTCAAATAGTGTTTAACCGGCGATAGTAACTAAAGCTTATCGAAAGAAATATGTTAACAAATAAAATTAATACCACTAACTCTATCACGAACTAGATTTTGTATACACATTCCGGGATTTGAATAAAATCGAGAATTATTTCCACATAGGAATTAGAAGTTAATGAGCTTGAGAGCTAATGAGAGAATGGGATTTAAAACCAACGTTTATATGGTAGCATGAACAAAGAGAGAACTGTGTATTAATTAGATATTTAATTCAATTTGACTTGTGAATATTAGAAATTAAGTTTTAAAAGAACATGAAAAAGGGGTGGAATGTATGTTGTTTGCACTTTTAGATAGGAATGCAATATAAAAATAAAATTTAATTTTGTAGGGTTGCTGACTGCTATGATTATAAGCAACAGAAATATGAGGGTTTACATATTTATTTACTTCATTGTTTTACTGAAAACTCGTACACTTTTGCACAAAGTGTGTAAGTCACAAACGTAAGTAAATCTAAATGTAATTAGTTATTCTGATATAAGTCATCAGTAATGTTATAATTTTATTGTAAATGACCGACAACTAGGCTGTAGAATAAAATATAGCTAGAATCTAATTTATCCAATAATATATAGATACGAAAATTAACAAATATAATTTTAAGTAAGGGCTGTCATGTATAGGTTCAAAAATTAAAATTTATTTTTCCTTCCTTACACTAAGAGACATACGGTTTATGAAAATCTCATTCATTCAATCAAGAAATAAATCTAATAATAATTATAATTTATAACTACCACTTAAAGAGTCAAGAAGTATAAATCCAACCATAAAAAAGACGTTTTTAAAATAATTTAACATAACATAATATTTAATAACAATATTATCGTAAAAGTAAATCTTTAATTGTATTAAACAAGGGTTCATAAATTCATAGATACAAAACTTTTGTATCCTTCAACAAAATCGTTTACACGAAGCAATATGGCTCAAATTGATTGAAAAAATAACTAAAATTTTCTTAGAGAGGCTGTTACGATCAACGACTCAAGTAAGGCATTGTTGAATGATTAAAGCTTATTAGAAATATAAAGCAGAACATTCCTAAAGTTTAGTTCAGTAATGTGATTACTGAATTCTAAATATTTCGAATATTATTTTAATGTCAAACAATTTTTTTTTTCAAACAGATTGAACCACAATGTGCAATTTGGAATATTATGAGTTTGATATTTTATGCGCGATTGAAGTGTTGTTGATTTACATTATCATGCAAAATATAATTGTTTGCAATTAAACAGTGAAACAACTAGATGCGATCATAGTGTACACATTGTACCGTATACATTGGATTAATTATTCGGGAATTCTAAATTAAATTTTTACTACCCTAAACAATGTATCCTGGTATCATTCCGAAATAGCTGAATTGATTACTGAAACCAATTCCAATTAAAATATAATTACTGGCAAAAGTCTCAATTATATTTAAACCATGCTTTCAATATAAATGGTGAACAACATGACAAAACTATGTGTCTAGTAATTTAGCTCTTACATTTTCATCAAAGTTGTAATTAACAAACTAATTGTATGAAATGCAGTATACCTCCGATTTACTCACTAATTCAGTTAAGCAATTGATGAACATGGATGAATGACATTAGGACTATGAGAACAGATTAACTAGTTACATAACAAAACTGTGATCACATTGTTTACAGATACTGTTTTGTTCATGGGATAAATTACCATACGTGTGCTGGAAAGATAGAAGGGCCCATTTAAAAAAAAACTAATTAATTGGGACTATTTCTGTCTCATAGCTTTTAATAGAAACCCAGCTATAGTCTTTTCTCTATTCTCTGTTGCGACATTGGACCCCTGCTTCTTTTATTCCCAAACTCATCCAAGAAAATCGTTAGAAAGCTGCATTCTGATTAATTAATATCTTTTTAATATTAATCTGACAACTGAACTACCTTGTGATCACTATTGTACTTGGTACAATAAAGATACCCAGCTATAGTCTATTCTCTATTCTTTGTTGCGACATTGGACCCCTTCTTCTTTTATTCCCAAACTCATCCAAGAAAATCGTTAGAAAGCTGCATTTCTGAAAAAATTATATCTTCTTAATATTAATCTGACAACTGCACTACCTTGTGATCACTATTGTACTTGGTACATTAACTTAACGTGCACTTCAAGCAACGTAGGATAAATAATAAATTTAAAAATAGTATATTTCGACTTGTGTTGGTACACATGACAAACATTCCTCTTTTTTTGGAGCATAATTGCGTGAACTTTTATTAATTTTAGTTATAAAATAAAAATATATTCTGTGATTAATTACATCATAATGGAATGTGCTACACCGAATTCTTCGGTTATTGGAATGGCACGTCAATGTCCGGTTCCAGTTTGCTAATAATTGACTGGGGTTTAGAGGAACGGAATGCTACCATGCACACGCCGAACACATAGACATAGAGGTCGATTATTGAAATTGGACGTTTCACTACAGCGATTCACGTTGAATTAGCTTGGTTTTAAAACGCCGTTTCTCAAAACTAGACTGATAATTTGAATATTCCGCCTTGGATTTGATAGAGAAATTTTGAGTCGTGCATGAAATTTTAAACATTCGTGATTGCTGTTTATGCATTTCATTTCATTTCCATTCAACTTAGTAAAATGTAGAAATGAAGATAATTTATTTGTACAGGCAAATTAATTTTACTGTGTATTAAAATAATATAATTACATGGGTTTATTTTTATGGTGTTATATTTATTAGCCTTGGTAAAAACAAAGTTCACAAGATACGGTATAGCTACATCTATTTGATGCCAGTTTACAATATGTGGGCCAAATATTTGTTTCTGTATGTAAATAGCGTCAATGTTAAAATATTGGTAAATATGCCAGAGTTTGATTTTTCTCACTTTGATTTTTCTTAATCGCACATTTTGGATACTGTCAATACATTTCAATCACCACTCGTTTCTTGTATGTGTTATTAATGCAGGCTCAAAAAATGATATATTTCCTCGGAACTCTTACTAAAGTCATGCCTAGTGTCCAAGTGAATAGTTACACTAATCAATGCACGTAAAGTGGTCTGTGTACTGTTTTCACTCGACACGTGTCTGTCTGCTACGCTGTTTGACACCCCATCACAGTGACAGCCAGACTTGTCGCTCCACTTAGCATTAGTGACGTAGTGAGAGTAAATCCACCAATGTAGCGGACTCGAACTAGCCAATGCGTGTTAAGCTTGTCCCCTGGTGTGAATAAGCTCGATAAATACCCACATTCTAGGCACATATTAGCTTAACCAAAAGTATAGTTCTGATAATTCAAATTAGTCTATAATTTACCGACTACACAATTATGGTTCACTACGAGTTCTGACTAAGGTAACAAATTGTATATTATTCGAATATTTAAGAACATTTACAATGAGACTTATCGAATATTTGTAAACTAGGAAAACGCTAAAGTCCCGCCGCGTTGATGGATGAGCTTTTTTGTAAGTTTTTAGTTCGCGTGGGACCACTTTTCCTTTGCAAGTGCTTTGTGAATGCATTGTAGGTGATTGTTGTCAAGTTTCTATTGTTACTCGTTACTTAATTGTTATAATAAACATCAAAAACTCATATTAAAATCTTTATTCTACGGATTCTGGTTAACTTTTTCAACTTGTTTTTTTCAAAAGCAATACATAACCATTACCTTAATGCACATGTAAAATATGAACGTTGTAGCCCCACCCGTTTGGTCAGAATCGGCCCAAATGTCACGAAAATATCGCACTAAAAATCGAAAAAAATCGTAAAAGTACGATATTCATGAGAAATATTTCTTCGATTGTATCCAAAAACGTGGCAGGTCTAAGTTCAGAGATTTCGAAGGTCCCCTCTAATTTTCATCGAGATCGCATATGCCGTTTGCCCGGAATCTTGCGAACAAACAGACAGAAAAACGAAAAAACAAACAAACAAACAAAAAAACATTGGAGCTACATTTTGTGAGGGGTCAGTGAAATTGAAGTCTTCGCTTCGCTCATCCAATAAATTATTAAAATAACAAAAATGTTGTTTGCAATTGGTGGAGATGCCGGGTAGAGAAAGAAATTTTTTAGCTCCATAAGAATAGCATTGTTGGTGGAGGTGCCGGGTCTTTACTTTTGATTAAATATTTTTACGTTGTACTTCTGTTTAATTACTGAGGGTGGTATTATTGCTGATTTTTTTTTTTTATATATATAGCACACGTGACCGTGAATTAATTGGGTGTGTTTCAAATTATGTAGGTCAGTGTACTGTAAACAACAAATCGTGTTTCAGTACTCTTACTTACTATCTCAATTATTATTTTAATACATATTTAAAAAATATATTTTTTAAGCCTTTTCTTCGACAATAATTTTATTCTAATACTACCACATTTAGTGCATTTGTTTTTATTAAACGTTTTTTGTAAACTCAAATTGAAAGTGCATCATTATAGGTAACTAGGAAAACGCTAAAGTCCCGCCGCGTTGATGGATGAGCTTTTTAAAGGTTTTAGTTTGCGTGGGATATCTTTACTTTTGCAAGTGCTTTGTTTTGCTGCCTACGCATTGTAGGTGAATGTTGTCAAGTTTCTTTTGTTTCTTGTCAATTGGTATTATTTACCGTAAAAAACTTGTATTAAAAGCTTTATTTCTATGGATTCTGGCTAAATTTTTCCACTTTTTCTTTCAAAAGGTACTACATAACCATAACCTTAATGTCCATGTATAATATGAACGTTGTAGCCCCACCCGTTTGGTCAGAATTGGCCCAAATAGCACGAAAATATCGCACAAAAAGTCAAAAAACGTATATTAAAGCTTTATTTCTCTCGATTCTGGCTAACTTTTTCAACTTTTTCTTTCAGAAAGCAATACATCACCATAACCTTAATGTCCATGTGAAATATGAACGTTGTAGCCCCACCCGTTTGGTCAGAATTGGCCCAAATGGCACGAAAATATCGCACTAAAAATCGAAAAAAATCGTAAAAGTACGATATTCATGAGAAATATTTCTTCGATTGTACCCAAAAACGTGGCAAGTCTAAGTTCAGAGAAAACGAAGGTCGTGTCAAATTTTCATCAAGATCGCATATGCCGTTTGCCCGGTAGAGAGCGAACAAACAGACGGAAAAAAAAAAAAAAAACAAAAAACAAACAAACAAAAAAAAAAAACAACGGAGCTAAATTTTTTGGGGGTCGGTGAAATTGAAGTCTTCGCTTCGCTCATCCAATAATTAATTAATAATTAATAATTAATTGTAATTTATATTGTCCTATACTTTACATGATAAAATTTATTATAAACAGTTCAATGAATTGACCAAATAAAATTAAAATTGGCATTGTAGTGTCCCAATGTTGTGGTAATATTTTAAACAACATCATGCATTAGGCATTTTATTAACCACCCTTAACGGGCAGCGCGGATGTAGTCGGAGTAAATACACGTTATCTGTTTTATATTTATCTCTTGTGTAAACACAAAATCATTATTGGTTGGCACTTCTTTTGTTTTCGCTGACATCCATTACAACGGTGTTTGGCAAGAAATGAGAACACCCGAACGCCAGGCGCTGTGATAATTCGAGGGAAAGAACTATAACATTTATGTGTGTGTGTGTTATGTATGTTTGAATGTTGTCCTGGTCATGCATGTGATTGTTGCGTTTTTCATCTTCATGTACATAACACCGTTTAATCTCCAACGAACAAAACATGGTTTTCCGTAAGTCGTTAAACCCCAAATGCCATCCATAATATATCAAGTTGAGGCAACATAACTCCCGTTCCTGCTGTTTTCAAAAATGAAAATATTTAACCATATTAAATCCGTGTGTTAGCATATGTTAAGCTTGGGAGTTTATAACATCAAAGTGCTTAAATCAAACATTGCTGCAAGGTTATTCATTTTCTACTCTTGATCGCTTTGAATCTATTTGGCTGGATGCCACTCATATAGTGAAATCAATGTTAGAACGTACAATCCAGAATGAAAGGTTTACAGAATCAAGTTAAAATGTTATGCATACAAATAAAAACTGATGAGGATTGTTAATCTTTAATACCAGGAACTTGTTATCTATTCTGTATTGTCAAGAAATAAGTACTAAGAGAAATATACTAACAAAACAACCATCTACATTACTAAATATTGTATGTAAACCGTGAAAACTGTACCTGGATGCTAATACTGGTTCTTGGGGTCGATACCCGACAATGACAACCCCGACTTAAAGTTTTGTCCTAATGTTTCTTCAGTCGCCAGTTATTGAGTTCTCTTAGTCCGTCTTTGCCCTTTGAACATTCCCTTGACAACAACCTTAACACTCTCTTCACCTTCTTAATTACCTGAAGATTGTATCGGTGATATCTACCCGACAGCGGAGCGGAAATCCCTTCGGGAAAGAAAATATATGACTCTTCCTCTATTAATCGTTTTTTCTTGGAACCACAAACATATTTTTAAATATATACACACATGCTCCAAAATTATTGCAATTCAATTCATTTAAATTTATTTATTTAATTATAAAATTAGTATATGACGACAGTCACTATTTTTATGCTCTTGTGAGACTTGGAAAGAGCATAGGCTAAGTCTAGGTATAATAAAATTGTTACCTACATTAAATTTATCCATGTGTAAATAAATGTTTCAGTCTTCAGTCTAATCTATGTCTATATATAGGAATTCATACTTACATTCATTTGTACGCAGTGTTCTGGAATAATTAAATAATTATAGTAGCACAACAATCCCTGGTATTAAATGTATGGAAATTAGATTTAAACAATCTAAATATTTCATCTAATATAATTAACCTTACATTTCACATTTAAACTTACCGTAGATATTTATTTATTTAATCCGTCGGAAAACATTCCCGTAGGTAAGCAGTCAGTTTTTAAAACTCATTTAACATTATTTCGGTATGTTTGCTCGTATTAATATACCTCAGTTTCCTAATAAGAAGTACTTTTCACAACCCTGCTGTAAACGTACCCTTCCTATATGATCGTGTTGAAATTGACTGTCATTAGGTTGTAAGCAACATTCCCTAACAGCCGTGTGACAGTGAGCTCAATTGTGTGGAGATTGGACATTGATGTGAGCCCCATTGTTCCCCGCTGCTTGCTCGTCTTACCAAACAATGCGGTTGACGGTTATTACCAATCCTCTGTTACCCGGGACCGGTGAATACGTTACGCTTTTGTTTTACTACCAGTGGAAAGCGTAATTTTGTGTCGGAAACCACCTATGGGTTTTAAAATGTTTAAAAAATAATATTTTATACGTAAATACTAGCAGTGGAGAAAAATTGTGTTATTAATTTATCAGGTAAATGGAATAGCAAGACCAAAATAAATTGACCAACCTGTTAAACTTTAACTACTTATAACCATTAATTATAAACTGTAAATTACATGCCTTAAACTACTCTAATTCGCTGCGAATTAGCATAATTTTACTTTGTGAGATAATTTTATTACATTTATTTATGGCGAGGGAAATTATTATTTGTGCTCGTATGTAATATAATATTTTCACCCACCTGAACGTTTTAAAATTCTTATGATATTTTGTTCATCAATACATTGTTCGAAAATTATCCATTCAAATACAAAAGTCAACCTACACGATAATCCGTTATCACATTTGAAAACTCTGTTTAATAATCATGTGTTAGTGTCTTTTTGATCACTTTTAAATCGTTGATATTGTTTTGTGTTTTACTAATTGTCCCTTCAAAGAACAGATTGTAAGTTTATTATACATTTTAGATCAAAATTAACAAATATGATCTGACAACAAATGAAAAGAGTGACGAGAAAATAGGCTTTTATGGTTGTAACTTGTTTGTCTCTAAAAACGGCATCTCAGAAATTATATTCCTAGAGAAAATTTGAGAAATTTCTTTGTCATTGAAATAAATAGTTTATATTTCAATTGATTTCAAAAAACAAAATCATGTTTTTAAATTAATATTACGAATATCGCTTGAATGAAAATATTGTGATTTATATGAATTAAAGGGTTGGTGTGCAATTCACGTTACCTGTGATTTTGGATCCGAATTAAAAAAGCGTACGAGTTCGGAGCCACTCGAATATTCGCGCTAACCAAGTTAGGCTGGGGTTTTAAATTAATCAAACATGTAAAAGTTTCTCAAAGTGTACCTTGTTTAACTAGAGGTTTTAATTAAGCCGTATACCGCGTTTAACAAAAATGTTCCACGAGTTTATTTGCTAGGTATTCAGTAGGGGGTAAATTGAATACCTCAAGCTTAGTTTTGGCGGGGAGGGGATGCGTTTAGTGGTTGTATATGAATTTTAGTGTAACTTATTGACTTAACTTTTTCTATCATATTTGCTGAGTTGATTATATATTTGAAATAAATATAACGCCACGAATGAAAATCAAGCCTTTAAATCTTGGTTTTAGTTTAAAACATTAAGATAGAGACGAGTGAGATATGAAAGACCGAAAGCGAACAATTTTTTATGCGATTTGACGACGTGTTGAGACTATATTGACATGTGACATACCTGAAATACCTTTACCCTCACCAAGCATGAATATGACTGTATGTGTAGATATATCATAATTAAAGTTTAGATTTTTTGTACTATAAACACAGGTCACAGCTTGGCATGGAAAAATCCCTCTATTTAAATGACAAATTTCCATTGAAAAACTATATAATCACTGAATAAACAATTTAATACAACAAAAGCAGCAGCATGTCCGTGGAAAATGCATCGAGGCTTGGCTTTGCCTTTAGGTTGTTTTAACAATGCGCTCAAGAAAACACACCCATAGCGGGTCAATGCCTCCCAGACAGAAAGCGAGAACCAAAACTTGCCCACCCACCGCCTTGCAAACAACAGCATACAAGAGGCAGGACCTTTACACTCTATCGTGAATTCTAATATTTTATTGTGTATTTGATGGTATGCACCTGCAGAGAATTCAACATGCTGAAAACTATTATTATACAGCAAATATGTAGGTATGTGGAATAATTGAAGTTTGTCTTGAAAGGGTTGTAGAAGAGAGAGAAGTCTAGAACGTCAGCTCAACAAAAGAGAGTTCCAATACCTGCAGTCGTACCTTTATTTTACTCAGATGGCATTCATATTATAATATCCATTTATATTTCCATGCTTGAAAACATGGTAGATCGTGTAAGCCAAAACTTGTATCCGACCTAGTTATTAAATGAAGTCTTGATATAGATATTGAACCTTTTCGTTAAATGCATATAAAGCAATCCTGAGATTCAATTCGTTCTCCAGCATGCCTGTATTCTTGAAGTTTCTATTGAAGCTAGCAATCTTTTCTTTCTCCTCGATGCATACTTGTAACAATGTCGCATTCATTTAAACCATGGTATTGCTTCTGTTTGCTGGTCTTATTTCCTCACTAAACTATCTCTACTGTTCAATATTGCTTTGTAAGCTTCTTACTAGTTTATCGTGTTCTCTTTATTCATCATTACCTTATCGCAATATAAAGTCGAGGCACAGTATTGCATCGTGATTTGAAAATACGGACATACGAAGAAATTTAAATTTATTGACTCTTTCAATCTGTTTAGGTTCATGTTTAGAAATTGCATATAGACCTAAGCTACAACGTCTAAATTGTACGGTTAACTTTCAATATAGGTTTAAAGCTTCATTAATGTTTTATGTGCCAAAAATAGGGTCTAGCCTTGTCGGAACATGTATGGACTGATAACTAGGTAGCGATTTATATCACTTATGTTTTATTCATATCACTGGATTACTGTTAAATATGTTAATAACAGCAACTTTGATTGCAAAAAAAGCGAATTGTCCAAATAAAATCGATAAAGAGAAAACATTTCAATACAAAAACCATGCTATTCTCCATGTTGTAAGAAGCTTATCACCCTGTTCGAGTGAAAATTGGTATATGATGTATGTGTGTGAGAAACAAAGTACTTTTATCGGGCCATTTCATTGCACTCGCTCCCTGCATTCGCAATTGACGGAGGCAACCCTTAAACAAACACATTTCCGTTAGGATTTCCGGTGACAGCAATTGATCATCTAGCCTCCAAAATAAGGATCCTGTACGGTAGAACAATACTCTGAGCATGTAATTATAATCGGATGCCTGTCGCTTATCAATATCAGAGCTGGGTATATTGCCTTGGTTTGCAACACTCAGCAACAAACGTGAGGTAATTGTAATTTGTTGCGACGGGTTGTCAGCAAGTGTGAATGTGTTTTCATGAAGTAGACAAGAACTACCATTTCAAGTACAGGCGAGTTCACGCGCCATGGAACGACGTCAAACGATTACAACCTTTATTGCGTTATATTATCCGTAATTCAAAATGTTTACTTGTGTGAATATGGAGGAAGACACATTTGCATTTACATTTGCATTTTCAGGCTGTTACGTTTAATGGCGCATAGCCGAGACAAAAATAGACCATATGTTAGAAGAGGCAGACACTTCCAAAGAAATGAGAGTGCCCATGGTTTGTCCTAGATTTCCTATCATAGAAGATATTATTATCTTGCTGTCTCTGTGAAAAGTATATACATATTACTGAAGGTACAAGAGCAAATACAAGTGCGAATATTCAGAAGAGAATGTGAAAATGTGGGAAAAAGAAAATGTATGTTACTTTCGAATTGTTTTAGTTTCGGTATCAATCAACTAATGTGTTTTCTATGTTTCCGTATATTTTCCGTAGCTTGGTCCTTGTTGTGAAATCTACACTCAATGCCGTACTCAAATCAGATAGTAATGAGTGATTTCGAGACATTCACTACATTTTAGTAAAAATAATTCAAAACCACATTTTTGGTCCATATAGATAAAACATTGTTTTTTGTTTTCCCTTATACAATCTCTACCTTTGTTCTTCGAGGCTCGTTTGTTTTAACGAGTCTGAGGGACAAGATTACGTTGGATGCAATTGTGTCGGTTGGTAGTAGGTTGTTCAAGTGAGGTGTCTTGTGCATGACTGTACCTAGTCATTATATGTCGTAGTTCTAATGAACGCCGCTGCGGCGCCACCTCCGCGTTCTAATACCCCGTGTAACACCGAGCCTAATCACCCCTGCGATGCGCGTTCATCCCCCATCAAGTGCCCCCCTCCCCCACCCCACCCCCCACACGCACACGCACATAAGTAGACACTTATGTCCATGAAAATATCCACACATACATTATGATTAGAGACCCGTTTTTTTAGCGTTTTAGGTATAATGCTAAATCGGTGAACTTATATTTTGTAAACAGCAACAAAGTGCTAATTTTACTAAAATTAATGTTTTCCCCATAGTTTTTGAGAACTAGTTTAGCAATGCATTGTAATGTTTTATTTCACTATATTATTAACTTGAAATGTTCCTATAATCATCATTAAACATCAGAAGTGCAAGAAACACCCAACATTAAGGGTTTTGGCGGAGAGGAAAAAGTAGATGTTACAAAATGCTACTTTGAAAAAATATGCTAAATATTCTAAATTTTAATACTGAAAAAAAGTATCTCTTTGAGTCTTTATATGATATATATATAACATTCCTTTACTCCCACCATACAATTTGAATGTAATTTCAATCATAAATTTGACATTAGTTTCCATGTTCTTCAGTTTTATTTATCATGCGCTGTCCAGTGTCCAGTATAGAATTAAAATTATTAATACGATTTTAAACGCCACTAAAACCCAACCGCCGCTCCAACAAATTAGTTACGGCGTCGACGTAACAGCTGCGCTAGCCATCTGCTGGGGAAACTTGCACCCACACTCGCATTTGAACTTTGTCGGAAACACGTGATTGATTGGGAAACACCATTATTCCAATGTCATGAATCAGAAATAGTGAGATGAATTGGATCATCATCGAGATGGTAATTAAAATTAAACTAATCGACCACACCATCCAAAAAAAAAAGTTTTATGTAAAAGAGTAGAATAATATGGAGGTATATAAGTGTCCTGCGGCTTAGATACATCAATTGTCTCTAGAACACCGGAACGTGGAGCTAAAGTGTCTTAGTTCCATTCCTAGTCATGCCGATTGATTTCAACTCATATGAAAAAAACAGCATTGATCATAAAGCGTTTCAATACTTAGGTATCTAATCAATACAAGAGGGACTCGTTTAAGACGAAATAATTTTCTTTAAAATCATAATGTTAATGTCGTTGTTGGTTGTGAAATTTCTGGATTTATTCCAGCTTTAGCGTAAACGATTTACCTAATTACCAAACTGCTATTACTGGTTTTGTAATGGTATTGGAATGAAAAACTTACTATCGTGGATAAAATAAAGTTAAATTCAAGCTCACATTAATTGATTCTGTTTCGTGTTTCACATTTGGTAACATTTTGATTTGTACGAATGTACTTTGGTGTTCCTAGTTGGCGATAGTTCAGAGATTGCACGTTAGAATCTAATGCGCGAGATTGCCATCAAGCCAGACTGAAACGGTGTTCTAGCTTCATTTGAAGATGAATGTTATGATGTACTAAAATAACATTAACTTGGACATATACCCATAAAACTAACCTCAAAAACCTACTTCGTTATCCGACAGGAGGAAAATTTTCCCTGAAAAGGTGAAATATACATCATATTTCCCAGGTTTAGATTTGTGGTGAAAGCTTATAACCGGGGTTAAACTCCTAAATCATTTATTGGGGAATCAAATGCTTCGAGTTTCGGTGGTTCACCAGTAATTGAAATGTAATAATGTTAAGCATTACTGAGGAACAGACACTAATAAAGTACGATCGGTATTGTCGGTATGACTATGTACTTGCACGCCATTATTGACCATTATTTCAGCCATAACTGATTTATCGGAAATGGCGAAATTATAATCAAATCAAAGTCGCAATGCAATCAGTGTGATGGCGACACATGGCACATTACTTATTTAGTTGGAAATTGTTCCTGCAGTTTAAACATATTTAGTTAAAACAATATATTACTACGACTGACGAACGAATAAACGGACGGCTTTATGACGATGTTTAAAGAAAAAATGTTGACAAGCTAGAAAACAAATTATTTAAATCAACAATTATGTGAATAATTGTTTCGTGCATAAAAAATCTGTTTCATTAGTAGGCGGTGCAAAATGGATTTAACCGAGAGGTCATTCAAATCGGCTGCTGTCCGACCACTGTTGGTTGACCTCGGCTCTCGCTAAATAAATTAATAATATAATAAAAATAATTTATAACTTTCGAGCAATTTTAAGTTGTTATGCCAAGCCTCGTGGATGATGTGTAACACTGTCGCTGTAGCTCAGGTGGTAGAGCAACCACCAGGCGTTAGATCCGCGTTTGATCCCATGTGGAGCAGCTGTTTTACTTCATGTCGTAGATACTATCATTGGCGTTACACACCGTACTATTTTCTTGTAAGTCGCTCGCTCTCGCTATAATATTATAAACGAACATCATGGTGGAAAGAAAACGTGCAGAAGTTCGGTACACTCTGTTCTCTCTCGCACTGGAAAGCTCTCTTTCGTCTAGACGTCCTGAATTTACTTTTGCATTTATAACTGCAGGGTTTTTAGCACAATTTCTCTCAGGACATGTAGTCATTGACGTATAGCAATTGTCGTGAAAGTTTTTCCCGACTGGGTCTCGAACCCCAGGCTTTACGTTCAAATTGAGCAACCGGGACCACAAGGCAAACCTTAACTAAACTTTTGTCTTTGATTTTTGATAATCATGATATAAATCTAGCAAACACTTGCTTTAATTCAATATTTATCTTAACTTACTCCATTAAATCAGTACATTATCTTAATCGTCAGTAGCTTGAACCACCTGTTGTTTACATAAGCCACCGATAATTGGCATCTCCTGGAAACAATCCACCCTCAGCCCATGCAATCAGCCATTATGTTAACCGAAAAATCTTAAATCACATATTACCCTAGCACTATAGCACATTGTCTCCATTAAGGTTATAATTTTGAAATTTTAATTATGTTAGGCCAATCGAAATGAACCTTAATTCTTCCGAATAATGCTGCTTTATTTTACATTATCGTTTAACTTTTCTTCACAAACATTATGAAAAGCTGCCTCTTGCTTGTAGGCATACTTAGAATAGAAATCGTAGTTGGCACTTTGCCACGGTTGTGTTTATTTCGGGGGTATTAAAATTTTAGGATGAGCATTCATTCGTTATCACTACCTTTGTGTAATAGACGCTTGCCTAAAAGAAGTATCCTGTTTTGATAACACAGATTTAGATCGATAATGAGAAACTGCTAAAACATCACACATTATTACACAATACTACGGAATTCATTACACATCATTAGAGATATGTGGAAATTGCGTTTTGGGCTTTATGCGTTATATGCCTTTCACTCATATATACGTCTAATACATTACCATGTGCTATAGCTTTTGTTGAAACAAAGGTATGTCAAAGCCTTTTTTGTTAAATAACCACAGAACAATTCTTTGATTAAAATTTGTATTTCGTAAGCAGTATGAAACCGCGTTTATAAAATATTACCCTTAAGTTTCGGGCGTTGTGTGTTTAATTTAAATAATATAAATCGAAAGAGTTGTTAAGTTAATTGCAGGTTAAGTACACATAGGAAACTGGGAATCTCGGATCTGGCATTTCGATATGCGTTTGGTGGAGGTGCCGGGTACGGCTTACCAACTTTACTGTGATTACCTATTATTGGATTAAAATCTTGTTCTACAACATGAACACCATCGACCACGAGTAGATCAAGGGTTCTAGTTGTATCTTCTATGTCCAGCCCTTGATTTACTTCTGGTCAAGGGGGTACATATGCTTTTAGTAATCAAAATAATGTTAATTGTTAGCCAAAATACAGAAATGGAATATACTGTAGAGAATCAGGTATAACTTGCTATGGGGCAAAGACCTCTCTGATTCTCTTCAACAATTTTTAATTTGTAAAAATAAATGACGGTGATAATAATAAGCTGTTGCAACAGCTGAGAACACATCAATATCATACTCTTAAAAATTTCTTAACCGCTGATACAAGAAAAATACTTACTGATAATTTTTTTAATAATTGTGTTATTTTCCTTCGTTTAAAACCACCCACCCAAAACAAGATTTAATTACTGTATATTTTGTATTTTCACACGTCGGTGTTTCAATGATGTGTAGTTTCTCCGGCTCTGGTGAGTTTCAGTGAACTAATCAGAGGAAAATAATTAAACCGTGCTTGGGAGAATTGTGATGGTAGCATTTTTGACGTAGATTTAGGTATGAAGCAGAATGTTTAATTAGAGGGAATACAGTGTGATTGATTGTTTCCCGTTTCGAGGAAATAAAAGTTTAACGCGGTACAAAAACATTTCTGCTGGCTGAATTAAAAGTGTTAATACTCTCTTGTCGAGATGAGCAACAAAGATAAATAAAATTACTCCAGTAAGAGTAATTAACAAAACAAAGGAAAAGTTGAAAAGTTTGTTGATTATATTTCATCGTGATGAACAACTTGGCTTGCCATGAATGCGTTATTATTATTTTAACCTGCTACAATTACAAACGAATTTCCAAACGATGTTTTATGGGTTAGATTTGTTGGTAAGTCACGAACGGAATGATAAATTTTGAAAACACCACACGCGCCATCTGTGGCGTAGATCGCACACGCACAAATTAGAAAAAGTTTTGAGTAAAACATGATTTGCCGACTGTAGAGCAATATTTGAAGCCATCGCGTATTTATATCAGTAAAAAATGAAAGCACAAGTCGGAATGTATGAATTTAAACTAATTCATTTTGCATTCTTTAAATAAATCGATAGATGTAATTTTTCTAAACAAAAATTAATTAGCAAAACGCTGGCAATGATGTAAACCGATTTTGTTTTATTTATATGAGTAAATGAAACCACTAAATATAATAATTTAACGTGCGCGTGATTAAGTTTGACGAATGTACAGCAGAAAGCTTTCCATGCAATGTATATATCGCTTATCATTAATTTTATCTAGAGTTTTATCAGAGTTGAATAAAGTAAATGCACATGGGACACCATTCCCCATCCCTCAATGTCACAGTTCGTGCATTCTAGTAGTTATTTCTTTGCCGTAAAAGTGTGACATTTCTGACATTTGTCATTTCCTGCGATGAAAAAAATAGCCCTACAAGTCTGCAATCACGCTGTTTTATCCATGTGTTGTGTACCAAATAATCCGTTCCGTGTTGAACATGGTGTCTTGGAACAGACGATTTTCTCGTACCAGGTACCACGTTTAATATGTTTATCCATTACTTTCCGTAACCAAAGTTCTGTCGTGTGTTTTACCTGTATGTGATCTTTATTTTAGAAGAATCGTTCAGTTTTAACTCACAACATTTTTAAATGGTAGTTTTACAACATACGCTCATTTGCAAATGTAGGCGATATTTTAATACAGACTCAAGGGCATATTTCTTGAACAAAATTACGCGACTTAGCTATGAAGAGAGTTTTAGAAAGCTACTAGAGCCTACATGACTGTAAAAGCTTTAACAAAAATAACACCAGTTTAAAAAAAAACTTCTCGACAAATATTTATCATACATATCCCTTGGGCTTCGAGTGTACTAACATTAGCAACCATTGCTGTTAGGGCCTAGTTTTAGTGCTAGTTTTTGTTTAAGACAAAAAAGCAATCACCCTGTTCATTGGTTTTCTTTATTTCTCACTCATAGTTTTAGCTTTAGTCTTGTATTACTTTCATCATCGTTGAGAAAGTCGTATTGTTTGCTGTCTCCACATTCCCCACCCTCCGTCTAAAACATATTGCACAATCATCCATTGAATGCCTCCTCCAGCAAGATACATGTCTCATTGAGGTATTATAAACATCTGTGTACTACACACTTTTTTTTTAAATAAATATATTTTAACTCGAATTGAATTAAAGATAACAATAGTAAATTCAAAGAAATACTGTAATAGGTGCCCAGTTTTCGCGTACCGCTGCTTCTATCCTGAAACAGACATATGTCTGTAGTTATGAGGTGGAGGCACGTAGTGGAGGGGGGAGTGTGAGCTTGTGTGGGGAGACTGGCCTTGAAATATATTACTTGTAGCAGATCCGAGTACAAAGCAGGGTGAGGGAGGGGTGCATCAGAGGGAGCCGGCTTCTATCATGCACTCGTCGTAAAATCCGACCCGGTGAAATATGTGGCCATCTACATGAATTGCTACAAAAAAAAAACACTATTCTTTGTTGTTTTGAGAAAATTACAGATTTCATTTCAAGAATCACAATGTTTGAATGAAAATTCAATGTCTCGTAGCCTTGTATTGTACCTGCGATAACAAACGAAGATCCAACTCTTAGGCCACATAAATGTAGCTCTTAGCTTGCTAGGTATTACTGTATGTGAATATAAATGATGAGGGTATACGCCTTATGTACAATAATTGCCATTTATATCATAGGGAGTGTTGGGATCGTTTATTTAGATGAAATGAATCCCTTTTTTTTAAGTAACACATTTCACAGAACCCATGATATGAACTTATGATAACATCCACATATTTTATTATTGTTGTGCGGCCTAGATAATTCGTGTTCTTATTCTAGACCCAGGGTACAAATAACATGTTTCATATTTATGATAATAGTTATATTTTTACCCTATAAGATATTTCTTTACTTTATTATTTACTAGAATTGAACTAATATTGTTTCTTTATTTTAGGTAAAGAAAGTGCGTGATATGACGTCCGACGTGTTGACGCGTGTCGGTTCAGTGCGATTTAAAAAGAGGTATGTTTAAACGGTTTCTATCAAGTCTGAATACAATTATTTTTGTAATGTATCGTTTGATTTTATATATGCCACATAATGTACACACGTTAAAAATTACTTTATAAAACAGCTGTTTAAAATGCGTTTTTTCTTGACACTTGTCTTCAATTTCATTATGAAACTTATTTATAATAGGCTTATATTTAATCAAATCAAACTCGATTATTTTAGGCCAAACATTTTATTTATTGTCTTTTTTCTTACAGCAAAACAAATTGTTTAAACTAAAATCAAAGTATAATTAAAGCAATACATCCTATTATTCATACACCACTTTCTATAATATTGTTCAGGTCTTTTTGACGCAATTTTCTCAGTAACGTTAATCGCAAAGACAAGAGAGGTCTTTGTCTACATAATAGTAGTGACCGTTATAATTACATGCAGTTGGGGACGTGTTATGTTTGTCTTTCGACACTAATAACGTTAATTTGCCTTAATTACGGGAGTATTTGAATAGAGAATGGTCTGGGTGTTTACCCCCTTGAGATGACCTTGGCGAGAAGAAAGGATAAGGGTTGTGTTGTGGGTGGTCTTTGTGCACACGCGCAATCTGTCGATGGCCTTGACACGTGGCGTGGAACAGCTGCAGCCCTGACGCAATCAGCCGAGAGCTTCATCGTGGGTAGATTTCATTCATCCATCTGGAAACCGCTCGATATCAAAGATCTCGTGTTGTTTAGTTGTTTTTAGTTTGCTTCCCGTCGGGTTTCGTATAATCAAGCTCAGTGGTAGAAGGAAATTCACCATCGAATGGAAAAGATTTATCAAATACTCATCTTGTGAACTCACATCCTATGTAGTCTGGTTTTATTCATTTCGACAGGTTCTCCCTTTACGATTAAATGAATGGAATTTTATGTATGATTGAACTCTAAGCTAGAAGGTTATTTTGAAGTTAACCGTTTTGCAATACTCCTTTGAAATATATCTGCCTTATTCCAATCAAATACACTTACGGTATTTTCAAACCACGTTTCCTTCTCATTATTAAAATCATGAAAAACGTTTCTCTAGAAATATAAAGTGGCATCAAAACACGTGATAAACAACTGTGTAAAGTGAAAACCACAAGAAAGCGACCACCAGCTTTGTTAACGGGGGTTGTATTTGACACTCGTGACCTTGAAGCGTTTGCTATGACAATTAAAGTGCTGCATGGCGTTATTGGTCAGGGAGAGGGCAACTTTTACGACGTTCCGTTGCAACTTGCAACTGTTTATTTAGCCACAATCGCACTTAGTATTGTTTGTAGGCCAGTCTCATGTATTTTTTATGTGTTTATATGTTTACGTTTTTATTCGTAATACAAAAATCCCATAACTTGCTATAACACTTAATTAAGATTTTGCAATTACTTTATTTGATTTTTTTATTACTGAATATCTAGTCAAACTAAGTGAAAACAGTCGCAACGCCCGTTGTGCCCACTCTTCCTAGGAGAATTTCCCATCAACATTTCAGGTAGCAAATTTGATCTATTATCAATAATTTATGTGGCTCGTGTTATGTATTTGGCAATCTTATCGTCGTTGGTACTAATTGTATTTGTATACTCCGAAATCCGCGGCAAGATCAAAGTAGGGTCACCAAATTAATACACACTAAATAATTAAAACATTCAGCTAAGTTTGTTGATAATTGGCTTTTACCCAAACTTCATTTACTTCTTCCTCATTTAAAACATTAAAATTCTCTTTTGTGTGTGCTGTATTTATATTTGCGTGCATGATAATTAATTATGTTAATAATAATTTTTGAGTAAATTATCATGTGCTTTACCAAGAAACATAATTATTGTAATTAAAAAATATATATAAGTCAAGAAAGTAATAAAAAAGTTAATAGACTTCAATATCTAAAATGGAGATGGGAACTTTTGGAAGTATACAAAATGCTTTTTAGTCTGTACTTCAGGTGGCAGATTAAAACAGCAATCATGCGATTTAAACTCAAGAAGCAATGTGTAAATAAAAGTATTCTTCATATCATTATAACAATTCTAAACAATTATGACGGGTTTTATGATTGATTGATTGGATATTGCTTAACGTCTCATATTAATGCACTTTGGCTATTCGAGACGATGAGTGGTGATAGATGAGGATGAAGTATTAACAAAAGGGAGGAGGGGAAACCCGGTACCGGCACGTAGCCTACTCCTTTAGAAGAGAGCCAGCGATTTAGCCGCGGTCGTTTAACCAGTTCCCACTCGAACACTGAAGTTAAGCAACATCGGGCGTGGTCAGGGGTTGAGTGGGTCGCCGCCCTGCCCTGAAACACACGTATATCGCTGGCTAGAGCAGACTAGGGTTCGTAAGCTTGTGTGACAGCTTCGTTCTCCTTAGCGCCGTCTGCTCGGCAGTCCAGGTTAGTGGAGGAACCTATATGACTGTCAAAAGTTACACCGTCCTTTCGGATGGGATGTAAGCCGTTGGTCCCCTTGGTACTTTTCGGTAGGAGTAGGCTATGTGCCGGTACCGGGTTTCCCCTCCTCCCTTCTCTATTAAATTTGCACTAGTGGGCTACATTGCCTGTTGCAAATAGAGACATAAATAAATAAATAAAATAAATAAAAAGTACCAAGGGGACCAACGGCTTAACGTCCCTTCCAAAAGGACGGTGTAATCTTGACAGTCATATAGGTTACTCCACTAACCCGGACTGCCGAGCAGACGTCGAGGAGAATTAAGCCGTTACACTAGCTCTCGAAACTTCCATCTGCTCTCACCAGCGATATACGTGAGTTTCAGAGCAGAGCGGTCACCCACTCTACCCCTGACCACGCCCGAGTTTGCTTAACTTTGGTGTTCTAGTGGGAACCGGTTGAACTACCTCGGCTAAATCGCTGGCTAGGTGGAATTACTTAAACAACGAGATGATAAGTTAGGATAAGATCAATCTTTCCCACTGTAGAAAAATAAATTACTGCAACCTATATCAAGAACGAAACGAACGAAAAAGAGTATAGGTATTAAAGTGATTTTTTTTATGAAAATAAAAAAATTATGTGAATTTTCACGTGTTAATTCAATTTTATCTGACAATTTTACCACTTGTGACTTTTTTATGAACTGTTCAAAGATTGCCCAAAACATCTTCAAAACAAAAATGTAAGATATAATAATTATAAATTTTAATCAAACTAATTCTCAGTCGTCATTATAATAATTCTAGCTATCACAGTTCACATGTTCTCTCAGCCTTTCTCTCTCTTTCTCTCTCTCTCTGTCTCTCTTTGCTCACTGTTGTTAATATTTTGTTTGGTGTGTCAAGTCATTTGGATTGATTAAAATTGGTTTTTCCATTAAGAAAATACTTCTCGTTGGAATGAAAAAAACGTCAAACGACGTTCTTTCAAAGCATTGAGTGCTGAGTGATCTGTCTTCATTGAAGAATTACTTCAAAGAGTTACTCTCCTTTTCTTTACAATAACACTGTGAAAGCAGTACAAAATATGTGCTGTGTGATTTTACTTCAGTCGTGTTTTGAAGACTAGAACCTAACGAGGATTAAATGCTGAAGATGTGTGTCCCGAAGAGAATTAATTGGTGTTGCCCTTTTTGAAGCTAGACTTACATCAAGCCTTAATGAGACCAACCTACTAGAGAAGCTTTACTTTCAAACGGATGTGGGATTTGGTTGTTCTATATCCCTTTAATTTAGCTAATATTTAGAACATGTGCAACAGCTTGAGGAACTATATTTTAGAAATAATGCTTATGTTTAAGTACTACTTAGATCGACATTTTTAAACAATAGATTCACACATTTATCCCTCATCCATATGGACCTTTTTTGAAAATACGGTTCTTACAATGAATTGAATAGGCCTACGTATGTACGAAAATTAACCGAAGCTTTGGATTAATTTTATTGTAACATCCAAGTAGCAGAATTCCCAGATCGACTAAACTCGTTTTTCTATGAATCTTTATTGCCAATACTGTTCTCTCTAATATATTAAATAACTTTTAAAAATATGGCGTTCAGTAGCGATAGCACTTGATGCAAAGGCGTCTTGTGGAAATCCAGGAAGTTTTCTAATGTATGTCGTAGATAGGCAACTGTTCTTACCGGTAAATGGTATTGAGAGCGGTAACACCTAGTAGTGGCTACTATAGTCAAATCGATTTCTATATTCACGTACACTATGCGTTTTGGTTTTTGAACTTTTACATAAACTCTATATTGAAAGCACTGTTAATATCGGAATGAACAAGAAAAGCATATAACATGATGTTCCACTCACTAGGTTTTATACGGTTTGGACTTCGCTGAAAATCCTACATTTTACATGAGTTTGTTGAATTGTACATACCCGCTTTTATATAAAGTTTTTCGAAAATCGTTTCGTTGTTATTTGAGATTTGAAATTGAAATATTATAAATTAATTTACTCACAAGATATCAACGGTTTTTCTCTATATGTCTCAACACATCAGTATATTGATTTATTTTGTCCAGCTTTAATTTTGTCGACTTTTAAATTATGCAAATGATTAATAGCGGTTATGGAATTTCATCACAATTAGAAACAAGTGATATTAACTGAGATTTTTCAACAACTTGTAAATTTAAATGATAACCATCGTACGTATTAATTATAACGTACTAATCTATATTCACACTCATATGTGTTTTTTTAATTATGATAATTGATTTAATTATACAAATTACTACTAATTATTTTGAAAATGTAATTTGTCTGCTTTCAAGTTGCTTAGCAGATCCGTGTTTCAAGGTCCTAAGAGTGTCTGGTAAAATGGTCGCCGGGCGGGCTATGCCCCCCCCCCCCCCCCCCTCCTGATTCCTCGCGCTCACGTGTGTGTAGTATATTTGACAGCCACTTTGTAAATTATGTGCATTAAAAGTAGTTCTACTCCCACTACCGAACGACGTGTACTTCATAGAAGCAAATACTTAGACGATACCAAATAGTTTTGGTTGCTGCTCTTAAATTTTTAGTATTAAAATTTATTTTTATACAACTCAGTAAGCAGCATATTTATGAATCTTCTTTATTTAATATTGCCTGCTATGACGAGATTAAATAGTAAATTCCACAATAGAGACATTTCAGCGCTACAGAAAAAATGTTTGTCAGCACAAACTGCTTTTAAATAAGAAATTAAGCTGAATTATTACAAGACTCTCCTCATAAAATAAACTTTGAGAGTTCCATAATATTACAGCAACGTAAAAAAAAACGATTTAAAATTTACAAATTAATTACAGAAGAAATTTTTTCGGAGCTTAAACTTGCGCTCTGTGATACGCTCGATGGAGATAGAATTATAATATGATGTGTAAAGTAATTTAAAAAACTGCAAAGTGTTTATCCTAAAGAAAAAAAATATCAACACCTTAATGCACGGTTTAAATTATTCTTTTTCCTTTCTCAGATGAAGGAAACTTAAAAAACTTAGTTCATTTTGTCTGGAAAATAGAGAACAGTAGGTAGGGTTACGTTAACATGAAGAGAATGTCGAGCAAATAATTTTTTCCGATAAATTACTTTTCAAGAGTGCTGTAAGAGACAGATTGTGGGAGTAGTGTATTAATCAATTAGGCCGTTTAGGATTTCCCTCTCAAAATGATTTTTAAAAAGGTGAATTTATTTTAATTAATTGGTTTTACTTGGCTAAATGTAGCAAACTATTAGAATATTTGTGGAACATTATATGGTAAACTTATTTAACTAGCACGTTTATTTACTTTTTAATAAATATTTGTTAAATTTACTTTAAATTGGATGTGTATGCATAGTTATTGTTTTCATTTGAATCAAAGTTTTAAGATATTTCAGTGTTCTGGACTATATTTCACAATTTCCTGACACAAATCGTGTTTCGTACAGTGTTACTATTATCCATGATACAATCATACATCACTTTCAACAGAACTGTGAAGTAGTGATCGCCCCTACAAATCATAGTTGTATGTTCACAATAACCCTGTCATTAAAGCACTTCAGACCGGTTGCTGACAGGTAAAACGACATCACCAGCAGGTAGTTAATAACTTGCACGCTGTACAATTTCATAACGTTCACAACTTCAAAATGAAATATTTCAACCAAAATGTGTTACATCATGTTTTAATGAAATTCATGCCACATTCCTTCCGATACGAACAGTAATCAAAGCGTCTAATAATATGCAAAATGTCCGGTGCATGCTTAGTTTCTACTAACAACTGTTGTTCATTTCCCCGTTAATAGGAATGATTTAAATTTGTTTTCATTGAAATCAAGTAAAAGCATCTGAGGGAGTGAAGCTCGCCTATGACCATCTCCTTTTCGTCCGTCCGTCTGTGCGTGTGTCAAGTTTCACGATAAAAACGAACATGAGATCCGATCAACATACTTTTTTAACATTGCCTTCAACAAGGACGATACAGGGTTTTTTGGTGCCCCTCGGGGTCAGGGGGTGGGCCTAGCTACCTAGAAAGTTTGAATAATCACGTAATCGGCACCTCCACCATAAGTAAAGGATGGAATCTCTGTAACCAACATTCATGAGAACTTTTATTTATTGTTTAATTTTGCTTATCACCGAATTACCCGCCTGCCCGGGTATGATGAACATAATTTAAAAAACTTATGACATATATTATTTCCATGTACAGTATAAGTTTTTAAATTTTTAACCGCTTTTATACATTTTATTTACACTATTTAGAAAGAAGTGTTCCAATTTCGCGTGCGAATTTATTCACAGCAATAATTCGAAGCAACTTAAGTTTGTTTTTTTCTTCTGCAACAGAAGTGAGTTTTTTTTCAATTATCGGTGAACTATCACTACCAAGTGGTTTTATTTATCGAGGAGAATTTCGAAAAAAAAGTGTTTGTGAATTATCTTTCAAAGCTTTTTCATTGTGGGCGGGTATATTTCCAGCACTACTAGAAGTCGCACGTGTGAATCCCAGCTGCTGGAGAGAGGGGTTGTAGGAGGGTAGGGTGATAAGGGAGGAGTTAGAACTGACAGGGAAATACTCCACGTCGGAGCTTTCTCGACCTTGGTGAATCTCTCAAAGGAAATTCCCAGAAAATATTGATTTAAAAATGCACTTCATCTCCAACATTATGACTATCGTCGAGAATACGCGAAGTTTATATACAAACTTGTCCTCTTCTTCAGACTGATGTGTTTTTGGAACTCACTCTGGTATCAAATACAATACTCTCCTATGCATATTTAAATTATAATTCATAGATGTATGTGCAAGTGCTTCTACTAATCCATATGATGACTATAATTCTTTCGACAAACAATAATCTTAATATATCCGCTTAAATCCGCCTAAAAATGGTTTTGAATCCAGTTTCTTTACTGTTTTATACGGCGTGGGCATATGTTATAACCATATGGTCCACCAAACGTCGATTTACTAACTCAAACGAAATCTTTCGATCGACGGCCTCAAATTATTTACCCCCGGGGCAGTATAGTCTCGCATTTTCGCGTGCAACTGAAGCAAATGTTGGCCCTGGGCTTCTATTCTCGAAGTTGACGACTTTAGATCGACAAGTTGTCGCATAAGTTATGTATTGTGTCACTGTCGGTCGACAAGTAGTCGTTTGAGTTAGAAGCCCAAACTGCCCCCCGGACAGCTAAAAGAACGTAGTCAATCTCATTTATAATATTGTTTCAATTGAGTATTCGTTTGATATATCCATCCCTCTTCTTACAACAAAATTAATGTTTGATCTATTTTATTATATCAGCCAGTGAATGAACTTTTTATTATAGTGTACGGTCAAGTAAAAGCAAAAGTTTTGCGTCAAATTGTCATATAATGGGTACGCAAAAAGTTGATTTAAATAAAGGTAAAAATATGATTTAGTGCCAATGGTTGTAGTAACTAAAGGAGGTATTGAAACTGCCATTTGCAATCCACACATTTTTGTTTCAGAGTAGCTGCTGAATAAACCAGCATAAATTGGAATGGATCCACCATTATAGGGGAGATATCCCGTACAACAATATTGGTTTGAATATACTAAAAAAGTTTTAATTTCTTGGGTGTAGTTTCTATGACTGGCTGACTGTTATTGTCAAATGAAAAAAACTTTTGTACCCTCGTTCTTTCTGAATTTATAATAACACAGAGTCACACGGAAGATTTAAATGGGATAGAACGGAAACGCCACAAAACTTTAATACATACATATCAACATATTTGTTTAGAGAAGGAAGTCAGACGAAACCTAAAAATACATTCACTCCTTTGAGCATGTCAATAAGATGCATGGAAGGCATCAGCAAATACCACTAATCATCAACAGAATGTTGATTTTTCAATGTTAAATAGTTGTTGCTGTGCTATTACACTCGTGTAGATTAAAAAAAAATGTATTACAATAGAAATACAAACTATAATTCTTCGAAACGAACTCTTTTCTTTTTGACGTTCTTTAATAATTGCTAATTGGTTTTGTTTGTTTGGGCATTGAATAGTACATATATCCATGTTTAATAACAACATATTATAATCACTCAATTCTTTGCATATTGGTGAAACATCCCTATAGATGTTCATATTTTTTCTTATCACTTTGTCATCTCTTAGCCCTAAATACTTTATAATTAAATATAATTTTAGGACTTGAAATGTTCTTTATAAAAAAAAAATAGTAAATTTGGAAAGGGTTTGTCCTCAACATGACATCGAAGCAACAAAACTGTTGTGGTCATGATTGTGAAAGAATTTTTTATTTGTTTTGTAATAGTATAATTTTTATGAGACCAAAATGGCAGTGTTTCTTTAGATGAATCGACCTTGGCTAGGAGACGGAGTTTTATGTTTTAATTGTTGCCGTTAGAAGGGTATTGAAAATACCTGAAATATTGCTTTGATTGGTTATTTTTGCTATATAACGTCCTAAAATTGTGTTTCATTATATAACCTAACTGGTCTAATAATCTCAGTTTATATATATACTTCATTGTTATGAAAGTGGAACATCCCTTGATTACTGCAATAAATCAACCTAATGAACCATTTGTTGAAATTAATTAATACACAATTGATTAGAAGCTGAAGTGTTGTTCATTAACTTCATTACATATTAAGCATGTATGTTATTTTGTATTATGACAGTCGCAAGTCTGCAGTAGAGAAATAGTAATGGTGGGTTGATTTTAATTATTTTTCTCTTACAATTTGTGCAATTCATGAATACATAATACTGGTTAACTAGCTGATTCAGTGGTTCAGTGGTGTACAATAGCGTTGGAGTGGTAATTCTGCAGCAGAGATGACGTACATGCCTGTGCTGATTGAGAACATCAATTGGTATAGTGCAATTAGGTAGAGTTGTTGCTGGGATTGAGGTCTTTCCCATTAGAGACTAGACTATGTGCTTTACTGTATAGATTGACTGTATAGAGAACTACAGCTAATTTGATTGATTCAGAACAAACATCACATTTGTTGCCGTAGAGCTAATGGAGATTGTGGGCATTGATGGTCGGATGGTAATGTGAGGTGATTCGGTACTGCCAACTGGAGCAAGCCTAAGTAGACTCGACCCAGACACAGCCGACGCGAGACCAGACTTTAAAGACCCGTCCTCGGTAGTTCATACTCTCTGCATCGGCAATTCAATTCCGTACAGGGCATCGATTTCATTGCTTGTACGTCATTCCAATAATAATCATCTCCCATTGTCTACTATTCCATTTCTTTCCATTCAACAGATATGCTAAAGTTCTCATGCTGATGTATGATTTTAATTGTTTGAGGAAAAGAACCGATTATCGTTAATAATACAAATTGAAATATATAAGGAAAAACATTGCCCGTTCATTTTCTAGCTGGTTTTAAATATTACCAATAGAAACTCGCATACATAACGATTTAGTTGGTAACAAAACTACTTAATTTATATATAAAAAGTTGGTGTTAATTGACGCTAGTTAAGTTGCATATGAGGGAGCGCTCTGTAACTACACACCATGTGCCGTTAAGAAATATATCCTCGCTGATTAATGTTGTTCAAGTAGAGATATGAGTAAGCCCACTACTTATGTAACTCTAGTATAAAAACATCATTTGCGTTTAAAATGAGCCATTAAACATGCCAAGCTGAAACTTGCCCCTAGTTCTTCCATTGAGGGCGGCAATAATAATAAACGGTAATCATGGTTATGTGCCTGTAATCGTGTAATTTGCGAACACGAGTATCATATTAACGGGCCATTTAACCAGAGATAGCGCTGTTAATGTGTTGTTGGGCTTACAATATCATACAGGCTGTGAGGGGAGAGTGTCAGCATAGCGGGTGCCTGGTCCACGCCAGGCCGACAGGTATAGTACGAGTCGTAACACTCGCTGATTGCCCTTCAACGATTAAAATAGATTTTATGAAACTGAACTTCTTTTAAGTAAAGAGTTTTCTTTATTATTATTATTATTTATAAACACAGGGGACTTTTGCGGAAAGTTTTAGATATTTTGCAATAAAACTCTACCGTACCCTTGGGACTAGTTATCTATCTTTAGGGATCATCTTTTCAACGTTATAACCAAAGTATGGGATTTAATATTGGATAATTTTGCAATCTTACTCTTTCGCTGAACAATGATGTTTCACAAAGACCGCTTTCACTTCCTTGTAGAAATTTATTTATTCAAATTAATAAACAAATTACTTCATTACCATAACTAATTGAGAAATTGAAAACACCTTTGCGGCTTCTCTCAACGTTTTAAAGCAACTAATTTGTCTTACTTTCTGCACTGATATGTTCCGTTAAACAAGCCTAAAAGTGAAATCTGTTTCTGTAAAGACGTCTAAAGGATTGAAATACCGGTAGCCAATAATCAGTCACGTTATTTGGACGATACCGGTACAGATAGCATTATTGCATAAGCTTCAGGGTGAAGGATGCTGAAAATAGAAGACGATGCAGTAATTTAAAATATTTGCTTAAATGATTTAATATGTCCGTTAATCAACCAATATCTCGCGCGATGCGTCAGCTTAGTGTGCACACAGTTTGATAGTTGATCCAAGTTGTGGGTTAGAATTTACCAACCACGACTAACGTTGAATATGTAGTACATAATATAACAAAGAGAGCAATGCAATATCTAATTACACTTAGGTTGCTGTTTAGATTGTGAAGAGTATTTCAAATATCTGCAGTTTAAGTTTCATTTTGTGCACAATCTTATAAATTCTAAATTAACAAGATATTTTCTCGTTTTTGGTATATCATGTTATTATCCAATGACACAATAATTTCCAACAACATGCCCCCGTTTTTAAAATAGACCATTATTAATTTAAATGCGCAGAGATGCATATGATATTACATTGTTAATTAATTTCTTTTCATCTGTCACAACTAATTTCTTAACATTTCAAAACGATATTTAATTAAAGTGCTTGTATTCTGTCTGAAGTACGACAATCTTCTATGTGGCATACTTTAAGAACAGCTTTCATTAAACTTAATAGCGCTACACTCAACTACGTTTTATAAAGTGTATATAGACATCATACAAACCGACTTAATAGCACCATATAAACACTTTCAACATAAAAGCGTATGAAAAGAGAATTTCCCAACTAAGTTACTACTTTTCGCAACGAAAACAAAACAAAATTCATGCGTTACATCTTTTTCAGATGCTATCAAAATAATAATATTCCATCTAAGACAACTTCAAAGCCCAAAAATATGTAGTTATTATCCAACCAAATCAAACACAATAGTACATACCAAAACCAAAAGTAAGATTTCACTTCCGTTTGAAAGACTATAAATATTTAATTTTCTAGAAAATCTGCGTAAAACATGCATGTTCTTAGTACTTGACAGTAGTTTCCTGTATTTGTGTTGGACTTGTGGTCTGTGTGTGGCTGGGTCGATTATTCCCACCCCCCTCTCTGGAAATGTCCACGTGCTGGCCAGGACTGATAACGCTTCCCCCCCCCCCCTACTAATGTTACTACTGCCATTTCCTGTCTTTGTACTGAAATTATCACACCACCATATCAGCACTTTATAACAAACGCACAAACCAACTTATGGGCGTTAGAGCATTAATTAAACATTGCAATAACATTGAAGTGTGCTCTAGCTTCCGGTTACAAAGATTGATCTGCAAATCAAATTGTGCGCGAACATGAGTACTCTAGACCAAGGAAGATAGAGCCACATCCATAAATGTAAACACGCTAACCAAATTAAAGTTGATATAATAAAAAGCAAACACAATTATAATTGAATTGTTAATCTCTCTAATAAATTATTGGATTCCATTGAAGTATTAAAAATTATATATTATCGTGTGTACTTTGTGTTATTGATATTATTTATTAATTAATTATGGAGTTAGTATTTGTGGATAATTTAGCTTGTCCTGTTGATAAAATAAATTTACATTAACCCATTATGAAGTTGTAATTCGTTCTGAATTTGGTGGAGGTGCCGGGTCAGAAAAGTTGATTAAATTTAGCTGCACAAACAATCTTAGCTATTCCAACATCCTGGTATACGTAAGATGGAGTAAGGCCCAAGCACTTTGCGAAATATGTAATATGAATTACGCATATACAAATATAATATATACTTGTATCATGTATTATGTAACGAAAAAAGAATTTCACAATTGATATTGTATGTCATACATGGATACGAATTTTAACATTACCAAGCAACAATGAAATGTTTCGTACAACATACATCAGCTGGACAAACACGAATTTGTCTAAACGACATGTCCTGAATCCTGTATGTTTGGTGATGAGACAAACAGGCCACAACCCTCTCTTAATCAAACATGTTGATTTGTAACATTATAATATCGTGAAATTGGTTCCTGGTGCTAGTTAGACAGTTTGTTTACTTGTCTTCCATTGTGGTTCATATGGCTATCACCCTCCCTACAGCGCACAGAACGGGAAGGGAAGTGGATCGAATCCCGTGTGATGCATGAATATCAGTTATTGACCGTCAGCCTCATCTCTCACCAGTCATAATCATTTATGGCATGATTAAATTAAAATATACATAAATCAACTAGTATACCGCATACCACTTTTTGTTTATACAGTACCGTCCAATACCTACTTATTTGTACTATTTTCTATATATTGCCTACCGGATTTAGATCCCAAGAGTGTAATACAGAACATACCTCACTGCAAATACTAATTTAATTACGTGAAAAGTGTTCCCACTGAACTATAAAATCATAACCACATTGCACTAGAAGTTATTACCTTACCAGTACTCCAATAACTAATTCAATTATTCCGTACTGAAGCAATTTCAAATCAAATTCTAGTTTGGTGAATATGTTTTGCATCTCTCTCAAAGGCATTAACAATCAATTGTCTAATACTACATAACGCAGTTGGCGAACCACTTAGTATTACTATCTCCATAAATTCACCTGGTTTGCTCTTGTGCCTGCCAGTCTAGACAGCGCTTTAATATCAGGGGATAACAGATTCCATTATTCCAGGACTGTTCGTGTAATAATGTGGTGATGTTTCATATCTGGAGTAACATACGCTGGAAAACAGACTTCAAACAAGTTTATTTCTATGTAAGTGAGCGGATAGAAGGTATTCGTGATTACCCTAGCCCCTAGAGTCAATTTAATAATTGTTACGAGCACTCTGCGAGACTAACTCTGGAATTCAGTACATATTTGGCAGATTACAAAATAGTTTATAGAAATAATTACAATACGTAACAAGTTATTGTCATTGTCAATAGTAAATACTGTGTACTCCAAGCTAAAATGCAAAATACAATTTTGAACGGTGAGTTTTAATTGATATTTTTTTTGTAATACATGCGTTATATGTTGTTAGAAAAGAGTATTGCCCCAATGGCATTAGTGTCTAACAACCTACTTGATATATAATAAGCATTTTTGAAGTTTTACCAGTGGGCAAAAATATATAGTGTTAAAAATATTATTACAGGAAAAACTTTCCACAATGTTCAGGTTCGAAACAGACATACATTGCAAAGTAAAGCACGCCTTCCCCATCCCCCTAAATATATGTATATGCCTATTGTATCTCAGTTTTCTTCTGCGACACATTTGTAAAAATATATGACTGACTTTAATTAATAATACTTATCAAAACCACCATCTTTCACCGATTTTTACCAAATCTGTCTGCCTATGAAATTAAAGAATACGCCTTTATGAGATTACAAAAAGAATATAATTTTTTAAAAGTGGCTATGGGTTAATATAACTTTACTTGACGTTTTACTTTTGGAGACCAATAAGAGAATGCTTATAAAATCAATTATGTTGCTACAATTGGTTATTTGACCAAATTTTCCATCCCCCCCCCCCCCCCCCTAACCACCCGATTAACAACTTGCACCGTTAGAACGGCGGAATTATTTCTAAGTTTTCTTGGTCAAATTACCGCTTTTAAACAAATCTTATTACTTTCATTTCTTGGAACACGATCCATGTAAACAACCCAACCAATCTGCAAGCAGTCTACCAACCTGTACACGACGCATGACGTCAGGCTAATAGAGTGCGTTTATAGTTACGAGAGTTGAACATATAAATTGCATTGCTTTCAACACACTTTGCTTAGAGATGATTTTCCGTCCTAACTCTTTCTGCGCGTGTCACGTCTCACGATAAAAACCGAACGCAACATCCGATTTTCATGCGTTTTTGTTGTCATTACCCTTCAACAAGATTGATTGAGAATATTATGGTGACCCTTGGGGCGTGATAGCATTTTTAAAAGGAGCATTTGCTCACCCGACTCTCCACCAAGTATTTCAAAGCACTTCATGATTGTATGTGTGTGTTCTTCTAAGACAACCTGATGATAAAGTAAATTCGCTCTTTATTTCTTGTTATTCCGTACCTGTGCTTGTTAACTTCAAAACTGTTTTTTGTGTGTTTAGAATAATTAAAAACAATACAAAAATCCATTTATTTAGAGTTTTGGAAGTTATTTCCGTACATTTAACGTGGTAATCAATTCAGGACTATAATGAACCTTGTAAAGCATGTTGGTGTTGAGCAGTGTCTGACGGCAACATACATTCATTTGACGTAGGTCTTTGCAAACTACCCCCATAATACCTAGTCTAGCCTAACTGTCAAAGGTTGATTAAACGTGTTGGTTTCCGCTCTAGCTAATTTACAAGCTTGAATTAAATCGAAGCTTGGTTTATCATACTAGACCTGAATAAAGCTGCCATGTTGAAACCATAAGCCTGTAAGGCTGCAAGTCAAATGTAGAATAAAGTCGTAGGTAAACGTTAATACGATTAATACAGTGATAAAATAATGTATATGGAGAGAGCGTTATGAAGTTATGAAGAGAGAATGTACTTTTTTCACACTCAGAAATATGCACATTTTTCGACTTTGGTGACTTTCTCCTTGAAACTACTCGATTAATTCCAAAAACAAATCTGTTCTCTAAATTATTAGTAAAAATAAGTGAATGAATTACGTTATTCAATTGTTCAACAAATTGATTAATCGTAATAACCCGAACAGATAAATAAAATTATGGGTATATAACATTCTTTGGAAGTCGCACAAATAGTTTCTCGTATTTAACTATATTAAGACGAGTTTAAGCAATCGTTCCCGTTTGTGTCTTGTTGAATATTCTCTGTTCACTGTCTCTTTGAATTTGCTTTGCAGATCAAACGAAAACTAGTCCTTCAAACGAATATTTGCTACATGTTAGGTAAGCTCTACACTTTTGCGTTTTGTTTGTTGAACAGCTTTTGAGTGAAAAGCTTGCTGTAAGATTATGTGTTTAATTTACATTGGGGAAGAAATTCATCTTATGTATATAACATCATATTGTTCGTTTGCCGAGTCTGTGTGGTGTATGGTGAGGAAGCTCTTGTATAATTAAAACTCTGCGTAAATAAATGGGACACAGTCTATGGATGCTGCTTAATTAAAGTATTATTATGGTATATACATTTGATAACCAAGGCGAGACATTTACCTATCAAAGCAGTATACGAGAAATATAAATTTTGTTGCCATTAGGTCTGTTGCAAAGTTTTTCGATTTTTTTAAATTCTACTGCCTCACAAAAATCACCATCATCAATCGCACGATTTTTCCTATAGTACCTTTCAATATGGTTTCCCCTACCCGATTCGATTGTGAAAAATAGAGCAGGATATTAATAAAAGGTTTTTCGTTTGTTATCATTGGACTAAACGGAAACACAATGTAACCAAAATTGAACGAAAATAAAAAGTGAACTTTATTTGTTGGCATCAACAGGCATCTAGTCTCTACAATAAATATTCCAAGTTGGACACACCACTAACCGAAGCGATTGCAATCGACATACAATTACAACTGAACAAATGTAAACTATTTCATTTGAAAACAAGTAGGTTAATTGCAGATTTAAAAGCGTGTAATGCTAATTAAGTTCCTCGTGGAGTTGCCCCAGAGTATTGCTTTTCCTTTTTAGGACATAAAAAACTTCAAACTCGCATGTTCCAGTTGGCTTTCTAGGTTTCTTAATTAAGACTTAGCAAATTTGCATACCGTATAAGTTTCAAGATGTCTGTTTACGTGTGATAAGAAGATACACGTTTGTATTTTAAAATCATCAGAGGATTTTACGAAAAGAAGGTTGATTAATTTCCTTGTTCCATTTGCAATTAGGCTCATTAAAGGGATATTTATGTGCAAAATGGCATTCTGGCATGCGAAAGCAAACTCTTGTACTGTATATCGTTAACACAGATCTAAAATAAGAAGTAATCAAATGTAGGGTCGCTAGGTTGTAAATACTAAGAGGTAATAAAGATTTTAAGTAGGATATGAACCGATGATTTAAATAGAATGGTCAGTTTATTCACCGCGATAAAGCTGAATATTAACTACCCATTACAAACATAATGGTGAAGTTAATGTTTCTATTTGTTATATTTTCTTTGTTTATATCTTGACTTGTGTAGGGTAGTGTATCTCCATATTCACTTACATAGAAACTTAAACAAAATATGCAGTTCTAAAATTATTGATTCATCTACTGAGAGGATTAATTCTATAATTCGAAGATGATTTATGATACATATTTGTGTTGCTTGGACTTGTATGAAGAGCATTTAAAAGACTTGAATTTTGAATTTGTAACTTTCAGCATAACAATTACTTTAAACATAATAAATAAACAAAGCGTGTTAAGATCTGGGATAAGGAGACATTATACCGTCATCAGTGCGTTAGTTTTGTTGTTTTTAAAACGTTTTTCCATAATTAAATCAAATCCATTTAAAATAAATATTAAATAACCAAAAAACTGGTGAAATAGGATCATTTTCTCAGTATTTCAATTGGGTGTTTTAAAGTTAATTCCACTAATTATGCACTCAATTATAATCTTGGCTCCAAGATGATAAATGCAGCAACTGTTGGTGAGTTTCAAGCTTTATGCCAGCAAATAAAACAAATTCAAAGTATAAGCGTCGTCAATTTCCATACATGTTTAATTACCCGCAGCTCATTCGTCATGTATATTATCTTCAGTCTAACAAAGATGTTTTTAAAACTACGCAATTCATTGTGTTCCTTCATTAATTACAATTTTAAAATGTGGCAAACATCACAAACACGATAAAATTGATTATGTTTGACTGAACACATCAAGCCATTGCTGTTGTTTAACCAAATTTATCACGTATCAAACATAAACTAGTTCGAAATGATAACCAAATTTACATCGTATTTAACGTTCTACTGAAACACCTTTTATTTTTGTTCAATCCAAATTTGTCTCCCTTATCCATTGTCTTCCCCTCTTTGTATTACTTTCCATTAAATTAACTTTTCGTTGATCTGAAGATAGGATCAATCCTTACTTGATATCCGTAATAAATTAAACAAACAATCAATCATATCTGACAAATCATTACAAAGATTAACACAATGACTGTTATTTGTAGACCTTACGTGATTCCCTTCATCACATGACTTTTTTATCGTCAAAAAAATCTTGTTGACTTGTTGTAGATGTTCTCCCCTCCTCGCGCCGCCCTTCCCCCCTTAGCTAGATAAAATATTAGCAAGTAACGGTTTGAACAAACTTCCTTCTTCCTTCTTTTGTCAAAGCATCCGGTCTGTGTAGCAAGCAAAGTTCAGAGAGAAAACTTTATGAATAGACATACGCCGTCATCGGGAGTCGGGAGTCGGGAGTGGAGTCACATTCTCCCGGAACACGAGCCTGTAAACAGCCAGTGCTGGCGGCGGAGTGATACCAACAACTTGCGTCTCCTTTCTAGATTAATCGTAAAATAAACATATGGAATGTGTTTTGGTATATGCCTTTGGAAAAGTCTTTTTATGTGTAAATCATAAAACAAGACAAGATGTTAGATAGAAATGACGACGTAAACACATTTGTATTCTTTGAGTAAACTTGGAGTTAGATTGTGTCAGAGCGGGGTTCTGCGTTAGTGCCAAGATACACAGTTTCAGCTTGGATTGATAGGGATGCTGTGTGGTAAGAATGTTGCTTGCCATAACATTGATCTTGATGGTGGCTTACAATGAGAGATACCGTTTACTTCCATAAGGCAAAATTGCCCTAGCCAAATTTTTATATCTTATTTTCTTATTCTATAATAAATCAAAAACACATTTTATTCCTTCAATTATTTATAAATACAAAACCTGTTAAGACTGTCAAGATTCTTATTTGGTGAAAACCACTCCAAATTTAGGCAACAGAAACGTGTTGCACAACTCAAACATCAACAGTTAAATTAAATCAATGTAGCTGATTATTAGTGCTTTGCACTAGGTGTCAGCAATATTAAGGGGATGCGCTATTTTAACACTCCCAAGCACACCCCCCACAAAGAAGGTAAGAGACCAAGCATAGGCCTACAAAACTTAGTAATTCTGGTTTAAAAGTGGTATTGCCTCAATTTTTTAAACCATGTATTCTGCATAATACTAATCTCAAATAACTCATTTGAAAATAAAACCTATAGAACAGTTTTTATTTTATCTTTAATTTTTTTCTGGAATTTGTAAAAATAAAGGTTTTGGTGAACTTAAGTCGTCATTATGCTGCGGATTGTTGTTTCACATGGTAGTACAACATAGTACCGAAATATACAATGAAACATTAAAATCTATTTTCGAAACTGTGCACAAATATAATGAAATCCCTTCTTGGTAATCAATATTTTTTGACCAAAATCGTTCAATGCCACAGAGTATAGGAAAGTCAAAATGTTATTTCTGAGATGTTTTTCCGTTGTGGTGGAAATTAAGTATTTTTTGACTATTTTTTCTCTGGGCATGGTGTACCTGATTTTATTTCTTTTGAAATTCATAGCTAAGTAATAAGCCCTGTATGAGATATATTTTTTGGGTGTAGTTGGTGAATACCTTCCTAATGGTTTGGTCCACAACCTTTAGGTTATTTGCGTCCGATGCACATTTTAAAAGGTAATTGGGGTATTTTAAATTATCATGGGGTAACTTGATTGTCTTAAGATAATTAGCCAAGTATACTTAAACATGGTTTAATAACCGGTGTATATTCAATAATTAGCATTATGATATCAAAATACAGTATAGCTGAAGAGAAAACTTGTATTTTTAAACCGAAACTCTTGTCTTGAAAACATATCGATGTTTAACACACAGAGTTGAATTGCTTCTGAATTACCAGATTGTGTACTATTGTGCTGTTTCCAGACCAAATGTTCCTGAAAATATCCGAGGAAGCAGAGATTTCAATCAGGCCGAACTTATCTCAACCCCTAGTTTTCTCTTTTCAAACAATTCTTATGACAATGTCAATGAGTTCATTGACATTTCTAAACGCTTTCAATTTTGTACGATCAAAAGAAAAAATGACAAGGGGAGAAGAGTCTTTTCCTCTTGGGACGTTTCTTCTTAATGTCTTGGGTTGTTTGTCGGGGTTCCTGTTTCTACAGAAATATGAACGGTGATAAACAAAAGCATGCCTGACACGCCCTTTGAGTTTCGGTCCGAGGAGTAGGACTGACTTATTAGTAACTGGGGACTGACTGCAACTCGCATGTGATATTTTATTTTAGTCTGTCACACACACTTGGCGAAGACTCGGACACTCTTCTCTTGGACAGAGTTGCATTCACTCCAGTGCGGTCCGAGGAGTAGGACTGACTTATTAGTAACTGTGGACTGACTTATTAGTAACTGTGGACTGACTTATTAGTAACTGGGGACTGACTGCAACTCGCATGTGATATTTTATTTTAGTCTGTCACACACACTTGGCGAAGACTCGGACACTCTTCTCTTGGACAGAGCTGCATTCACTCCAGTGTGCTTAGTGAGAGTTCTCAAAAGAGAACGAAGCACTTCTTCAGATCATCTCGAAACTTTCTTGATTACGGAATACGCTCGAAAATCGAAAATGTACCATGTAAAGCTTCTTTTCCATCCAAGAATGAATAACCTTTTCAAATACCAATTTTTCTTTGCAATGCTTATTACGTAAAATAAATATATTTTTGCCTGAGACTTATTTAAATGTCAATACAGTTTAAATAAACTCTATATAAATTGGCCACAATGAATACTAGAAATGTGTAAAAAATATCTTTAGAATTTTATTTTTTAACGTACACAGTTTTTACTGGCTTTTCACATACGTTTTAAACCAATCGTACGCTATAATGTGTCAACACAACCTTTATTAACGAGACAAATTAAAAAGTATAAGTTAACAAGTCCGAGTAAAGAATAAATAGTTGAGGAAGATCAGGTAGTCCGAGATATTTGCTATGGAGTGGTGCCTTCCACTTCCAAGTTCCAAACCACCGATTGGCGTACCGATGATGGTAATCAGTTGACGCTGTGACATTGTGTTTAGTTATTTTATTGTATTCTTATTCTTTATTCACTATTTCATGATACAAACAAGTTACAATAGTGCAGTTACAGTGCCGTCAGGTCACAAAAAACTTTAATACGATTCTTGAAAATTTTTAGATTAACATTTTGTTAGAAGGAATCGAAATTTAGTAAAGCGTGAAAGAAAGAAATTAACCAAAAGTTATAGGCCTATATGTTTTCTTTTTCAATGGTGCATGAATTTTACGTAAAGTCTACAGATAAGTGCATTCTAATAATCTTTAAATTATTGTGATGGTGATGCATATGAGCTAGAAAGAGCAACGCTCTCATCTCATGCGTGTAGTTGTCGAGCTGATAGGGGTTGAAGGCGGTAAGAAGTCAAGGTGCAGGGTGGGGCGGAGCGGCGAGGCTCTACCCCCTAAGACGAGGGAGGCAGAGGCGTGGAGTGTCACAGGAGTGGATTCAATACACTAAGAATGGATTATTGGAGGGGTGTGAACAATAGAAGCTGCGTTTATATGGTCAGTCATCTTTTTCTTTCTCTTTTTTAAGGTAAGAAAGCTACCCCAATACGCGTTTTTCTTTACATTTTAGAATAATATCGTCGTACTAGAGTATTCAAGAATAAATGAATCTGAATGATTGTATTATATGATTTATATTTATAGTTTTCTATAATAACAATAATTCAACTCGGTTTAGTTTTTCATCACAATATTTTACACTTTTATTCATACTAAGTCGTCAGAATAAGCAACGTAGCATCCTGCTTTTTGCCACATTTTGTTATTGCGTTTCATTACTGTGTTCACTGTTTCCTTTATATATAGGATTAGCTTTGACCATATTGAGTATTAGTATGCATGGCGAATGTATATTGTATGGAGGATATGGCTTCACTAGCCTTAATCCTGCTTTGCTAAAGTCCTTGATCTATCTATCTCTGCATGTCTCTATATTTTAATAAAGTGTAGACAGAATTCACGATAACAGCCAAGAGGTGCACTGAAGACAGCTTGGTCGAAAAGGTTCAAATTGAAAACGTAATTTTGTTTCGAGTTCAACTGTGCGGGTCGAGGTTTTGACAATTAGGACGGGTTCGGGTAGTTCCGGGGTTTAGTGCCGAGTCGGGTAGGAAGAAGACGGCCGTTATTATATAATATGTAAACATGGATATTGAACTTTCTCGTCAAGAATCTTACATCATGTCTCTCAATTTGTTTTCTATTGTCGGTATTTTCATTGAATGACATTTTTAAAATAAGATAAAAATAAAAATTCTCTGGACCGGCACCTCCACCAAAAACCAAATGTGTCATGAATTGTTTTTCTTAATTCATTGTGTTTTACACCGTTGCAACAAGATATACAACTTTAGTAAACTAGTGAAAAGTCTACATTACACAGGCCGACCATTCCTACCTATCCGGGGCTTCAGCCACCAACTACAAAAATGAATGCTATCGAGTGTAAACCGGAAATACCTTAATTTCACAGCCTCCTATATAAGAAACGTATCACATCGATCAAGGATAAAAGTCCATGGTCATTCTATACATACAGGTTTGTGATTATGAAGGTTTGCTGGAATTGCATGATTTTCACTACAGTCACACATCCAAAGAAAGAGGTGATCATTTCTATTCTAGAACAAGGAAGCTAATCATCATTTGTCCACGCTCGCCGTCCGTGGCGTCTAGTCCGCCCGCTCGGAAGAGGGGGGGTTCGGAATCTAGAGATGCAGTTTGAATCTCGGAGATGGCTTGGCTTTTTCTGATTGCTCTTCGTCCCCATCCATCATCGGCAACCCTCAGCGGTCGACACAATCTCAGATCACGCCAATCTCTCAGACTCGTTCAAATCTATCACACAGTGATTATTTGCTTTGGTAAGGTTGGCAATTGCTTGAGAAAATTGTCTGCTTCATTTGGTAAAATTAAAGCCATGCCATTTTCACTCGAGAAAAATCAGCCAAATTGTAACATTACCCAAATTAGCCTTTGTTTTGACTTGATTGCATCTCTATCAAAATCTTGATTGACTTGATAAATATAAATAACAGTTCAATGATTGTGCGCCTTGTGGCCAAGTAGCTCAATATGCAAGAGCAGAAGTTTCTGGGTTTGATCTATGTTCGGGAAATGTTTTATCACAGATTCGATCAACCAACCACTTCATATAAGCAGTGGGTGTTGCAGTAAAAATGTAAAATAATTATAATTATAATGATTGCTTTCTTTAAGCACAATAAAATATTGGTACTGATAATTATATATTATAATATTGCGTCTTTTTTTTCATGTTTTTTTTGTGTTTATCAGTCTTGCTTGTAAATTGTAAAAGCTAATAATTTATGCGACGATTTGTGTGAAAGTGTGTGAAGGTCTGCCGCTTACAACGCACGTTCTCAATATCTAGCGTCTTACTTAATTTCGCAAAACAAAAACAATGTTGTGTATACATGAACACTAATTCAATAAGGCAAGATTAATTTATCAACGAAACACAAGTTTGCAGTCTCAAGCTCTGCTGTCGACAGAGTTTACTTAGTCAATCTTTATTTGATATCACGCGTAAGGTAATTTGCTCTTTAGTAACTCTTTGACTTGGTGACGTCCTGAGAATACATGAATAAATAATTTCTCTGGTGTAAGGGGTTGATATTTAGAGGGGGAAATAAGTGTGAAGCCATCATCAACTGATTGATTGCTTTTCTAACTTTATCACCAAAACAGCCAGAGTTGGAAGGAACCACGTTCAAAGTTAAGGAGAAATGTGTTATAATTGTTTTGTTACTTTACTAATTAATCAATTTGAATTTGAATTGATAAATGCTAAAATTGAAGTACTAAAGAAAGCTTGTTCAAAATACTGTATGACTAATCTAAAATGTATTCCAGTTCAAGACAATAATGATTATATGAGCGTAGCGTTGACATTTATTTCATTTTGCAAAGAAAATATGTGGATGTTATTTCTTTGGAGTTTGAACCCGACAGTACAAACAGCTACTCTGATTTTAGCTTAGTTATTAATACCGTGAACTCACAGTTATTACCTTCAATATGCATTTATTTTTATTTCCAGTGAAATGTATCAAGTAAATTAAAACGCGCAGATCAAAAGTTTGTAGAGTGATTTCGCTTTAATAAATTTAAGCGCTACGAAGTGTCTTACGGTATATGTAACAAGATTAAAATTAATTAGCTATGAGATTCATATAAGATGATTTTGCGCATTAGTAAGAAATGTGCAGTTTAAATGCATACTGTACCAAATAAAGAAGTAAACTAAATCCAGATTATTAATATGAAGCGCATGAAAATTATTGTGTCATAATAGTTGTGTTCTTAAATAAAGCTAAAGAGCATTACAAATCAAATATGCATTTAATATTAAAATACTCAAATAGCTTAATATGCGTGACGTTTTAAAACTAAAAATATAACCTGCTACAAAGTTAGACTGTGTTTCAGACTATTCCAATTTCTAACAATTTCTATCACATTCTTAGGTCATAAAATTAGGACTTTGCGGGTACCGTGAAGGTATTGCCAGTCGGGTCGGTTCGGGTTTTCGGGTCGAGTCCAGTAGTAAAAAGACTCCCGTCATAATACTGCATGAAAACTTGGATATTGTGAAGAATCTATATTTATGATTTTCTAATTTTGTATTGTCGATATTTTTATTGAATGGCATATGGAATGCTAAAAATTAAAATATGTCTGGACCGGCACCTCCACCATCCTCCCAAAACTATGTTTGCTACCCGAAAATCGGTAACCTTTGTTTGATTATCGGATTGACTCCAAAACTTCCGACCCGACCCTCAATTTCAGGTTTCCACAAACCACTAGTTGAAATAATAATTAAAATACATCAACATAATTAAGGTTTCGTAAATACATTCATACTTAATTGACAATAAACGTTTTGTGGTCGCGTAGAAGTTATCAGACATTTTTATATGAAAATTACTTGATGTTTCCCAATGCATGTATTATGCACTTTAGAACTGACATCTGTAATAATAAACGTATAATGAGCTGACGCAAGTGAAGCCTCCGAGCACTCTGCCGCAGCGAATCCTCACCATGGAAACCCACCGCGCTAGAACCGCATGGGAAATGTGCCCTCTGGCGTCACCGGATGACTTCTATCGCTCGTTTTATGCACAAGCACATAGTCATGGAACGAACAGCAAAGCCAATACAACGACGACAATGTGCCGCTCGACCACAAGCCACCGGATAAGCTCAGTCCAGGTTCGCCTCTGACTCTGCGGTCAGACAATCTCAGTGAAATATCCCCCTGTTTGCATATTTTATCAATTTTAAATCAAGTTATATTTATTGACCTCCTTTGTAAATCACTTTTATAACTGAATTGTATAGTCGTCAAATACACAAATAAATAAATAAACAAATCTTGGTTTGTATTTAAAGAAAATAGTTGTATGGTTGATTGCGTGATATTTTCAGTTATTTACATTCCAGAAATTACTTCTTGGTCTAACCTCAACCTGTAATCTAATTTTGAGGTTCTACGTGTATACGACGACACGTATCAATAACAATGCCTCGAAAGTGCTACGTATGAATAATGTAACTCATGCTTTTTCTTTGTATAATTTTAAAATGTCTTTAAATAAATATATTTTTAATGTTTACCTCACTTTATTAAAGTAACAGTTTGAGTAAAGGTTTCTGCCATGTACAATTTAAGCTCAACGTATTTATTTTATCAAAGTGTTTTGTTTCCACATTTAACAGCTGATAAATTATCTTTTATAATAAACCACATTCATCTTCTTAAGGCGTGCGGTCATCCGAAACGCTTTCCCGGCTAAATTTTCAATCTTAGAAAATGGTTTTACCCAAACACCAAAGCAATCTGCGATCGCAGAGCAGAGCACAAAGTCTGTGAGTGACAGGAGAAAATGTCTGATAACCGAGCAACAAATTGAAAGAAGATATGCGCGACCTAACCCCTCTGCTCCCCCTACAAACTTACTTTGGTTTACGCGTTATCATCCTGGGCTAGGGGATGGAAATCTCTATTCACTCTAATAAAGTTGAAAATAATAAAAACAAATCTTCCTCCCGTTGGTTTACATCAGAATAAAGCGTAATGTCACGGCGGTTTCGCCTTTAAAACACAAAGACGTGCGTGGGCTTGGATATTCTATTGAGTCAACACGTCTGTCTGTCTGTCTGTCTGTCTGTCTGTCTGCTGTCTGTCTGTCTGTCTGTCTGTGTCTGTCGTCTGTCGTCTGTCTGTTCTGTCTGTCTGCTGTCCTGTCTGTCTGTCTGTCTGTCTGTCTGTCTGTCTGTCTGTCTGTCTGTCTGTCTGTCTGTCTGTCTGTCTGTCTGTCTGTCTGTCTGTCTGTCTGTCTCAACTGAGCGTCACTTAAGCAATGTGATCTAAACGTAACTAATGTTGAGACGCATAAAGATTATTTGTGCGAAGCCAACTTGCGACTTAAGGGCTAATTAGTGTTATCTAAGAGTGAACTCTCTCGATGTGTCCTTCATGTCATCACCAAGACTCGCACTTGTGTCGCAGTAGCCGCAGTAAATCAGATCGCGCCTAATCTACATGGGCTGTGACGTCATAATAATATAAGTGCTGGACAAGTCATCAGGTGGTGGGGGGAGGGTATTTGAAGCCGTTAATCCACCAGGGGGTGGTATAACATTATGACAAGATGGTTCATGTGGTGTGGGTTGGAAGCGTTCTTGCCAGTTGTGCAAATAAGTAGCTTGGGAAATGTGTTCGATAATTTCGTTCTTCTTGTCGAGAATTATGTGTTATAACAAGGCTACTGGTGAAATGTGTTCAATGTTAAAAGAACTATAAACTCAACTCTGAACATTAAGCTACGTGGAAAATACATTTAAATTCTAGCAGATTTCATATGAAATGTACTATGATGTCCTTCATAAAGAGTTGAAAATTTGAAATTATCATATTTGAAATAATAATAACCGAGATAATTTCATTTTTGCAACGAACAATATATTCAAACTATTCCAGTTTCTTCTTCAAGTTCTCTAGGTCAATTTTTGCTGTTCTATAAAATTACCTTGGTAAATGTTTTAAAAGATGTGTAATTTTAAATTCCGATCCTAGTTCCATGAAGTCGTGTCAAATCTAGATCGCCTCCAACAAGCAGTCACGTGATCTTGTATCCGTGCACACGAGTAATGTCAAGTCTGCAGTGCGATTCTGTAAAATAGTCGCTATGATAGCGATAGCGATCACGGTTGATATGAAATATCAATCGTTATAAATTATCGTTATCGACCTGATTCTGTAAAATAGTCGCTACGGCCGCCATTTATCGTATCTTGATAGCATAGCATAGCGACTTCTTTTTCATTCTCGTTATCATAGCGATCGCTATCATTTTTACAGAATCAGTCGACACGCAAAATTGTCGCTAAAGTGCCGGATAACGATCGTTATCTTCCATAACGATTTTACAGAATCAGACCGCTGGACCGGCACCTCCACCAAAGTACGATTTTTTTTAAATTTACTCGAAAATCGGACACCCCTTTTTTACAATCGGTATGGCCCCAAATAACTCAACCAGACTTAAAATTTCGGTCACGCACACCACAAAAAAAGTTTTTTCCCGAAAGTCGAACTTTTTTTGAACTTGTACTTTGTTCAAACATTTTTTAAGTTCGAGCTTTCACAACCATACAAATTAATATTAGTATATCCAGGTAAATAAGTTGTGCAACTAGCAAGTACATGATATTGTTTGATGATCGCCGTGCTGTGTATAAGCATGATGTTGTCTCCTCAATAACAATATTCCCAACTCTTTTTCCAAATCAAGTATTTTCATTTTATTTTATTAAATCTTTGACTTCTGTTGTTGAACCATTTCTCTTGGTATAAATTTATGATTAAACTAGAAAATTAAATAAACTGAAACGATTTATCTCACTAAGAGGGGGGAGGGGGGGGGGGGGGAGTTTGACATTGACGTCGCAACATCTTCTAGTGGCCATTAACTAAACGGTGTTTGAACAAGACGTGTGTTATATCACTCTTACCATTCTGCAACAAATCTGTTACCCTCGGAGATGTTTGTCTCTTTTAAATTCACTATTTCATATTTTAGCCAAGACTTTGACACATTTTCTTAGACTTCTGCACTTTACGGGTGTTTCTATTTCATCTTCCATCTCCGGCATCACGCGAACCAACCCTTTCCCTCGAACGTAAACACAAAACATAAACTCGGAAAAAGTGTGTTGAAAATAAATTGCTTGGAGTTGGACTCACGTGGCCGTGAATTATGTTTGTCTGTTATTGCAAAAATCTTCCCCTTCTCTCTGACTTCAGCTCCAATAAAGAAGATCTGCATTTCTGTTTGCCAGACTATTCTAATATATTTGATCTGTTGTACTGTGTAGCACGGAACGAACGAATGCTGACTTCTCCCGCGCCAGATGCTCTAGCCCCTCAACTCCTACCCCCACCATTGGATTTATAGTTCCAGCAATCACCAGTAGGGGGATTTCAATACGTGGCGTGCGAGATCTCTACAGTAAATCAGTAAGCTTTTTCTTAATGCATGAGAAGGGCTGGTTTGACTTTTACGTTCGCGTCCCCTTTCTGCCCGTAGACGTCGAGACGTAGCAAGATGTTATATTAGGGTGTTGAGATTTTTCACCTTGATTTTTAGACAATAATCTTTGGAATTATTACTTATCTAAAGTGTCTGTTTGATCTTGTATGAGGGCTCGTAGTTGGTGTAGATTTGATCCATGTTGTTTGTTCTACAGATTATTGGAGGTTTTAACGTGGATCACACGTGTCTGCATAATTAAACATGCATAATGTTGGTTAAATAATCAATAAGTCTGGGGGGGGGGGACATTCTCCATTTATTAAGTATTTTTACATTCGACCCTTTTAATTAGTTCAAAACGCACTATTAACTTTTTCAATGATTTGTCAAGTTTTTGCTGAATTCATTTTTGTTATAATTAAAAAATCGCAACTCAATTGAAATTTAACCCAAATTCTTTAAAACTCACATTTCATCAGTTTCTGTTTTTTAACAGCTACTCTACCAATTATATGACATAGTTGTATTCGAGTCGTTGATTGAATTCATATCGGATGAATAATCACAAGTACACTCCTGGATCTGTGCAGCATTTTGAATACCACTTGAATTAGTTCCATACGGTTTAAGCTTAATTTCCAACCGTATGACTATGAGCCATCGGGATGTGTTGCTTAATTAATTGATAACTATATGGTCCGTTCTTTGCAGCCACTGATCTGATAGGTAACTCAAAACTATGCACGCGTAGTACTTCTCATCAATACCATACTTAACTAACTAATCTATTAATTCATGCTATCTTTATCAATAAAAAAAGTTTGCTCGTACAATTTATTGTTATAGTCACTTAAAAAAACTGTGTGGAGAGTAATTTGCTTTATATAAAAAGCCTAGTGTTAAACAAATGTAAAAATATCAACAAATAATAATTTCTATTTGATTGAATTGTGGGGGCAGAGTAGTGGTAGCAGGCACGGAAACACTTGATAGTGATGTATCGGAAGTATCCGTACCCAAAGACATAATTTGTCGCCTAATATCGCAACATTCTGCCTTCAATCGAACTGCACTAGTCCGGCACCTGTTCCCGGACAATCCGATTACACTCTGATCAAGTAGATTCCTGGATTCGTCACCATGCAGTCTTCCTATTTCCTCAGATCGATTGCCCTGGAAAGACGGCCTATCAATTCACATAATGGACTTGCAGCGGAGAATTCTCTTACAAATTGGCTTAACATTTCAAAATCAATTGGCTAGGCAAATTGAGTCAAGTTGGGCCTATGCCATCCAACCCATCTTGGCTTGGCTATTGTTCAGCCAATTTTTATCATAACGAGCAATGCTTTCTTGTGTTGTTTATGTTGAAGTGAACTCTGTATTGTATGTTGGCAAACAAGCGTGTTTTGTTTGTCGTGTCTTAGATAGCGAGAGTAGAGTAGGTGTGTAGAGTGGGGTCGAGTTAATAACGTGGTGGTGCGACAGGTAGCCCTGGGGTGAGCCTTTGTACGCTGCGACTATGATACAGAAGCGGTCGCCCACGTGATGTAGGGGGGAGTCCTGCACACGAACACGAACCCACACTAAGATGTGAAACACACTTCAGACCTACGAGCAGAAGAGAACAGATTGAAGATATATACATTTATTAGATTTAAATGTATAGAAACAAATTATCATAAATGACGTGGAAGCTTCATTTCAAGAAAACGTCCAAACGACAAATAGTAGACTAAAACCAATTTATTTATATTATGATGGTATTATAGACACCCTAAAACTATAAAACCAAGGTTAAACATACGTTAAAAAATAATACAATATTTTTAAGCATAAGTCCACATTGAGGACAAAGTTATTGAATGATAGCATTTGTCGTAAAGTTTGCCCCGATTTAGTGATTGAGTAATGGTTTAACTAAGTCCCCGATAGAACAGTTGGTCGGGCATCGGTAGGTAAAGCCGGAGGTTCTGGATTCGATCCCCGGTCGGGACAAACTTTTACAAATATTGCTATCATACATACACTTTTGTTTTGTTTACAAAATCCTTTCTCTTTTTTTTGGCCGAAGTCATTCAATATAGGGGTTAGGGTAGCAAGGCTAGCCTCTCAGAAATTTAAGATACTTCTGTACCTAGCACCTCTAACATTAGCAAAGGGAACAGGCGAGGGACTATAATGTTTTTGTATTCCTCTTTATACTCGGCACCTCCACAAACAACAAGATTTGAATGTTGGGAAGAACCGTTTAATGTTATTTGTTTATTTTCCGTCATTGTTATGATTCAGCACCTTTGCTTTCTCTTTTGGGTACTCTCATGCACATGTTTGTACTTTATAGTATTTGATTTTTTTGTTAAATCTGTATGGACAGGTTATGTGATTTTTCACTGATCGGGTTGAAGGATGTAATTGTATTCAAAGCACAAGTAATATAATCTTTATATTAGCTTTACATACTTATTGGAAAAATATATCTCGCTTTCTTTCATAGCAAAGCGAATAAAATATAAACAATCTAGTTTTATTTGTACTCCGCTATTGAGTATTGCGTTTACAGACTCTCAAGTGAAGATGCTGTTTGGTTTATAGTCCTCAGACTGAGCCTAAAACACGCATCAAGTAGTCTTGCCCTTTCTAACGTGAAACTATTTCAAACGATTTGGTTTCGGTAGGAAAAAGTTTGTCCCAGTGGGAATCGAAACCACGACCTCTGCAATGCGAATAAGAGATGATATCTGCGCGTCCGTGGAGACAGACAGACACACAGACATGCACAGTGAAGCGAGATTGCACGAATGACAACTATGTGGAGCGACTCTTCTGTAAAATACGAATAACCAGAGCCTTTTGAATGTCGAGTGTATTTTCTCTTTGAGGGAAACATCTCCAATCTTACTTTCTGTTTGTTTGCCCCGCATGCAACAAGAGATGTGATTTATTTACGTCAATTTAACATGTTTATACATGCGATAATATATTTGTTTTTGTGATGTTGACGTCTTTTAAGTTTAAGCCCATGCGACTTTATATCAAGTATATGGGATATATTTGAGTGCGCTATAGACCGATCCTATGGAGGTGAAAACACAGCTTTATTTTATTTGATATACGAGACCCAAACAGAAGTATTCGTGTAGAAGTAATATTTTCAATAAAACTGCAGGGCCTAGTTGAGACGCAGAGTAAAATTCTGTTGTCACGATTTATTCTGAGAGAAGCCAAGAATTTCAAACGTCTTACATTTTATTCAAAAATTCTTGACAATTCAAAGAGTAAAATTACTAAAGAGGATTGTATCGTCCGAGGGACAACAATTTCTAAACAGCTCGGGAGTGTGTCGGCTGACTAGGTCCGTATAGCTCTTGTGCATAGCCCAGTACATAAATCTTTCATTCTCCGTCGCTAGCTAAGAAGGGGTCGAGACAATCGGCGAGAAAAAGAAAAGTCCCTACTCCCCCTTTAACCCTCTTTCCCCCGCGAACATTTTTAAACTTACAAAAGACGAGAAAGTTTCGTTGTGGAAGATGAGCGCGATGGATGTCGAAGGTACGCTCACCCACTTTATGGGTCGAAAGTCTCTTGATAACAAAAGAGACAAAAGACTGGCGACGACCAAGCTTTGGGATTGGATGGTATGAAATAAATTCAAGGCACCTCACCGAATGTTTCGTATGTGTGGTTTAGCTACGTCATTCCAACCCTGATTAAAAGAGTGGTTAAAGGTTTCGTATGCGCGAGAAACTGGACTGGACATCGTAATTGCGTAAACTCTGAAGTGAGTACAGTTGGGAATTACGTCTTTGGAATAATTGCATCTAGACGATGGAGTAATTAGAAAGCAGACATGTTTCAGATGTATCTAAAACATTATTTTGTAAATATGTGTGTATAATACTTAAGTCAAAAAATACATTTCATTCAGGCTAACTAGTAATGAATTTAGCAATTAACAGAAACATTATTGGGGCCACTATGACCTCCCAAAAAGTTGTCAAACATGACATTTTTCGAGCTAGGTCCCATCGGCAAAAATCTCCCATAAGAAATAACATGGGGACGATCTTTATGCACCGTGACCTTGGAGGATTTTGATCCAAAAAAATATTGGCCATTATTGACGTACTCTACAGCTTTTTCTGTAAATTCTCTGTATTTTGTTTTGTAATTTGGGCATGTAGTTTGCGATCGGTCAAAATATGCTGATTACCAAGATGGGGTGTGATTTTGGAATGCATATTTTTGCGTGTTTGAGGGTATATTTGGGCACAGTTTCAAGACACGATGTAAAAAATTGGCACTTTAGATTGGTACTATGCTCTAGTATCTATGTGGACCAAAAATGAAGCAGGTCAAAGCCGATTTAAGAAATTTCCCAAAACACCAATTTTCGCAAAATTCTGGATCAATTTTTTTTTTAAATTGTGTTAAATCACAGTTACAAGATATAATTTTTTGAACTGTAATTTAAGTGTAGTATTGTGCTATAGATCATGTGGTAAAAAATATTTTTTTTCAGTTAATAGCCCCTTTAATACACATGTTGTTGTATGTTACACGTAACGCAAAGGTTTCTATTTCGATTGACAATTTATTATTCTTATTTTTCTTTTATTTAGCAAATATAGCTATTTCAATACAAATACAACACACTATAAAATACCAAATTAACAAATTTACAAAATGTCAAATTTACAAATTTAGCAAACTCACCAAATTTACAAAATTACAAAATTTACCTAATCTACAATCATATGCTAATTAGTGTCTAGATTAAGCCATGGTACGTATAATCGTTATTACTTGTTATTTCAATTTATTCCATTGAAGTTACCTAATAAAGTTTCATTATGTTTCATTGTACGTTTCAATTGTTTTGTTTCAAGCTGTTGTCATTTAATTGCTTGTAAGTACCTACATAAATTGATAACACATTAATTATTTATATTAGGCTAACTTGAAATTTGAGATAAACAGACATATCACGGAGTAAGTATTAATTTGTATTGACTTAGAAATTAAATATAATATACACTTATTATTTATTTTTATTTTTAGGTACCTGTTTTGGATAACAAAGTGAACTATTCAAGTAAGTACATACTTGATTTGACTATTAAGAACGTTTTTAGAAATATAATGGTGATCATTTGAATCACTATATTTTTTTATTGTATAATTTTCACTGGCAAATTGATTGATTTGAAAGTATTTCTTCTCAATTATCCGCGTTAGGTCCTTGGGCACTGTGTATTAACAACATTGCAGGATTTACATCAAGAATACTTATTGTATTGTTGGCCAATTTCACACTTGTTCGAAACCAAAATCTATGATTTCAAACCGCGTATTGCATTAATTCACTTACGTACACTCTGTTATTTTAAATGATTTGAGCACTGCTTGTTTGTGGAAACACTTAATTGTCATGGCCTTTGAAGACTCTGTTGGTGGCCGGGGTATCAACTCAAACACACATGTTATTATTATATGAGTCAATGCTAATAACACTTATTGCTAATTGCCCCTAGTGGCTCGGGATAATTATCAACACGTGGCCATATCGGGGAAAACCACAAATCTCATCGCACATTAAAACACTGTCGTATTGCATTATTACATACTATTACGTTACTATAGTTTATTTTATTACATTATTATAGTCCTGCCCTGTAGATTATAGTGGTAAAATATGTCACTTAAAAATTGTTATGTGCACTTAATTTTAATCTGATTTTTGGGTGACTGAATATTTAAGGTATTTCGTTTTCTATTTACATCAAAGAAATATGGAATGTTTGCAATCACTTTTCGAAAATCAAAATATTTTTCCATAACGTTTTGATTAACGCCATTAGACCACTCGTCAAATAATTTCAAACTTCTTTCGCGGGCAACCTTCACGTACGGTGGTCGTGCTTTTGGTGACCATTCAAAACATGAGGTTTATATGGATCTGCTGAAAAACATTATTTGTAATTGCTTCCACAAATGTGGCCGGGTATAATTTATCACCTTTTGGCCAAGTTCGGGAGAAAAACATAAATCTCATCGTCAATTAAAACACTGTTGATTGCATAACAAACTACTTACGTTGAATGGTTCTATTATTTACATTATTATGGGTGCTTGCCCTGAAAGATCTAAATTGGAAAAATATTTTGATTAAAACATGTTTAGTGCACTATATTTTAACTTAGTGATTTTTGGAATGGAACGCGGTGGAGATCAACTTAATATAGTTAATTAATCATTATTGTGATTATTGTTTTTAATTTTAGCTACGATGAACGACACAGTTCCATATAAATTAAAAGCTGACTGACAAAATTGGCAGGTAGTCAAAAGTTAAATTAAATAAAAAAATAAAAAATAAATAAATAATAAATAATAATATTAATAATTTTTTTGTAAAGTATCTTACTAAGTAAACGTTACTTTTAGAAGATATAACTTGTGACAATATATTTTTTGTTTATCAACCAAATGATCAATACATAACATAGATAATGTCAGCGATATTAAAATATATTCTTAGATTTACACTCGGTTAACCACTGCATTTCTTTAAAATTATTTTAAACAGGCTCTTCTTGGCAACAACTATGATACATTGCTCTTCGACAAAAGTATGATTTTCAATCTGTTGGAGCCAGATGGCACAAGTAAACTGAGACTTGTACAAAAAAATCTTTCCTCGTATGCTATTCAATTTTCAGCAAATAATATTTTTTATACATATTTTGAAAATAACGCATCTTAAAAATATTTTTCTTGTATTTTTGGTGCCATTTTGTTAAAATAAATAATTTTTTTGTAAATAAACCCCTAAAAGATTTAGATGCAATTATTAAAATTAATTTCGAAGTATAACGTAAGCATAGTTTCTGGTCACGATGTTATAATTAGAGTTTGTTTTTTAATAAATTCCGTGAGAAAGATCGGGCTATCCCAGAAGAGCCATCTTGAAATGTTTTTTTAAGGTTCGAGTAAATTAATATGTAATTAAAGGGGGTATTACTCCCAAAAATATTTTTACCGCATAATCTAGCTAGCACAATACTACACCAAAATAACAGTTAAAACATTATGCATAGCTGTAACTTACCATAAAGTTTAAAGTTCTTTCGTCCTGAAGTTTGCGTTTAAATTTCTTTAACCTGCATATTATTTGTTTCACATAGATACTAGAGCATCATACCTTCTAAAATGGTCATTAATAAATTTCTGACATGAAAAGGTGCACAAATATACTCTCAAACACTTAAAAATATGCGTTCCGAAATTACCCCCCTTCTTGGTTGTCAGCTTATTTTAAACCACTTGCCCAAATTACAAATACAAAACGTACATGATTTATAGACAAAATGGTCGAGTACGTCAACGATGACCATTTTTTTCTATTTTAAAAAACCTAAATCCTTTAAAGTCATGGGGCGTCAAGATCTTCCTCGTGTTATTTCTTAATATGGGAGATTTTTACTTATGGGACCATACTCGAAGAACACCAAGTTTGGCATTTTTTGTTTAGGGTAAGGGTGGACCCAATGTTTTTTTCTGCTACTATGTAAACCAGTTTGCCTAAATGAAATATATTTTTCGAGTTTAGCGGGTAAATGCCCCTTTAAGTTCACAGATATTCGGCACACACAAATTCCCTGGTGTGTTTGATATATTTCCGGTCTAGTGGCTAATCCAATCAATACAGGGGTTGAAGGGTCGTTTCCGAAATTAGGAATAATTAAAGCCCGCCTGTACTCAACAATGTTAGAAGAGAAGATACCCGATTAATTAATTTTCACCGATGTCTGTTTCACTTTCAAATGACGGTCTTCGTCCGTGGTCATTCAAACGCTGCTGCCTTCGTCCGTGGTCATTCAAACACTGCTGCCTTCGTCCGTGGTCATTCAAACACTGCTGCCTTCGTCCGTGGTCATTCAAACACCGCTGACTTCGTCCGTGGTCATTCAAACACTGCTGCCTTCGTCCGTGGTCATTCAAACACCGCTGACTTCGTCGGGGAAATTAAGGGAAATAACTTTTGCTTCAGAACCGCGCCAATGTTATAAATCTTGTCGGAATTGATACTGTTTGTAAACAGAGTTTGCGCCAGCTGTTGACAGCATAATATATGGTTTAAAAAGTTTAAATATAAACAATTTATTTAGAATACAAACATGCCATTAACTTGTAGTAAGAACTTATTTTCAAATCATAGAGTTGTTTCGTGTGACAGTTTTACGTTGTTTTTGAAAATTTATGTTGTTAACTATATTTCGATGTTTGTTTTTTAGGCACGCCTGTGGAAAATAAATTTTTAAACTAAATTTTCCGCAAACTAAATTCGACATAATGTTTAGTACGAATGTGTGATAACATACTGGTTAGTTTAAGAATTAATGTTGTGAAATGTACATTTATAATAATGTTTGTAACGGCATTTTCTTAAGAAAACAAAAAACAAACACTTATAAATAACTCGTAACGTAGATATTGCTTGTCTGGCTTAGAATTTTGGGGATTCATACATTATCATTCGTTAGTGAATACCGTATATAATATATTTATTTTTCAATTATGCCATTGTTAAATCGTATATTACGCGTTAATGTAATAATATCAATACCAATAAACAAAAACCAAATCTAGAACACGGATTTAGCTTTGTCGATCAGCTGTTGGAAGACATTGGCCACCCCTCGTGTATGCGAGTACATCAACGAACGAAATGCACGCCACTCCGCCTCGATCATTTCAATTCATTAGTCGAGGTTATAGGTTGACCCCACCCTGCCCAACCCCAGATCCACCCTTAGAAACGAACTGCGAAAAAAGTATTAATCTAATTTGAATTTCCACTCCTGACAAATGTGTTCTGTCGAGGGTATTGATTGTAGAATCATCACCAATGAGATAATTGTTACATCCGCCCTTTCTTAACCATGCGCTTACCACAACCGCTTCGGCGTTTGCGCACTAAATTAAAAGAAGTAATACAGTTCACCTTGTGGCCCGAGGCTTTTCTGCACACCACAAATTCAACTTCGATAATAGAGCGTCTAACAATTGGGCTCCATTGGCTCTCCATAAAGTTTTCGGCTCACCTCAGTCTAAACTCCCAATGAATGGTGGCGAGCTCTGTGCTCCAATAAAACGACGAACAAAAGGTCTAACTTTGGATATTCAGAGTCAGAGATAGCAAATATTAAGCTTACCTACTTCGAGCTAGCCTCATTTATCATTGAAATAATTTTTCCGCTAGTTTTCGTGCATGGTTTGAACATATACCGATGGATTAGGAGAAAGAAAGTGCCCGGAGAGCCACATATATCCCCCCCCCCACCACCACCCCAGGACCACGCTAACGCCAAACTTTACGAACAGGTTCAATAAAATGTGTGACACAAGTAACAGCTACCTCGAGAGTCAAATAAAGCACACAAAATGAATATTCTCTTTTGCAATTTCCAACCGTTCCCGATAACAAAGAGACCACCTAAGTCTCGAAGAGAAGGGACATTTTTAAGCCATAATAGAGGCAATTCGGCGTTATTGGTTGTCAGATGACATGGTCTGGATTGCCAGAAGGTGCAGGCTTTATAGGCAATCCTTAAATCGTCTAAAGCACGCCACTGCCAGGAAATTTCAATTAACTTTAAACACGGTTGTAAAAAAAAGCACTTGTCTTATACTAAACTAGGACTATAATGAAATTCTTGTTACTTTTATTACCTTGTTGGGCAATAGGAAAAATTGAATTTCAAATTAAAAGTAAACAGTGAGTTTATTCAAAGAACCGAGCCGTTGTTTACATAATGTGTAGAGTAGTTAGCAGGAATGTCCACATTCAGATAGCGGGGGAATGGAAGCTTCATCTTCACCTTTGCGATAAACGAAGGAAACGTGCCTCACGGAAAACGCGGTGCCTATTTCGCTAATGAGAAAATAAACCCAGCGTTTTATTTTATGTGGTGTTTTTGTAATAATCGCTTCTTGTAGTTGACCGTTATCTCGGAACAAAAACTGGACACATATCAGGTTTAATCTTTCACACACACAGACCTAAAACGACCGCCATGAACTGTGGCTGTTGTGGATTTGTGGTTACGACCACAAAATAAAAGCTGAAGACGTTTTTCATTACAGCTTGATGTCCGTAAATCCTTATCAAACTTGGACTAAACAAAGTTACGGAACAATTTTTTGTGGCCAATAACTTGACAGCGATAATAGTTCCTTCTAACTCTCATGACGACGAAAATGAAATAATTCTCATCATATCTCTTTCATAACTGTCGTCTTCTAATCTCCTTCTAAGCCATTTCCACACCGTCACTCTTAAGTCGCTGGATCGGGAGTTTTATCCGGTAGCTCAGCTTCTCCGCGTAGCGTAGCGTGTTCTAACAAACATCGCTAGTATTTTACATTCCAAGACGATATCCGTGTGCAAATAAATCCCAAGCTTGCAAACTAATTGAAGTAAATATTAAAACTACTGGGGAAACAAACAGCTAGATGGAACAACGTTGCCAAAGTGAAGAGGACGACTCCTTTGGAAGGGGTGTTTTCTTTTCTATGCTTTATCTGTTATATAAAAGAGACAGAAATACGGAAGTTAATATAGCCGGCACTACTAGGACTGCATAAATGTAGCTCATGCACATAAAAATAATATAATGCAATATGCATATAGTTGGGGGATATAAACTTATAAGCTGGCTGGATATAGAGGATGCTAAAAATAGTGTTTCATTTAGTACAATGTATGCGCCGTTATTATGTTGACGTAACCTGGTACAGTTCTTACATCAATATGCATCAACCACACAGTACTGACATCAGTATGTAAATTACACACACAACACTGACATGGGTTGGGTATGAGATACGTTCACACAATACTGACATCGGTTTGGTAGCTGCACACACAGTACTGTCATCGATATGTGAGTCGTACTGACATCGGTATTGGCCTGGTACCACACAATCGTGGTGGTTTACGATAGAGAGGCACCAACACTAATGCGGAAGGGCCCTGCCACCGGCAATCCTAACTGACAACGTTTTCTAAGGTCTACTTCCGTCATTGGCTGGCGATTAATGGGATACATTCCTAAAAGAATCCATTGCAAGACATTGCTACACACTATTGACTTTGAACGAACACTAAGAAAGTATACACGAAAATAAACTGAAAAGCTCAACACAGTAAATATCATAAATCGCGCCATGGAGAAAAAGTTATGTTTGCAGCAGTTACAGAAATGATAGCAATCGTGGTAAATCTTTTCTCTCTCTGCTTTTAGATTGACTGGAACTACTTGAATTGTTCGCACTATTTTCCTGGTTGTGGAATTGAGTATTGACTGTGACCTGTGGTATTCACATGTAACACGTTTTCATGTCTATGTGCGGCGTCATATACATCCTATATAACTTTGGGCTAACACATTGACATTGACAATGAAGCACTAAAAGTATACCAAATTAACTGAAAAAGTACGATGTCAAATATCTAAATCGCCGCCATGTGACAGAAGCTACTGTTTACACCATGTTACTAAATTCATGCAATCACTGGTAATCTTTTCTCTTTGTTTTACATTGACGAAATTCAAACCTTAATTGTTAAAAAGCATATATTACCTGTCTGAATGGGATTGAGTTCAATTTGACGTGACCTGTGGATATGACATGTTCTACACTATAGTTATTCAGTGTGCGAGCGTTGTCGTTCACATATAGGCCTACATTGTTTAAACTGGAATCGTTATCATAGAAAGCAAAATTAATTAAACCGTCAGGTAACATTATTTTAGTACGTAAATCAAACAAATTTGACAAACAAATGAATAAGAAAAGTAATTTTATAATGCAAGATTTTTCTTAAACAATAAATAAGTATAGTGTGTTCTTTTGTAAGACTGTCTTGTAGTAAAAAAGAAAAAAAGTAAACATATCTAGTATTTTCCGCGTTTAAATACATGAAAGTAGTCGACGAAACACATTTTATATTCTTAGAATATCCTACATTTGTTTTTACGAGCGATGGCTATTAACAGAAACCATACCAAGGCACATATGTTGACCTAAGTGGAAATTTTATCTAGTGGTTGGTAAAAAGAATTTTGTAAAATTCCAGGAATCGCCAAAGTTGAACCGCGATGGTGGTGAGCTCGCTTCGTTTTAAGTTATTATCAAGCTAGCCCGAAGCAGATTGCACCACTACTGCATGTACCTACGATTAAAGATGCGAGTTTATACGTTAAATTAACAGAATTTTTAGTTGCGCTGTTGTTATGAATTGTTTCTTGTAAATAGCCTGCGTTGTGTATTCAGTAAATAGTAGTTTTTTAATAAAAACAAAATAATTAATGTAATATATAATTAATAAAGGTGCTTTAATTCCAGTGCTTGTTGAAATCTGATAACTAAATTGTAAAGTTTTTCTTAAATTCTCAAATTGTAGGGCCGTGTAAACGGATGAGACCCCCCCCCAAAAAAAAAAAAACAAACAAACAAACAAACAAACAAACAAACGAACAAACAACAACAACAATAAAACAGAATAATTGATTAAACATCCTTTGAAAATATTATTTGAATGTGTATTCGGTTCACATACGCATTAACTGCAAAACACGATGAAACAATTCTACAATTTCAACAACTATCCAACCATTCCGTCGTCCTGGACTCACCTATTCGCAAACTACTTCCCATTTAAAAGTTTGGACAGTTTTACTTTAAACTAAGATTAATTAGTAGGGAATTCCTCCCACAACTTCACGGACTGTAGTTTCCGCATGCTAACTTCACGTAGAGATTTGTTGTACAAGACGTTTTTTTACACAGACATTTCAGCAAACTCGTTCTTGATTAAAAAGTGCAAACATCATTTTGCTCGGAAATGATTTATTAGATAGAACATTCCCCGAGCAATGCATTCATTGGTGGATCGAAATAATACATGTCGAATCAGACATCAATTAATCTTTCTTTATTAAGGCAATTGCATGTAATTTCATTCTTGAGGTTGCTTCTCTATTCTAATGTAAATGAAGCAGAAGAGTTGCATCAATCGTAATTATCTTGTAATTTATCATAGAGAATTCGTCGAGAATTCATAATATGTACCACTATTCCAATACTTTATAGATAATACGCAAGAACTTCTATCTAGGTTGCAACTATGAAGGATAATAAGCGTGAACATAATGCAGATTTCATGGAAGTACCTTCTTAACGTATTGTGGAGTGTAGCAATATCTCGACGCACTGAATAATTATAGCTTTAACTGGTAGAGAATACGTGACAAGATGGGTATTTAGCAGATATTGCAATGTATTATATTATGTCGAAACAATTGTTGATACTAAAATAACAGTTGGACTTACTTTTTAACCCATTACTTTAAAAAAAAACATTAGTAATATATTCAAAATATCACAGTTTTACTAAATGAATATATTATAATCACATGTTGTTATTGAGTACGTCTACCGTTGACGATCGAAGAGCCGTATATTTCATATCAAATGTATGCTCCCCAAACAATGAATGTTTACGTCGAGTGTAAGAAAGCTACTATCTTATTTAAGTTATTAGTTAAGCTTTGTGTTTCGCTGTACATTGAAAATGATCAATTCCCAAAAAGTTGGTAATTTATTGCAGATTTAATTACATTCACCCAACCCGGCACCTCCACCAAATACTTGAAATTATATTATTTTTTACATATACGAATAAAGATGTTGGTCATTTAACATTAAAAACCAAACTTAAATAAGCTTAACCAAAATAATAAATAAACATTACAGGGGAAAACAGTAGCAAATGGTCCAGAAATAGAATAAAATCTTCAAATAAGTAGAGTAAGATTAGTTAGACCAGTAAGTATGAAACATGATTATTAGATTAAATTCAGTATGGGTAAAGAAGGTTCAGCTTGGTGTTTCACTTTTTTCTAGAAACTAATGTTAATCATTTATGTGGCTTCAATTTGATCTGAGATGTTTTTTTGACCTAACTTAATGGGCACGTAGTAATTTTACCTCATTTTGCCCTGAATGCGCGTTTTTTGGCATTTGCGTATTATCAACGGTCGTCGAGTCGATATTTTTGGTCATAGATATTTCATAATTAAACTATTTAACTATTTAACTTTTGGAAATACAAATCGGTACTGGGTAAACAAAATACTCTATTTTTGACTCCGACGTTTCCCTAGGAACACATAGTTTTTGTCAAGGTTTCACATAAAACTAAAATTTTGTAAAAAAAAAAAAATAGGAAAAACACCTGCATATATATTGGACAATATGTGCTTTAATTTCACATTTTAAACGGTAGTTACGTCCTAATTAGGGTACGCGGTGCCTAACAAATGTCTGGCTTATCTGAATTACGTAAACAGAAATATGTGCGTGGCAAAGACGCACAAGGGTATACTAAATAAAAGGAGAGACTTACTAGCAACTATGCATCTGGGGACTTACATTCGCTATCTCCGTGGTGGAAGTTTAGCTTTGTTGCTGTACCGGGGGCATTAACGTTTAGTTGTTCACAACGCACACAAGTTTTAAACTTAAAGCTTCTAGAATGTTTGTGATTGTTCGTCACCGTTCTTCTTAAAAATTTATAAAATCAATCTTTCGCCACTAGCAATTGCGATGTAAAAAGAAGGTGTGAGATAGTGGAAAATAATACAGATTGAGGCAGAATAATATAAGGAGAAGAAGAACACTATAGGCCTGGTAAGGCGAAGGTGCTAACCACATCATCCTGACCCGGCTTATTTTGGAAACAAAAGTTTGAAAATATAAATAATGATATGAAAATCGAGACAAACCAAGAACAGTCCATTAATTTTTGTTTTATGATATATAAATATTACTTTCAGTTATGTATAGAATTACAGATAAAAACCTTGGTACAGTAATCAAATGCACAAAGAGTACTGAGGAAATAGCCCAGTGCCTCGACTTGCTGGACGTTTGCTCCAAATACTGAGCTAAAGAAGTTGAAACGTTGTCAATATGAAACGCGCTGCGTGCAAGAGATTTAATTGCACTTGTCTGTTAAGTCAACGTTATTCATTGTATAAACATTATTATGAACTTATTCTGATATTTTGTCTTCTTTTATAACAACCACCTTCCTGTTATCTTTCCATCGCGATGTTTGTGTAAGATTGGGAGTGTTTATGTGTTTCGAGATTCCCCTAATGCTAACTGCAGCTCTGTCCGTCAATCATAGAAACGTGTTTAATGTGTCTTGAGGGCACAGTTGCAATAATTCAGCTACAACGTAATATTACCATGGAACTCTACACGGCCTGACTGAACAAAAGATACATTTTACTGCCGACGAACTAAGCCCCCCTAAAAGACTTCCCCTAAGCAAGTGCATACTGGGCTATTAAAAGTTTCTTCTTCGCGAGTTTTGTCATTTACTTGTGTTAGGATTAGGAATGTTAGTAGTTTTGCGTTTTGACTTTATAAACAACGGCTTTCCTTTCTTTGTCGTTCGGATTAGTTTTGTTGACGGCCGTGGTTTGTTGTTCATGCATTCTACTCTCCTGTTACTCGGAACAAGTTAACCTCTCTTCTAGCTCACTTTCTCCACTCTCATTTTACTCACATCTAAATTCACAACATTATTCTTTACATTGATTGCATTCATAGAACATGTCAACATATTTTATGTGTTAAAAGTATTTCGAGAAAAAGATTGAAAGGGTTTATTATTCTGTTAGTTTAATCTTGTAATAATAACTTCTCAGTGTACGAAGAAGATAAGTTTGTATATGCAACTTAGGGAAAGGATGTTCAGGACCTTTCAAAGTGAGAAAAAGGCAGGCAAAAATAGTACTTTTAAAACAGCAAAAAAGGACCTGAAAAAACAAGAAAAAACCTATTGAATTTGATCAAATTATATTGTTTCATTACTTTCAGTAATGTTTTATTTCAGTTACACCAATATATTTTCATTGATGGGGGGGGGGAATATTTTTGTCGATATATCAAACACAATATAAAAAATGAAAAACATAATTTTAACTTTTAATTTCATTTCACATAAGCTCGACACTGCACTCACACTCGCACGTTTTGCATCCGTTTTAGCAAATTATATAAAAATAGGACAATAGTACCTTAAAAATACCCAAAAAGGACCTTTACTCATTAAATGATATAAATAGGCATTTTAAGGCAAAATAAAATGCATATTTTTGGCATCCCTAACACTTGAAACATACTTAAAACTATTTTCCAGTCATGTATTTACCAACAGAAAAAAAGGTGATGTCCTGAACATCCTTTCCCTAGTTATAATGGTGTATCCATTTCATGGTGGTATTATAACCGAAAATTGTCTTGAAACGTAACATCAATCTGGTTGCTATTTTCCCGAAAAAATTATTTTTGTTCATGTTACAAATAAATAAATTCAACGTGAATAAAAAATTCTGTTAAACCAAGATTAAACATGATTATTTTTCAAGATATTATTCCGTAGCGGATGTGCACGTGTTAATACGTGTAACTGCAACGAAAGCCATACCCTTCTCTACCGCATACAGCTGAGTCCACACACTCGAGCTTTGCACACAAGCACCGTGATAAAAACAACCAGCCAGCGTATAACATCGACTTAAAGCAAATGTTTTGACACTCGTGAGAACTAGGTACACAGAGATCTGTCTCGATGGTTACACAATAATAGAAATACGATCGTGTTTTTTCCTCTGAATCGCCAAACAGCACGTCCCAGACAGTCTGGGTCTGTTATTGGCTAATCTTACTGACACCCGTCATACCCACGAGTGGTGGTAGGGCCTACACACGCCATAGGTAACTCGTCCAATACCAATATCATCATCATGAACATTCATCAAACTAATTATAAAATATAATTTTACATTATAATATTGGAAATTAATTTATAAATGACAAAACCCATCTCAGTCGGGTATCGAAGCCGGGTCGCCGATGCCGGTCGGATGCTTTAACCCATTAACTATACATAGATTTAGACCTGTGACAAAATTAAATAACTAATATTATGGAAAATATACACTTGCAATATATTATGATGCGCAATCTGTCCTCAATGACTTTGTTTTATGGTGAATTTTACGTATTAGACGGATCGTTGGATGTTTGATGAAAAATAATTCCAGGTTGTCCACAACCTGATTGGCTTGATATACTATTGATGATTTGTTAGTTGAAAATAATTTTCAAGGGATAAAATGTGAAAGATTTCACAACGTCTATGCATTTATTTACATCCAACTTGAAGTATCAAAATACTAATTTGTGATGCTCAAGAGTGCAGATTGCCAAACGCATTTAAAGATTTTTATGTGGTAATTTCTTTTTTGGTGACGATTTTTTTGTTTGAGTACACACATCATCACTCTGAAATTGTCACGATTGATGGGGGCTATGCAAAACAATTATTGGGAAAATCAAGTTCAAAAATTGAAATTATGACCCTAACATCTCATCAATATCAATAGGGACAGTTGACAGACGTTAAAATCCAGAAGGATGAATTAGAATTGTAATAGAATATTATTAAAGCGAACTGTCTCATAATCGACGCCAAAAACCCCAGGCGTTAAAATCATATTTTAAACTCTCTCTCTACTTATCTCATTTAGGCATTATTAGATTTGGTCTACGGTTTTATCCGATTTGTTCGCAATTTTTATTCCGAACACGTAGGCGTAACAATCTTACCAACCCCACTTAATGGGTTACCCCTTTTCATATTTTAACCAATCTCTAAAAACTAATTTGCCACGACATACGAGGGTAATGTTTTATCAAAAGTTAAGCCTCTGTGTTTTAGCGAGATTCAATGGAGTACAAACAAAATAAGGAACGCTGAATCGCTAATCAGCCAGTTCATGAGCGGCCATTTTACAAGTCTAATGCTGCGTTTAGTCACATAGCGGTAGTGACTTGTTCCAAATTCAAGGACGTTTCACGCTTGGGTGGAAAAAGTCCCTCTTCTATACCCGAGGGATAGTCTTTGGGGTAGATCAAAGAGAAGGTTAGAGGGTTCATATGATATGAAAAGGGAACCCAACTAAACTGAAAGCCAGATAAAGAAAAGCGTGGTGGAAAATAAATGTACGTACTATACGAAATGTTACGAAACGTTGGTGAATCGAAACATGTATGTGTGCAAATATAGGGTGATTTATAAGGTGATATTGTACTTTGATCGGAACATTTTCTTTGCGTTATTACGTTTAAAGGTGGTATCCATAAATATTTTCCCTTGCGTTTTGACAATGCTTATATCCAAGAAATTACAAGGACAACAACGTAAATATATCAACGAGCAAATCAAAACAAAGTTCTCAAAAAATTGTCATAGGATAACAACCGAGTTTCAAAAAGTATTTAATTAATACCAAAATATTTTGTAATTTGCAATCTGAATAAAAATTTGTTGCAAGCAATGAATATCACATAGATATGCTGAGACATATAACATCTGTGGGCACAAAATCTGTCTTACAAGGTTAAAAACCAGAAGATTACGCTTGAACCCACGCACAATTGACCCTACCGGTGTTTAACTATGAGTGGGTACTCTAAATAAGAATTTATACATTTGTATTGTATTTGTACATTATTGTCTGGTTAGGAGTAGATGCGAATAAAATGTTTAATAGGACTCAGTCCCTAGCATCCTTATTAACAAATGAAGAAAACCTTGGTCAAAACTTTCAGTCAGGATTAGAGCCGACAACCCCTTGAATCAGAGTACCCCTATTACGTATGAGCTATAGTCATATAGCCTACTGTACATTTGTACTATTAGTATAAAAATCCACCTATTCAAACCAATAATGTTCAACTCAAACTAAAACAACACATCGCCCTTGAGGTGGAATGAAGCACGATTGATAAATAAACAATCGAGATAAGACCATAGAAAAACGTGATCAAACCCTAGCTCGTTCTCTACCGTGTGAGTCACGTATTTCTAATATAAATGCACTATCTCCATTAATCTCGGTATTTGTCACAGCTCCGTGCGCGGAATACAGGAAAACATGCCAAAACCCAACTTGCCGGGGTTTAACTTTTTATCATGGAAATCTGAACATGGAAAATACACTATTTTATCACTCACGTTCGTTTTAGTTTAAACTTTAGCATATCATGCAACCGTCTACCTGTAAGTTGATCTCTTTTAATAGGAAACAATCCTCAAGTTTACTTTTAATATATTCGTAACGTAGTTACTAAAAAAAGACGATTCCCAAAAAGACTCCGTCAAAAAATGTGTTTTACTTGGTTTTATGAGGGTATGAATATTCGTGTTTAAATTCCGCGCGTAAACAGGCCTAGCTGACTGTGACGTCACAGATATGTAACGTTTCGTCAGTCTGCCGGTAGGGGTTTCACCGCCTGGCAAACTCATTGGTTCCTAGACAATTCCTAGCAAAATCCTAGCAAAGGCAGTGGGCCCAAGTTCTTGGTTACCATGGAAACCAGAGTCGATAAAGAAGTTTCCCCAGATCAGCGTCGGTAATCAACCCGTGGATCAAACAAAGTACAATGTTGAATAAACAAATTTGCAGATAAGTAAGGTATTATTCGTTGATAATGCATGTTACTAGGAAAACGCTTAAGTCCCGCCGCGTTGTTGGATGAGCGTAATTGGTGCATTGAGCTGCCATGTGTTATGCGGATTTTCTGTTGTTCTGTGAGAAAATCATTACTAAGTTTAAGATTTTTTTAAATTAATTTAAATTAAATAAAAAATAAAAGGTAATTTTTAATTTTTTGTAATACATCGTAATTTTTAAAAAGAAAAAAATCGTAAAATTGCGATTTTTCATAAGAAATAATTATTCGATTGCGCTCAAATTTCACACGAATATATTAATTTATAAAATTAAGGTTCTGTTAAAAAATCATTACAATCGGATAAAGCATGTAGGTGTTATAAGTCAAAGAATTGTTTTAAAAAAGAAAAAAACCGTAAAATTCGATTTTCATGATAAATTATTTTTCGATTGCGCTCAAATTTCACACGAATATCTTAATTCATACAATTATGGTTCTGTGAAAAACTCAATAAAATCGGATAAAGCATGTAGGTGTGATAAGTCAAAGAAATTTTTAAAAAATCGAAAAAAAATCGTAACATTGCGATTTTCATGAGAAATAATTTTTCGATTGCGCTCAAAAACGTGGCAGTTCTAAGTTCAAATATTTCGAAGGTCTCCAGAAAAATTCATTGCAATTGGAGTATCGGTTCAGCCGGAATCGTTCTGACAAACACACAAAAATACAGAAAGAAAAAAAAACATTCCGGATTTTTTTCTCCAGTGTAGTGAAATGGAATCTTCGCTTCGCTCGCTACGCTCATCCAATAACTTATAATATGTATACATTTTTATATTATACATTATCATTACTAGGTGTAGGTTCATGCCTCAGGCAAACTATTAGAATATATTAATTGCTTGACATGGATTTGACATTCCAGGTTCTCTAGTCCACTAAATTTCCTAGCGGACATTCGGGGAACCTCCGGCGAGCATGTGGTGCAGCGCGCGCGCGGAGATCTATTCAACTATCACATTGTTATGACGTCACGCATTGTCCGGAGCGTTTTAGTCCCGCTTCGCCACTAGCCAATTTAAAACCTTCATAAATACGCCAAAAATTGTTAGTTTTTAAAATAAATATATATTTATGGGTATTTCGTATTAAATTTTATTTTATTTATTTTTATTTTAGTATATTTTTAAGGTTTTAATAATTACGGTGATAAAAACATTTAGCAAATATGTTTGAAAAATGTTTACTTATGCTTTACAAAACACTTACCAATAATTGGTAGGTTCTTGTATGCTTAGATTTCAGCTTTCAATTAACACTAAATAATTACAGACCGAACATAGCTAGAATCACCAAATATTTGGCTTGAACCATGCCATAATATTTTGGATTCAACAGGATTTTACAATATGCTACTTGTATTTTATTCAAAGCTATAGTGCGCGGTGTTTTCATGCAGTTTCAACTACATCCATCCTCTAATGCTATTGGGAACTGAATTGAATCATTTCCATAGTGTTATAGTATTCCGTTATGACAAACTAGAGGGACATTTGCGGCCGGGGAAAATGAATGTGCCTGACTGGATAATTGGACATGAGATATACCGAACTTTGGACACTTGTAATTGAATCTCGACCATACTATACGTTGTGTACATGGACGTGGTTTCGATAAAGTTGTTTGCAGCTGCATCTAAACATTGCGTCCTTACAAACGTGCAGAACCGACTTGCCTTTAGTTCAGCCAGCAGCCAGCAACAGTGTCTTCAACTTTGAATACACGCTGTTTTGGACGTAGTGTTTGTGAGTTGCTGCAGACGCAGAGAACTGTAGACCGCACCGTACAGATAATGATGATGGTATTTGGGATCTATGTGGCTGAAATCTAGCTCCTAGATTCCAAACTTACACTCAGGAAATAGGCTAGCACGTCTTCGACCACGGCTACTTCCCTCACGGATGAATAAGGTGACCTGCAACTTGCACGGTGAATACGGAATAAGACGAAGGCATTTTTTCATGGTTAGTGAAGATACCTATCAGTTATCCTACGCCATTGTGGATTTCAAGGTCTAAACATTGGTCTTGTTAGTTGTATTCAGTATTCACACACTTTTGCTGTTTTTTATAAACGTTACTTTATTTTTACTAGATTAATCGTACACTAATTCTATCAATCCAAATGGATAATTCTGGGTAGATGGCTACAAGGACACTATAATGTTGATAGTATTATTAAGAGTTTTAGTTTTCACCTACTGTCTGGCATTACGTACTCATACGTTTTGTTTTATACGCATCTGCCATCTTCACGTGGCAAAAAAATTAGGGATTCATGTCTATATGATTGGATTCACAACTAAAAGTTAATTGGTTATGAATGTGATTAATGTGATGTTTGAACGTGTCCATTTAATAGCGGATCTTTTTGACATTTTGTAAACAAGTGATTATAAAGCTAAAATAAAATAAAATTTCCCACAACAACTGAATGCATAATTCAATTCATGCTCGTTCACTATAGCCTTTTATTCCTGCAGGTCTAAAACGTTTTAATAATTTCATTGACAATGGGTCATCACACTTTAATGCGATGGTGCTATAATCGAGCGAGTAATTAATTTTTAATTATGATTTTAAATTACAGTTGAAGGGCTCCATGTAACTGAGTAGAAATCAATTATTGCGATTATAAAACTCATGACATGAATGGGCAGTTGGGCATGAACTGAGCATGACTGTTTAACTCGGGCTTACACAGTTCACGTAAACTTGTTTTGTGTAGCAGCTCTGGGGAAGGGAAGTATAAGCGAGAAAGCAGAGATAAAATCTTTTTGTTGTGTAACATTTATATTGAGTCGAATCAAATGGTGATTTACATTTCTCAAATATTCAATCAAAGCGTTATTCAATGAATGGAATTGAAACATGATTATGATAAAATTAAAACAATAAACATTAAATGTTATTTGTGTCGTGGGCCTAATAAAAATTAAAAGTTTTGGTGTTCTAACTTCTAAGAGAAACAGATTTTAAAAACAATTAATTCATGTAGCTATGTAAATAATATCTTGGGTAACTCTGTTTGAGTGTGTCAGGAAATGTAAAATACCAGTTTATTCCCCTTTAACGAAATTCGAACCTTCTGAAAGTGAAAACTAATAACTTTATATTGCAAATACTTTTCGTAAATAATCTTCAAATATATAAGTTACTACTTGAAATTTTGTGTAGAAATAGAGATTTAAGTCTACCGTCATCATACAAAGTCTCTACAATTAATATACAGTCTTTGGTGGAGGTGCCGGGTTCATGTATCCTCCTATTTTGTGGCGCCAGCGATGCCTTCTGACCCCAAGGGTCACCAAGACACATTGTGTCGTCCTTGTTGAATGGCAACGTGGGAAACAACTTGTTTATCGGTGGTCATGTTCGGGAATCACGCGCTGGTTGACGGACACAAATGGGGGCACAAATGAGTTTTCAATCCTTGGTTGGAGCTTAGAGTGATCAAACACAGGGTGCTATTACTCTTGCTCGAGTAGTACAACGTGCACAGTTTCATTGTCAGTCTCGAATAATTACCTACGTTATTACTCCACGACCAATTGAAAGAAACCGGAATTGTGAAGCATGCATTGTGATACGCTCAGCCGCTGACTAGAGACAATTCCCCGCCCTCCCGCCGCTCAACATCATATTGCTAACCTGACTACTAAGCCACAGACTAGGGGCTATCCTTCCCCCCTCCCCCCCCTCATATTGCTAACTGCCCACTAAGCTTGGTGTAGTAGTTGGAAAGCATTGATGTCGAGTCGCGGTGGTTATAGTGGGTCTAGGACGGGGGGTGAACAATTAATCTCTCATCGCTTAGCTTGATGTGGTTTAGAGGACTCGATGCGAGTCTATGATAGAGTGAAATCACTGATCCTGAAATCCAGATTACCCATACTGTTTACTGTACTAGGAAAACGCCAAAGTCGTTGTTGGACGAGTGAGCGAGCCATGTGTAGAGAACCCGGAAACATTTCCTTTCTTCCTCCCACCCAAGGCCCCCCTCATTGTGGCCTTACAGTTGACGCGCCCTTACACCAACTTAACTTAAAAACCCTTTTATTTATACCAATATAATTATCAAACTTGAATGCAAATGTTCCCGGGTACACAACACATGACTCGCTCACTCGTCCAACAACGACTTTGGCGTTTTCCTAGTCTAGTTGGCTAAGGCGCCATCATACCCAAAATTTGGGTGACCTTGGTTCAATCTCCTGGTCGGGAAATAATTTGTAATTTCTGGATTGTATTTTTAAAATGATTAAACATGTTTTGAAATGCATATAACGCAGTGTAGTTTATCATGTGACAAAACTATGGAAAACATATAACCAGTACGAAATACGTGTAAATATTGCAAGGTTTACTCAATCTCCAAACGGAGTTTAGTGGTACGTTGAGCGAGCAAGATTTGATACAACTTGGGTACTGCATTTTCACACTGCCAGACAAATAACAAACAAAAAATATTTTTTCAAAAACAAAACCATTGTCGCATTCCTACACATTCGCAGCCTATTTTTCAATTTATTATTTCTTATAGGTTTAAATATCAATGAATATATCTGATTTTGTTAGCAGTTCTCAGTAAACTCGTACCGGATGTCTGTTTAAAATTTCAGCGCAATCTGTTAAGCGATTCGGCTGATTTTCGACGTACACACACACTCACCGAATCACGGAAGTGCCATATTTCTAGAATTGTATTCTCAGTTGCTTATCCGCTCCCTCGTCTAATATTGGCAATGATACATAAAATTACTGTGAAAAGGATGGAATACAAACATAAAGTGTGAAGCTAGACGCGAAGCTGGTCACGCAAAGCGAAAGGGTTTTATACATCTATCTCTTCATTGGATGAGCGAAGCGAAGACTTCAATTTCACTTACCCCGAGAAAAATAGCTCGAGTATTTTTTGTTTGTTTGTTTGTTTGCTCTCTACCGGGCAAACGGCATAATATGCGATCTTGATGAATATTGAAGGGGCCCTTCGAAATCTCTAAACTTGGATCTGCCAAGGTTTTGGGTACAATCGAAGAAATATATTTCTCATTAATATATCGTAATTATGTTTTTTTTCTCGATTTTTAATGCAACATTTTCGTAATATTTGGACCGATACTGACCAAACGGGTGGGGCTACAACGTTCATATTTTACATGGACATTAAGGTAATAGTGATGTAGTGCCTTTAGAATGAAAAAGTTGGCCAGAATTCATAGAAATAAAGGTTTTAATATAAACCTTTTACACTAAACTTAGATCAGCCAAGGTTTTGGGTACAATCGAAGAAATATTTCTAATGAATATTGTACTTTACGTTTTTATTTCGATTTTTAATGCGATATTTTCGTGATATTTGGGCCGATTCTGACCAAACGAGTGGGGGTTACAACGTTCATATTTTAAATGGACATTTAGGTAACGGTGATGTAGTGCATTAAGAAAGAAAAACTTAAAAAGTTTGCCAGAATTCATAGAAATAAAGGTTTTAATATAGTACGCCTTTTACATGTTTATAAATAACAAGTAACTATAGAAACTTGACAATAGTCACCAACAATGCCTATAAAAAGAAAGTCTTTGGGCCTCGATATATTTAACATTCTATTGTTAGTTGGTATTACCATACCAATTAATAATATGTTATAAAAATTATCATTATTTAACAAAAATAATTCGTCAACCAAAAAAGCTCATCCATCAACACGACTGGAAAAAGCGTTGGCGAAGCGGCCTAGTTTAGAATATACACATTATAATAACACTGATTTACTTAACAAAACATGGTTAAAATAACAATGCACAGCACTCACTCGCTGCGTAATATGTCGGTGACATCCATCACCTTCCTCGGACGCGAGGTTACTCACACATTACACACACACACATTACATACACATACACATTATATTTATAATAATGGTTTACGTCAGAAACTTCTAAAATAACATAAGCGGGAGTATCTTCCTTCAAGTTCTTTGGCCTCGGTTCCCCTTGCGTTGAAACTCAAAGTAACGTATGCGGGAGTATCTTCCTTCAAGTTCTTTGGCCTCGATTCCTCTTGCGTTGAAACTCATATCTAGAAGGCGGTGATATGCAAAGAATCAGGCGAAGTTTTCTTTTGGAACGAAAGCACCAGTTAAAAACGGTAAGTGTTTTTATTATTAATTTCATGTCATAAGCTCATAAAAATATGCTTTATTTTGTACAAGACTACTTCTTTTATCATGGTCAATACTCTGGATAAGCTAGGCCCTTTATGAATATAAAAAGTAGTGGTAGGCCAAACAGGGAAGATTGATCATAAAGAATCATTTCTTGGACTAGTCAACATTAACCTACAAAACGTGGATGGGCTAGGGCTAGGCCTAGGCTGTCAGTATCGTGCTAGGGTCTAGCTTTGATATTTTATTACTAGGCCGCTTCGCTATCGCTTTTTCCAGTCGCGTTGATGGATGAGCTTTTATGGTTGGTTATCGGTCCAAATATATATCACGAAAATATCGTATTAAAAATCGGGGGAAAATCGTACAAGCACGATTCCTATGAGAAATATTTCTTCAAATGTCTCTTAAAATCATAAAATATATAATATCAGTGATTTTAAACGTTACCATAAAGATTCATCAAGATCGGAGTTGCCGTTTGCCCGGTCGCGGGCCAAATATCACGAAAATATCTCATAAAAAATAAAAATAACGTCGTAAAAGTACAATAATCATAAGAAATATTTGATCGTTTGTATCCAAAAACATGGCAAGTCTAAATTCAGAGATTTTGAAGGTCCCCTCAAATTTTCGTCAAGATCGCATATATTATGCCGTTTGCCCGGTACAGCGCGAACAAACAGACATAAATAAAAACAAACAAAAAATAAAAAATAAACACCAGAGCTAATTTTTTTGGGAGGTCAGTGAAATAATTAAAGTCTTCGCTTCGCTCATCCAATCATATTGAACACACTTCTTCCCAATTCTTACTTTTAAAGATGCATTTCTGAAGGTAATAATAGGCCTAGGCCTACACATGACGCCGGCTGCTACCATTAAGTAGGGCCAAGACGTAACTTGTGACAAGTCGTAAACCTCTAGAAACATAGAATTAGTAGGCTAGGCTAGGCGCTGATTGGAAAGCTATTCCTACAGTATTTGATATAACTGCCCTAGGGCTCTCAGACTATAATTTTATCCTAGACAAAAGACCGTGCCTCTACAGGCATACGCTATTACGCCGCGGTAGACTATTTAGCATGAAGATCTCGACTAACTGTCGTATCTCTTGAAGTAGGAAACGGTCATGAAACGCCTTGATGGAAAAGTCAGTTTCATGGAACCTGCTATATGTGATGGCTAGGTTGCATTTTATCATAGTATAAGCCATGGTGGTATATATCTTTAGGTGATTTCACTCCCGTGAATTTTGTGTTCGCTTAATGCACGCAGTGCAGACGGTCGCCGACAGAATGTGCGACGTGTCAGAGTAACAGTCACGTGACGTAGAACTTAAAAAATGGCGGCCTTGGGACCAATAGACGACTCGAATTTGAAAATTCGAACGACTCGAATTTGAAAATTCGAACGACTCGAATTTGAAAATTCGAACGTTCCGCTACCGATCTGAATGCACGGCCTTCAATAAAGTGTATACACACCGCCATCTTAACGAAATAGGAAATGGTACCAGTCGATAAAGATGTTTCCCCGAAACTTCTTTATCGACTCTGATGGTACTCTGTCACTTCGCGATCCTGGCGGCGTCCGTCTGAACTGCGTGAAATTAAGCGATCACAATAATAGCAATGTTGGATACCCAAGTGAAATTACCTAAAGATATATACCACCATGGTATGAACTATTGAAAAAAAAAAAAAAACGGCAATGGCAAGCATGGAAAACCACGAATTACAGCAGTTTTCAAACCAATATGGCGAGTCGTGCCATGCGCCGCCGTGGCCCACTATGCATTGCGCGCATTGCAAATCCCGTGGACAGAGTAAGGACATGTTTATCTGCATTTCCCCTAGGGTTATCTTCCAAAAACTAAAAAATATATAAAGACCTTATTCTTACATAACATATTATTAGATGAGCGAAGCGAAAACTTCAATTTCACGGACCCTTCAAAACTATTATATCGGGTGTTTTATGTTTGTTTGTATTTTTGTCTGTTTGTTCGCGCTCTACCGGGCAAACGGCATATGCGATCTTGATGAAAATTTGAAGGGACCTTTGAAATTTCCGAACTTGGAGTTACGTTTTTGGGTTCATTCGATAAAATATTTCTTATGATTATCGTACTTATATTTTTTACGATATTTAATGAGATATTTTCGTTATATTTGGCAAACGGCTATACTCTGATCTTGATGAAACTTTATGGGAACGATTAAAACCACTGAAATAATTATAAATGTTATGATTTTAAAGACATTTTAAGAAATATATCTCAAAGCAATTATACTTTTGCGATTTTTTCCCCGGTTTTAAATAAAATATTTTCGTGATATTTGGGCCGATTCTGACAAAACGGGTTGGGCTACAACGTTCATACTTTAAAATTGATGTAAAGATTATGGTCATTTAGTGCCTTCTGAAAGAAAAAGTTGGTCAAAATTCATAGAAATAAAGGTTTTAAATACAAGCATTTTACAGGTGTATAATTAAAAAGTAATTGGATGAGCGAAGCGAAGACTTTAATTCACTGACCCCCCAAAAAATTAAGCTCGTTTTGTCTGTTTGTTTGCACGATTCATGGCAAACGGCATAAGCGATTTCGATGAAAATTGGAGGACACTTTGAAATTTCTAAACTTGGACGTGCCACGTTTTTTGGTACAATCGAAGAAATATTTCTCATGAATAGAGTACTTGAATTTTTTTCGATTTTTAGTGCGATATTTTCGTGACATTTGGGTCGATTCTGAACAAACGTGGGCTACAACGTTCATATTTCACATGGACATTAAGGTTTTAGTGATGTAGTACCTTTTGAAAGAAAAAGTTGGTCCGAATCCATAGAAATAAAGGTTTAAATATGAGTTATTTGAGGGTTTTTTAATAACAATTAACAAGTAACAATAGAAACTTGACAAATGACAACAATCACCTACAATGCATTCAAAAAGCACTTGCAAAGGAAAAGTGGTCCTACGCAAACTTACAAAAAAGCTCATCCATCAACGCGGCGGGACTTAACGTTTTCCTAGTATCAAGCAACTGTAGAAAAAGTATTGTTGAGTAATCATTGGACAGAAATATTAAAAAAAAAAAACTCTTTCATCAACGCGACTGGAAAAAGACGTTTGCGAAGCGGCCTAGCTTAGAGAAAATATCATTAAGGTTTGTTTCCAATGTGGGCTCTGCAATGTTTGCAGATTGATTGGAAATTGACGGAAACAAGATGGCGCCTTTGAATGATCCTCGGCCTCTGCGAGACTTGGCGTTGAATCAAGTCGCTTGTAACATTCGGAACGCGTGCTCTGTGATCGTGCTGGCTCACCCCGCCTCGCCGCCAGATCGGCTCACGGCTGCCGTTGCCGTAGGCGACTTCCTGAGGTCGCGCATCTGGCCTCTCGTTGAGGAAATCAGTCTGCTCATTTTCACACAAGGAGTCTTCGTCGAGCCAGTGTACGGCTGCATCGTCCCACCTTTCAGTACCGTTGGTTTTGACGTCTTGCTTTACGTTTTCATTCACCCCGACTTGAGGACCATTCACTTCCGGTCTGAGAAAATCTGCGCTTCACATTTTGCTCGTCTGCAGGGGCTCATCAAACTTGACCTGGGCGGTCTCTTGTCCCTCTCAGATCACACCATGAGGGCGATCGTGTCCAACTGTTGCCAGCTGGAAGTGATTGCGTTTAACTTCCGGGTTACTACCTCGTACGCCATTGGTCAGCTCAAGTTTGTCAAGACCTTACGCGTCATCAGGGACACCACCGTGGTAGGTCTCTTTCATGGTCACTTGGAACTCGTGAGAACCCTCCTGAAAGAGCTACCCAAACTAGAGCATATAACTTGTAGCTGCATAGGGGCTGTTTTAGACGGACTGGAGCAAGATCAACCCTTGGCGCTTAAGAACACGAGCGAGAAGAACCCTGGCCAGGATCTCCAATCTATCGCGAGGCTCTGCCCCGGACTAGAACTCTTGACCTTGGGGGCAGACAGACAGATGGAAACCTTCCTGAGCTGTAGCTTGGCCCCACTCACCGAGAGCAAAATCAAAATCTCTCATCTAGTCATCTCCTGCTTTAGATTCACCAAAACGATCGAGGATTTCATACTCGTGAAAGGGATCCACCTTAAAGCCATCTATCTTCGTGATGGCTACGAAATGACTGTAGAGAATGTGAAGGTGATCGGAAGGAGCTGCCGCTTGTTGGAGATGCTGCTTGTGTCCATGTTGGACGGTACGGCCAACGTACCCATGTACCACTACACTGCTCACGACACGAGTGAGGTGATGTTCGAAAATCTCTTGGAATTTGCTTGCGACGGGCTCGGCATCCTACATCTCTGTGTGAGACACGCCAAGAACATCAAGTCTGTCATGATCACCGGGGATCACTTCACGTTGACGGATGAACCGCAAATGATCACCGCCTTGTCCGACCTCATCGCCGTCAACCCCCTGACCAACCTCACATACCTAAGGCTCTACGCCAGCAACATTGTCCTGTCCACAAAGATCCTACAATACTTTTACGACCTACCCAAGATTACCAGAGTTTCTATAGACTACTTGAAGTTTGATCCTGAAATAAACAATGTTGTGCAAGAACTAAAAAACCAAATCGTTTTCAACAACGTTAACTTGCAATTTGATGTCAAGTTTACTCGCGATTAGTGACGACGAGCAAAATCTTTGTATTTTGTTAAGCAGGTGTTACGTACATAACAATAATGTTTGTACTTACGGAAATCAAATACAAATTTGAATTCTTGAGGGATGAACGTATAAAGTGGAAGTGAGCTTTAGAGGTTCATTAAAAATTGTTTAATTATAGCTTGTAGATTTTAATTATTGTTGCGGAACAAACCGGTCACTTGGACCCTATTATGTCATTTGGATTGCATCAGGCGCGTTGTATTGATCTTGTCACTATTCGACTTGCGTTTTGAATAAAATTGTGTATAGCCACGCCTTTCCCGCTTAACTTGATAAAATTGCGTCGTAATGGTACAACCATAGATTGCTATCTTTATTTGCTGTAAGCGTCCTGTGAAAACGATGATGAGGATAAAGAGTCCAACTATACGTTGTTTTACCTTGGCTTTCATTTAAACATGCAATGTTGTCAATAAAATACAGCTTTTTATTATCGAATTTATCAAGTACAGCCACGAAGCAATCATTTTTAGCACTCTGCCAGGAATTGTCTAGTGTTTAATCAGTGAGGTAGACGAGTGTATCGATTTTTGGAACTCTATAGAATTTTGCCCTTTCATTCATAAATCACAAATGAGTAGTTTTTTAAATATTAAAGCAATGTTAATTACAGCGAAACAACAAATTTATTTGGGAATGTGACTTTTACACAACCGATAATATTACGGTTGAACACACATTCGGTGTCAACTGGTACAAAGCCAACGCTCATTTTTTGGGTAATCAAACAGTTTGAGGGAATCGTCTGATTGTTGGTTTACTCTTTCAGTTGCTCGAGCCCCGGTTTTAATGAATGGATCGATTAATTGTTTGATTGAATGATTTTGTATTGCTTAAAGAATCATATAAATGCACTAGGGCTATTCGAGTCGATGAGTGGTGATTGATGAGGATGAAGGATGAATAGAATGGAGGAGGGGAACCCCGGTACCGGCATCACGTAGCCAACTCCTTTCGAAAAGTACCAAAGGAACCAAAGGTTTTAAGTCCCATCCGAAAGGATGGTGTAACCTTGACAGTCAAATAGGTTCCTCCTTCAACTCGGACTTATCGAGGAAAACGAAGCCGTTACACTAGCTCTCGAACCCTCCATCTGCTCTAACTAGCGGTACACGTTGTTTCAGGGCAGAGCGTTTGCCCACTCGCCCCCTGACCACTTCCGAGGTTGTTTTACTTCGGTGTTAGAGTGGGAACCGGCTAAGCGACCGAATGGAATGAATGGATGAGAATGGATCGCGCTTTGATATTTTTGATACACCGGATGATTTAAACGTGTTCGACTGAAAGTGAGTCCATTGAGTGAGTTGAGGATATTAGGTCAAGAGGTAGACTAGGCTGGGCGTGGATTCTGAACGAGGTATTACAACTGCTGAGCGTGTTTGAACGAATCGCAAGTTAAGGAGAGGTATAAATATGCAATGGCAAATGTACCCCGAGGCAGTCCGCTTACAGTGTGTCTATCCATAACGGAATTACGTTCAGAAGGTGATGCTTTTGTGAAGTATAAACTACATTAGTAAAATTACGGGATAATTTACCTAGAATTAAAAAGGGAGCTAGTCCGCTTGTGTGCGAGCAAAGCCGCTTTGTTTAAACCACAGGGATGAATTAATTGCAAGCTTGCCAATAAAGAAGTCTTCTCTCAGGTTGATCATTACGGTAAGAGCTCAGACCCCTGGCTTAATTGTTACGCCTGGAGACAATTTCGTCTATTATGCAGTCGAGAATCTCTTTTGACCACACTAGGGGTACAAACCCAATATTACAGTATGAATTAATTGAATAAAGCAATTAGCAGAACTGTATGTGCATGTTGGCAATAGGGAGAAGAGTGATGGGATACATTGCGGTCTGTGGGCTGAATGGGGAGCTCCAACCCGTTCATTGGTAAAATCAAATTATTGGAGTATGGCTTTAGGAGGAGGGGTTGGGTGTAGGGTTAACACCCTCATTTCAGCCGAATAATCGTGCTCAGACACAATAAACGTTGTTAAACTACCTTGATTTATACTTTTCAAATTGTATTTACTCGTTTTTCAATATGTCGTTCAAGTACGGCGACTTGTAGAAATCATATTGTGTACTGTATGGTTTTAACTGTAGCAGGCACTTCCGTCAAATTTCAAATGAAAATAAAAATGTAATGTCAATCCTACTTGAACACTCTCTTATAATAAATAATATTATTACATTTAACATTTAAAATGTGTATTTTTTAACCATTATTAATTATGGCACCCTGATGATAATGTATATAATCAAACATAAAATAATGTCAAGTATTAATTGGTTAAATAGTTTAAATTGTTAAATTAAGCTTGTACATTATAATTTTTGATGCAGAAAGTAGAACAAACTGATCACTTGGACCCTATTAAGATTAAATTAGACGAGTGGAATTGGTTTTGTGAATATTCTACTTTTGTTTTGAATATGGACTATTCTTCCATAGTGTATAGCCAAGCCTTGCACGTTTATCTTTATGTCACGATTGCGTCGTAATGGTACATTAAGAAATCATCAATTGCTCTTTATTTGCAAGCGTCCTGTGAAAACGATCACAAGGATGACAATCCAACTATTTCTAATTTTCTAATTTGAGATTCTAGCGATATAAAACTCTACGTGATTGTATACTTTTTAAATATTTTTTAGTCCTTTTGCAATTAATAGAAATCATATTATTGCGTAATTGTATGATTTTTGCTTTACCCGGCACCTCCACCAAAGTTCAGATGGAAATACTAATTTAATGTATATCTTACTTGTTTGTACACTCTTATAATAATAAATAATACAAATATTAATAATAATAATAATAATAATAATAATAATAATAATAATAATAATAATAATAATAATAATAATAATAATAATAATAATAATAATAATAAATAATAATAATTAAATATAATAAATGTCTCCCTTATAATAATGTATATAATCAACCATGAACTAGTTAAATGAATTAATAACGTCAATATGTGTGAATTGGATTTAAATTTAACATCGGTGTGTGAAGTGGTCATCGTTATTACAGTAAATGTTTCACATGCGCTTTTATAGAACTAACCAATCTCCATCTTAGACAACTGGCTAATAAATCGAATAATATTTAAGCGTAATATTGATCTTTTACTTTGCATAGTAGACTCAAGATATAAAGAGGGTTTCAGGTTTTAATGTGGTATTAATTATTCTACTTACACAGTTAATTCCATAGAAATTAAATTAAATATTGTTTTAATCGATACTGTAATTGTTTAACATTTCAAAACAAAAGCAGTGCAACTTTCTATGCCATACCAGGACAATGTGATCTTCTATTTACATTGAAGGGAAGGCAAACAGGCGTGTGCAGCTTACTCGTTGAAGTAAGTTACTATTTAACTAAGCATACGACGACATAATTGTATCGTTAGCCAGCTTATAAATTCTATTTAAGCTAACATAATGAAATAATTATTATACCAGTGCTCTCTGTGTAAGCTAAATTACTGGCTTCATAATATATACGAAGGTTGCAGGTACAATATTATTATGATATTACACGATGTGCTATAGTCTTTCACGAGAATATGGGACAATCACATGGGACCATTCATTTTCTATTGGTTCCTTAGGATTTATATCCAAACTGTCAGAATTTGGAGACTTTGGCTATTTATATTATATTCATCAAATATTTTTGGTACATATTTGCTGAAAAACAAAACAGACAAAATAAATTCACGTATACGCATTGATGTGGCTGATTTCTCCGAACACATTGATTAGTTCATAAGAATGCCTAGTGGCTGAGTCTGGTTAGAACATATTTAAATTAAGCTAATGCACAATATGTTGCACAAATAGTACGGATTAAAATATGAAATAATTGGATTTTTTTAACAACAAAGCATGAGAATGACTTTCCTTATCCAATATTGGAAGCTCTTACGTTTCTCAGGTGTGGTAAAATTATCGATGACCTTGTCATACAACCGTGGAAAATTTTGAATAAACTAACTAAATATTATTTACGGCGGCAAGATTCAAATCCGCAATCTCTCAAAAGATGTATTCGTACTTGCTTCGAGCTTCCACTATCGGCATGTTTTTGTTTACTTGTGTTATCAAGCAGTTTTCTTTATTATTTTTAGTGATATAATTAAATTAGCATATTTAAACAAAATTGAAAAGTGTAGGCTGCTATGTATATCCAGTGTTCTGTTCCTCTAGGCATTTAATGGGATTCTGTCTCCATAACTTTATTCCAATACAAGCGACGCTACATAGTATTTTAGTTTCTACGTTCAATCATTCGGCTACAGCTAGAGACATCGAACTTCAATTACACTCGCACGTCAAGTGTCACATTACTGGATTCATTTTTAAGTAGAGACAAAATTAAGATGTCACATTAGCGAATGGAGAAGAAAACATCTTGTCAAAGTATGTGTGTTCTTATGGAAGGGAAAGGGTGGAGTGATGGTACGATAGAAAGAAGATTGACCGCTGACAGGAGTGAGCTTGGAGCAATAAGAGGTCTTGTAGGAGCAATATTGTAACGGAAGAAGACAAGCTGGCTGGGTAAAACAGCGAGGCTATAAACATGACGGTAGACGGTCGAGATGTACGTTGTATAGATTGCACATATTGTGTGTTTAAGAGGGAATGGGACACATTATTGGCAGTTGGCACATAGCTGTTCGCTCGGTCAAGAAGCATCCGACGTATGTCAAACTTTGCAAATTTGTTAATAAAGCATGTATGGACAACCCTACAGTCGTAGATCTTTTGAATTTGGTCTTAATCAGTCACAAAAAAACACGAATATCGTCAATTTTTTACTTTTTAATCAAATCGAAAATCGTGAAAAACAATGTATTCAAAAATAATTCTTTTAAAACATTTTTTTCAAATGCCGTAGAGCCATATACCGCTTTCGTGACAACTGTCCAAAATTTCAACCACCTGCGGTGTAAGTGAGCCAAGCGAACAGCAATTTTCTTAAAACGCATGTCCTTTTGTCTTAATACGGACCACACGGACATTATGTGAATGAACCACTGGTACGGGAGTACCACCCAGATTAGGGAGCAAAGCTTCTTAATCAACAGATTGTTGGTGCAAACACACACAAATACTTCGTGAAATACTTGGTGGAAGTGCCGAGTACATACAGGCAAGACAACCACATCCGGTAACAACATAATAAATTGAACCATTCTCATTTTATAACGTATGAAACCCTCCATAACAACGTAAATGTTTTAACACTTTTGTTACAAACTTGGGATTCTTGTGTTAGTGACAGGAAAAAAAAATGAACACACATTTAGTTACATGAAATGCCTTTTTTGGATGAGCGTAGCGAGCGAAGCGAAGATTCCATTTCACTACACTGGAGAAAATAATCCGGAATGTTTTTTTTTTCTTCTTTTTTTCTGTATTTTTGTGTGTCTGTTAACACGATTCCGGATAAACCGATACTCCAATTGCGATGAAATTTTATGGAGGCCTTCGAAATCCGCCACGTTTTTGAGCGCAATCGAAAAATTATTTCTCATTAAAATCGCAATTTTACGATTTTTTTCGATTTAAAAAAAATTTCTTCAGCTTATAACACCTACATGCTTTGTCCGATTTTAATGATTTTTTCACAGAACCTTAATTTTATGAATTTAGCTATTCGTGTGAAATTTGAGCGCAATCAAAAAACTATTTCTCATGAAAATCGAAATTTAACGTTTTTTTCTTTTTTAAAACAATTCTTTGACTTATAACACCTACATGCTTTATCCTATTGTAATAATTTTTTCACAGAACCTTAATTTTATAAATTCATATATTTGTGTAAAATTTGTGCGCAATCGAATAATTATTTCTTATGAAAATTTCAATATTACGATTTTTTCCTTTTTTTAAATTACAATTTATTTAAAAAAATTAAACTTTATGTTAACTTTCATTTAATTTAATTTAATTTTTAAAAAAATCTTCAACTTAGTAATGATTTTTTCACAGAACAACAGAAAATCCGCATAACACATGGCAGCTCAATGCAGCAATTACGCTCATCCAACAACGCGGCGGGACTTAAGCGTTTTCCTAGTCATAAGCAAAACCATGTTAGAACTGTTAGTTTCCTGGACTTTTTCCGCACGTTTTTACTAAAGTCTAGGTGGTTAGTGGCGTATAGCTCACTTGCTTCCCACATTCAACATTCACACTGCACTTCCGGTGTTCGGCTCACGTCTAATGCCTGTCACCAAAGGGAGAGAACACCACATATTTAGAAATAAGAGGGTTTCAAACTCATTTTTAATGTTGACTTTCGAGAAAGAAGCGCAAACAATTAAAAGCAAAATAAAACAATTTCTGCAATTTCACTTTGATTCAAATAGGTTTTCTGGCATGTACTTCATATGCAATTAAGTTTTTTGTGTAGAATCCTACGTTGTGGTTGAGCGAGGCAAATGAAAGGGGAAGTTTCCATCAAGTGGAAAGCAGTCAACACTTGCTTTTATGTTGAAAGTAAAGAGTGACACTTTACTTTGTGGATACCCTCGTCTGATCTTTACAACTAAGGGTTGATTGTTATGTACCCGGCCATTATTCGGTAAAACATGTATATTGAGGTTAACAATAGGAAACTTCATTGGAAGTGGGGTTCGCTAAGCGTTGATGGAATATGTCTCTTGATCGATATTGGCTGAAGGAAACTCGCTCTTTAGACGAATGTTTTACTCGCGGACTGGAAAGCTTGTTTTATTGCGCAACCCATTGTTCCACCTTAAAATATATCTCGAGTACCGATAAAGTGTATGAAACTCTTATTCTGTTCGTTGAGATTTGTGAGTTTGATTACTTGTACAGCAATCCTTACTGAAAGTTGTTGTGTTATTTGGGGATCTAAGTCACGGTAAGAATTTTTGTAAACATTTCCCAATATACCCCAAATATATCCGGTCATTAATCTTTATTTGTGTATGTAACAAATATAAAGCAAACAAAACAATTTATAAAATATTTACGTACAGTTATTTGATGTAATCACGATCCAGTTAATACAATGGCTTCGCCAAATCTGAAGTCAAGTCCAAGACAGTTAATTTTTGAGTATTTACGTTAGTAATTGACACGGTAAGAGAAAATTATTTGAAGATTTATAGAAGTATTTGACAAACGACTTAAGACAACAATTATTGTTGCATTACAATTATTTACAATATCTGTTTGTTTAGTATTTTTTTAAATTTTTTTTATTTATTTTAGTAAAGAGATAATGGAAACACGATAATCCTCACTAAAAGAAACTGTTTTCTTAATTAAAAAACATAACGCAATGGATTTGAGAAGTAGGCTGTCATAGAATTAAAGAAAATTAGAGAATAAGGTAGATGTCCAACAATGTTTATTCCGCTCGCAAACTAAAAGTATATTTTAAACAGTAAAAAAATATTTTTTAAAGATACAAATCAAAATCGAAGACCTGATTAAGAGTCAAGTCAAGGTATCTAACTTGAGACCGGTGTCCCATCAACTTGACTATACTTTCGGCATGAGTACATAAAAATATGTCAGTAAAAATTATACTTGTACTTTCATTTTGATTATCAACTTCTTTGTGTATTGTCCAATATCACAGTAACAGATTTTAAATAGAAAGTTTACTGGACTTAATCGTTCTTATGTAATTTTACATTGGATGGTTAGACATTTGAAATAGCGTCGTCAACACTTGAATGAACACCAAACTTACTTCTGGATTGAGGCCAAAATTGTTTTTCCTCTTATTGCATTATTGTATGGATGCGAAACCGTGTTTCAGATTATAGTTATTCGAATACTTATTAATCGCCTAGGGCTATGCGGTATTTCGCAAACAAGAAATTTTAATAATTTCGCTCCAAGTTTTGTGTTTGTAAAGTTTGAAGATAGGAGGTGGGTGCTCGTGTAATTGGTCGAATTGTACAAGCGTCACAAGTTACAGCTTTTGTGTAACTCCAGTCTCCCTTTATTCAGCAACAATTTCCAAAACCACGTTTCGCCATTAGACACAATCCAACCCCATTTCCAACTCACCCTTTCCACTTATCTCGCCCAAAAAGCACAAAAAGTTTCCTCTAGGTCGCCTTCGTGAAACTGTCAGTACTTGTTTTAGCCCACTCGCTCTTCTCACAAAAACATTACAAACTATACAAAGATTATCTACGATTTGATTTTTGTTCGATTTCACACTTGACTGAATTCATTATTCGATCCATGGTAAAGAAATGTTAATTCGAATGAAAAGTCAATTGTGTGGCTAAATAGTTGTTATGGGTTCGGCCTGTACAGTAATACGTTTCTGGATCACTCCTTTACATTCACATCGGAAGACTTTCACGTAAACGGAGCTCTGAGTAGTAAGTAGTAACTTTTCAGTAACAATTACTTTCCCGACTATATTTAATTATTTAACTCAATCTTAAATTATTGTTTTAACTATATTTAATTATTGATAATGGACATTATTGTGATCATGAAATTTTGTTTATACAGTTACAAAAATTAAAGGATAATTTGAATACAAATATGTGTCGTTTACAAATTATTTTCAAATTTTACTTAATTACATAGCTAACAAATAATTCGAAAAGTCTAAAATCCATGTGCAAAATATTGGTTGGTGTTTTAAATTAAATACTGTTTTAAATTGAAAGTTAGTCTCGGTTTGGCCGCAGGTCATCGCAGTGCGCGGCCGGAAGGGACGAGGGTGGGGGTATGGAGGGGTAGGTAGGGATAGGGGTAGGGGACTGCGACAGCTTGGATGGGGTTTTTAGTAGCTTGTATTTAATTTTAAACTGCACCGCTTGAAAACATTACATGAAACATTCACTTTACACGGCGCACATTACGCCAGCATAACTGTAATTTTTGCGATTCATTAAATAATGATATTAGAATCCCACATGGAGATACTATTAACGCACCCTATTTTAAATGAATTAGTTTGTTGGAAAGTGTTTTTCAAATAGAAATGTGATGAGTGCTATTTGGCTGGTTGAACCTAGTGCAGAATTAAGTGCGCATAATGTTTCCCAAGTGACTGCTTTTATACAAGATACAATTACCACAATTACTTACTTCCTTACTGAGGATTTTGAAAATTATTACAGCTACTGCTACAGAACATTTATAAATGGAAAATTTTTACTTAAATAATTTAGACAGAATTCAATAGCTGAACTTTTTTTTGAAGATACGTACGTCCTAACCTTCACTTATCAATTATATATACACAATTAATAATTTACCTTGTAGAGAACCAATATAATGAATGTAGGAGCAAATATCAATTTTTAAGATTTTTCTCAATTTTATAACAATTTTATTTATTTTTTACCGTCGAAAATGGTATATCATTAACTATGAAATTTAATCTACTAGTAATTGTTATTGCATTGTGACATATTATAGAAAACTTTGATTTCGATTAATCGATTCATGTATACTATTGACGAATAAAACATCGATTATCAATCTAATCAAAATCTTGACTAACTATCAGACGTAAGATTGAGCGGCTAAGCGATGCTATTGTATCATAGACGATACGCTGATGAAGAATTTATAATAAGTAAGTTTTTCCGCTCCATTTCTGGACGAACAGGTAAACAACATGTAAATCAAACAGTCTTTACATCAGTTACTGAATAATTGGTAGTCTTGCCTTCTCTTGTTCTCAAGTACTTGAGCTCAGCTAAATGACGATGAACATCTTGTTCAAGTTAATGTGAGTAGTGTGTGTGTCGTATCTCTGACTTCGGTAAAAACCGTCTCACAAGGACAAGCACGCCAGACTTTCCAACACTACACGTAACTATTTATTAAATTCTATATACGTTGTGAATGGCACGTATGGTATGAGACCACTGCAAATATTGTTATATCGAAAGCATTCAAAGAACTTAAAATAATACGAAAGTATTGAATCGTATTGTCATTTTATTGCGACGTTACATAGTATGATACAACGAAAGAAAATGTGTTTTTGATCCTACTGTACTGTAAAAGGACAAAAGAACTTGCAAAAGAATTGAAATACAATACCTACGTTTATAAGAATTGCTGATAAAAACAAGGGTTATGACAGGGGTAGACAAAGACAACTATATCAAACTCTATGTTCATCAACAGAGTAGTTTCTCATTATATGCTTTCTATAAGTGCAGTACATGGTGGTGATTTTATTTCTAGGGGCTGAATAAAGTAATGAGATACATAGGTCCTACTTAGACTCGAACCTAAATCATTAAGTACTGTGGTTCTGAGCAATCAATATCATTTTGTTAACTTTTATTATAAAGTAAAGTAATAATATGGAAAACAATAGTAACAACAGGAACTAAAATTGTAAAATTATCACCAAGTAATTCTCTTAAGTCGTATCAATTTCTTTTTAAATTGTTGGTAAAAGAATATTTAATCTAATTTGGTAATTATTGTATATTGTACTTGGCCTACATAAGGGAGTCGGGATACTTTAGTTTTACACTAGTTTGCCAGGACGACGTTTGTTTAACGAAAACATGCACCTTACCTACTTTCGTAAAAAAAAATCACATATGCTTTGTCAAATTAACATTAAATATATTGGTTTATTAAACAAAGTTATAAACACAGATTATTCACAAAGAAGCCATTGTGGTCTAGCGAAATAATTACAAGTTATATATTTCACCACCTTTTATTTACATTCCCATTATTTTTTATTCTAGCGTTATGACAAAATAACCAAACAGTTACGTGCATTTTGTTCTAAACCAAGTGTGCTGTGGTCACTTTGTAATTCCCATGTTTTGTTTTCTACTCAGCAGGGGCAGGGGTAGATATCTACTGACGGAGATCAATTTAGCCTCAGGAGCCCTCCTCGAAACCACTTTAAAAGCCTCAGTAGAATGCAAAATCTGCTGTTGGGATGGAAAATGAATGTTGCATTCAGTTTCAATCATATTATTACGATAAAAGATACGAAAAAAGAAGAAGGTTCAGTATTTCGTTTACAAATTTGAACAAACAAGCATATCTAACAAACACTCAACGCTAAATGTGTTGTCGTTGTTCGGGATGGAGGAATGTTTTGCTTGCAACATATTCATTCGATTTTCTTTGGCAATCCTCGACATACTTATTCGGTATATGCAATGGCAACAGTTTATATTATAGGTCGTTTCTATTTAAATACGGTTTAATATATTTCTAATTTTGTTACTCGTATTTTTATTAAGAAAACATTTGCAAGGGTTTATACGTTATAAATATAAACCGGATGTTTAATATTTCTCCATAGAAGGTAAAATTAGCGTACATTTATAGGGAGGTAGAGGAGGTACTTGAAATACTGAAGGTACAAATATCTAGAAAACGTGGATGCTGGATCGTATGAGAAATGTTAATATGTTTTAATGTCAATAGCCAAGTATGTTTTTGAAGGTTCATAGCCAAAACGACAAAATGACAACACGCCAAAACTATGTATAGGATATTAATATTTATTAATGCTCATCCAAAATAAACTTGGATTTGTAGGAAGTTTATGAAACTGGGCCTCTATACAAGAAATATTGAGAAAACGTGATGTCTGGTTATTATGTGAAATATAAATATTTTTAAATATCAATAATTATTGTAGTTAAGTTTTGATACGTATAGCCTGCTTATTACGATCCACACACGTAGCATGTAATATAACTTTTCGAATTAAAACTGTACTTAGTACGAACACTATTTTTCGTTTCAAATTTAAATTATTTCTTCAATATCACGAAAAAAATATAAAACGGGGGGAACAATAGTGAATTTGGTCAGAATATTCGAAAATAATACAATAAAAGTACCGTTATCAGAAGAGTTGACTTTTATGCCTAGATAAATTTAAAAATAAATACCTTTTACCTTTATCTAGGTATTTTATTTAGAAGTATCTACGATTTCAAATACAAGATATTATTTTCCAAGCTACCATGTGTACAAACAAGTAGTTCGCGAAATTTGATTTTTCATTATTAAGTTTTAATTGGATGAGCGAAGCGAAGACATCAATTTTACTGACCCCTCAAAAAATTTAGCCCAAATGTTTTTTTGTTCTTTTGCTTTTTTTTGTTTGTGTTTTTGTTTGTTTTTGCATATGCGATCTTAATGAAAATTTGAGGGGACCTTCGAAATCTCTGAACTTAGACTTGCCACGTTTTTGGGTACAATCGAAGAAATATTTCTGATGAATATCGTACTTTTACGATTTTTTTTCGATTTTAAGTGCGATATTTTCGTGACATTTGGGCCGATTCTGACCAAACGGGTGGGGCTACAACGTTTATATTTAACATGGATATTAAGGTTATGGTGATGTATTGCTTTTTGAACGAAAAAGTTGGAAAAGTTAGCCAGAATCCATAGAATAAAGGTTTTAATATGAGTTTTTTTAGGTTTATATAACAATAAACAAGTAACAATATAAACTTGATATCAATCACCTACAATGCATTCAAAAAGCACTTGCAAAGGAAAAGTGGTCCTACGCAAACTAAAAACTTACAAAAAAGCTCATCCATCAACGCGGCGGGACTTGAGCGTTTTCCTAGTAATTGGTATTTGAATCCTCATACTCTAGCGTTATTTCTATTGTTAAGCAAACTTTCAAAATACAACACCGAGTCACAAACAGTAAAATGTGTCTTTCTACCGGACATGTACTTTTTAAAGTATCTTTATCTTTACCTAGGTACATTTTAAAACACGATCTTGTATCTGGATCTAGTTACATTTGAACATGGGTATCTGTATCTATATCTAGGTAGTATTAAAAAATGTCGTAGTCAACACTGGTAATCGGTAGCTCACGTGTGAAACAGATTGAAACGCATTACGTAAAGTGAGTTGAAAATAGTATATACAGTGCACGGGCCGACGAGAAGTCGGAGGAAATGAATGCAAGAATTGTAGAAAGAAATAATACGAAAGTATTAATGCAAACTGGGGTAAACGTTTTTTGATCACTTAAGGAAGTTCGAAGTGGAACGAAGTTTCTGTATTGAAAATGAAAGAACTTGAGTGAATTCGTCAATACTGTTGTGCTTTGAACAATACAAGTTTTATATTAGTTCAGAAAATCAAGTTTTGTTGTGAACAAATGGCAGAAAGTCTTGACACCAACTTCTTTAAATGTAAATCTGTGTGAAAAATAAAATTGTGTTTTATTCTATACTCTTAATGAGAAAACTTCATTTAATGAAGGATTTGCGTTCCTTTTTGTTGAATATTTATGTAATTTAATGTCCTTAATTGTTAACTACAATGACTGTAAGACATTGAGATACTCAATAATTGCCTAGTTTTTAACTTTTCGCAAAGACACCTTCCTTTTCAAGGTACACGTGTTTTATATTTCTATGCAAAGCATACTGTTTAATTGTAAATTGTAATACCTACCATGCCAAAAACCAGTAGAATAAACTATATAGGCTTATAGATTAACGGGCAACTAAATAAATGGAAATAAAACTAATGGGACGTGTCTGCAGTCAGCTTATGTTTGTTGCTAATGAGGTTTTTGCAATAGTGTGCGTATAAAATGTTCAACTAGTTAAATTGCCACTTAAACGCATGACATTTTACGAAACCTTTTATTAGCTTGTATAAAACTGTTTAACCGCACGCGTAATGTGGCCGCATTTATTAGTAGAAAAAAGCAAATGAATGAATGTTATGGCTTTGTACTCTAGTTGCACAAATTCGCGTGGAAATGTTTGACAGATGTTTATAAAATCCTTTTTGATCACAATGTCATATATTGTATTTTGCTTCTTGGAATTGTCATGTGCGTAAACCATTTTCTCAGTGCAGTGGGCGTGAATGCGTCGGTGTGATTTATTATATGTTTAAACGTATCATTTAAGATTCACAAACAGGATTTAATCGTATGATGAATGTTGACTTATATAGTTGAAAACAACCAAAACAAAACCCCTCACATTGTGAGTGAGCGTATGCTGCAGATTAAAATAATTTGATACAAATTTGAAGAGATATCAAATCGCCATTTATGTACCAGCTCATATGGGTTAGTAAAATATACCAAATGTTTGTTGCAAACACTTTTGGTGGAGGTGCCGGGTTCACGACAAACTGGAAGTATGCAATTTGTTGAAAAATATTCGTGTTTCAAATGGAATTTAATTTTTTGTCAATTTTCGTATTCATATTGTGTGGCAGTGCCAGATCAGTGTGACAGTTGTCTGACCATTTTGATGGAAAACCATTTGACCACTTGCAGATTTTTATAGTCTCGTAAAAAATAGATAAAACTGAGATAAAAATTATCCTCCAATTATATTTTTGATTTAACGACTTGCAAATATGAAAATGGGACATTTGTCCTAAAATATTATTGTCTAGTACAATACAAAAACTTTAACAAGGACTTGAATCTACTTGGTACACAACAATCGCACGCATGCACTTGCTGGTTCACAGCATAATTAACTTTTCTACATTTCATTAATCGGGAAACACCTCCATTGGCGTAATTGATTTCCATATGATAATTTACTTTATTTCACCATGGTTTTCAGTCAGTATCCGTCCTTGCGTATATCAATAAAGGAAATGTATAGATTCAAGAATCTCAAATTTATTAATCCATTTTTACTTATTGCTTGATTATTGCTTGAACTGTATTACGTATCATAATTCTCAACAAAATTCAATGTTAAAAAAACACATAATACCCAATATAACATTGTAATTATGAAACTCGTATAATCTCGGAATTACAAAGCATCGACTTCAAGATTTAAAAAAATACAGCTACTTTTTTTATTATTACAACGCTTATATTAGCTTCATGTGTTTGTCTGTCTGTCTAACTTTCTGTCTGTCTAGACGAAATCTTATAATCAATATTTCATTACAATGCTTATATTAGCTTTATGAGCTTGTCTGTCTGTCTGTCTGTCTGTCTGTCTGTCTGTCTGTCTGTCTGTCTGTCTGTCTGTCTGTCTGTCTGTCTGTCTGTCTGTCTGGAATCTTATAACCGATATTCACCCACTCTCAATGTCCATCGAGCTGAATTTTTCACACATACGTATTCTTGATGACAATAGATGAATCAATCAACAGATTTACGAATTAATCATTTAATTCAACGTAATTAATAATTAAAGTTTTATATGGGAATCGATATTTCACCCACTTCCCAATGTCCGATCGAGCTGAAATTTTTCACACAGACGTACATTCTTGATGACAATTGATGAATCTAGGAATGGATTGTTATAATAGATTATAAAAAATATAAAAAATAAATACATTATCGTTAAGACTAAAAAGTATAAAATAATATTACATGAAAAAAATATTTTTTTAAAACAACGCTTATATTTAAATGTACTAAAAAGTAAAAAATAAATTTTCGCCCAACAAAATTTTTGCCTTACTCGGAAATTAAGCGTTGGGCGCTTTCGGTATTGACATAGATTACAGAATTTTGTTGTTCATGGAAGGAAAGCGCCCAACGCTTTTAATTTCTGAGTAAGGCAAAAATTTGTTGGGCGAAAATTTATTTTTTACTTTTTAGTACATTTAAATATAAGCGTTGTTTTAAAAAAATATTTTTTTCATGTAATATTTTCTATCAAAGAAGCCGCATTTAATAAACTGTCTACAATCTACGTGAATAGCCATTTTTAATTAACGTCGTAGGTAATTAAGGTCGCCATGAGGATAAATATTGCCCACCTAACAAGGATATAGTAAACATTTCATCTCCCATCTGTGAGTTGTATGAGAACTCGACACTACAGAATTGCAAATACGCTGTCAGGAGGACTAAAATTACATTAGCGAGAGATTTACGTGAATAGCAGTTAAATACACAAAAATGTATATATATTTTGTGACTGCGGTGTTTTTATCTAGCAACGAAACGTGCAGAATTTCGAATGCGACAGTAAATGAGATACGTCCTTTACAACGTTGGTATTAGCTTTGGGTTTAAAGGTATTAGAGTGTGCTAAGAATCCAGTTATGTCTAAACCAACTGTATAACCACACTTTTTTTCTCGATCTAACTAGGTGTTGGACAATTCAATAAAAATAAAGAATCCTCTTAAACAACTCCTGGTAAACCGTTTCGGCGATGCTATCTCATTTTGTTCTGTGATATAGTTAAACTCGGTTATTTCTGTGGACGGTCTCTTGTTCGGCAACTTGCCAGATCTTTCTGCTAACGGACAACTCCAGGCCTGTTAACACCCCATCTTCAAACAGTTACCTAAGCTTAAGACTGCGTTGCCAAGTTTCCATCTCTGTTCGCCGTCTACTGATTACACCACGCTCAAACGCAAGAATACACTTCGCAAGTTTTCGAGTTAAGACTAACAATTTTTCTGATAGTCACTTGGAGCGGCTATGGAATGAACCGCGTTGGGGGAAAGCACGAATCTTCTCGATCATTAAATTAATTACACGCTGAGAGGCGGCCTCAGCAGCAACAAAGAAGACCGTACACGGATTACCGTTCGTTATTCCCAAAGCGAAGAACGAACCCCAATAAGTATTGACGAATAAATCTGCCATGAGTATTGTTTTAAACCGATCAATCAAAACACTCTATATGTATTGACAGTAGGTAGTAATAAAATAGAAAAAAAAACAACCACATAAATGGATAGTTTCCCATTTTGAGTTATCTTACCAATTGGAACGCCCAATATAAATATTATATTCGGGCTACCTTTTTAAAGCATTGTTCAGATTTATATTTTTATGATTTTATCTCATACACAGACTTCTATTAACTGTTTTGGTTTATATGCATTGAGAATGTCCTGACAGTTTTTTTTTTACAATTAATATTTAAGAACTCGATCCCATTTGTGTTGTAACTGAGTAAGATATTATCCAATTTTAATTGCCATAACTGAGAACATTATAAGCGCCTAAAGTTAAATACAGTGGATTTAAAGTAATAACCATATCGACTTTGTTTTAAAGACAGCTTTTCTACAGATGAGTAATTTGTCGCATAAGCTTAGACAACCTGCATAAGTCCACGTATATTATTAAATTAGTAATATATACCATTAATTAAAAAAATAAAAAAGTGCGATGCCATCGAAACCTAATATTAGATTTTAAAAAAGTTTCTCTACCATCTAACACTTTTAACAAGGAGATAACACAAACGTTGATTTACATTATAACCCCAACGTTGAGTAGTGGACAAAATAAGGGTGATTGTGAAGCAAATAAGGAAATGCTCGTGCTTTGTCGAGTAAAACCAAACAGCACACAAGGTTTTCGTCTGAAGAAATATTTCATGAAATAATGTCAGTATTCGAGCCAAAGAGTTAATAAGAATTGTCTGGAAGATTTACTTCTGGGAATTGAGAACAGGACTCGTGATCTGTCAGTGGAAAACAAACAGTTGATTAATACTCGTTTTTTATTGTAAACTGTATTATAACGAAATATACTTTTGAGTCTACAGAAGTCACTTTCATCACACAAATTCTACGCACATGAAATATGTATCATTTTCCAGACATGTTTACTTTATATGTCATGTGAGGTTACCCATAACGGAACATATGAATTGAACCGTCACATTTTCGATGTAGGCAATTTTCTTGTTCGTACCTTATTTTCACTTATTTATGGCACAAATTCATTTAAAACATCATATTTGTATACTTGTTTTTCTATAATGTATTTACTTATATAAATAATTTCATAGTTATAGCTTGAAAACCTTTTTGTATTGTCCTTATTGGGCTTATGTTTCGTTGCCCATATAAATACAGTTTTTTTTTAAACTATCCCTTACTAAAATACTCATCACCAATTGATAACCAAATAATAACTTCTTGTAAACCATAATAACCAATTGATAACCATTTGTAAACCACTAATAACCACCAAAGAGGCTTGTGAAATGGATGATAACCAACTGTAAACCATTTAATAACCATTTGATAACCTATTGCAAACCAGAACATCACCAATTGACAACCATGGTTATTATAAATCTTTTGATAACCATTTGAAACCTCATCTTGTAATAACCATATGGTCACCATGGTTATTAGTTGGTTTGGTTATTACTTTTTTCTGAGAATCTCATAACCAATACATAACCAAATACAAACCATGGATATTAGTCACCAATTGGCAACCATGGTTATTAATTGGTTTACAATAACATGAAGAACATATACAAGCCTTATCAATATAGGCCCTACTATCAATATATGTTGTTAATTTGACAAAATATATATTTATATGGTCACCTGCAATGCATGCAATTTTTAAAATAAAGACAAACACAAAAGCTGTAGGCCTATTTTGCACTGTGTAATAATGGCATAAGCTAGAAAGTCATTATTTTTTGTCAAAATACACAAACCTCTAGGTCTAATTATTTTATAGCACAGCATAACATTATTAAAACAGTTTTATTTCATAAGAATAATTTACTTGTTTAATGATAGCAATTATCGTAAAAATTGGCCCCGACTGGGCTCGAACCCAGAACCTCCGGCTTACATGACCGATGCTCTTCCAATTTAGCTATCGGTTTTGTTTGTTATCATTAAACGAGTAGGCCTATGTCCTGAAAGCAGGCTTGGCTATTGAACCACCTCTGGCCGATAATTTGAAAGTCGAAGAAACATGTCTGAAAAGTTTGCTGAATGAAAGAAGTCCTTTAAAATAACAGGGGGGAAAATGTGAATTTTTTTGGGCGGGACATAACCTCACTACTGGAAATAATTATATTTAGATTTTTAGACAATTGTGTACACATCAATCTAGTTCAAAATTAAATTTTGAGAATCTGTTTTCTGGACATAGTTTCTAAACACCTTTAGCTAGCTATAGCTAAAATAGTTTTCTGAAAATAACAGTTGGTGTACGATTTTTTTTGTCTAACGGTACAAATACGAGTTTTTTTTCAGTTTTGTACCGTTTGACAAAAAGATCGTACACCACAACTGTTATTTTCAGAAAACTATTTTAGCTATAGCTTAAGTTATAGCTAAAGATGTTTAGAAACTATGTCCAGAAAACCGATTCTCAAATTCAATTTTGAACTGGATTTGTTGTGTACACTATTGTCCCAAAATCTAAATATAATTTCCAATAGTGAGGTTATGTCCCGCCCAAAAAATTCACAATTTTTTTTCTGTTATTTTAAAGGCCTTCTTTCATTCAGCAAACTTTTCAGACATGTTTCTTCGACTTTCAAATTATCGCCCAGAGGTGTTACAATAGTCTTAAAAACTCTTTTCTAATATTTAATTACATAATGGTGAAGATTTTCCTCAAAAGCAATGTCTTAGACACTGTCAAGATCATTCCATAAAACATGGAAAGCTAGCTCTTCATTCTTGCTACAACACAATATTAGTTTGAGAAGAGGTCACAATTCACAAATAAGAAAAGCAGATTTCAAGTAAACAAACTCATTGTAACATTATACAGAAAAGGTTTTGTTTTTCTGCATTCTGCAGTATACGATACAAGCGCGTGGCCCTATACCTTATGAGCTAGCCTGCGCGCTCACACTGACACAGGTTCCGTGGCCACTTGGAGAGAGCGTCGAGCTATGGAGGAAGGAGTCCAGGGATCGAGTCCGATAGATACCAATAAAATTTAACCATCTCAAACTTCTTCCATCTAATGTGTATCTGTTACTTAGTATGTACATGTGTAAATTGAAGTCCTCAAGTCGTTGAAAGTACTTATTTTTAGGAAATTTGATTCCATCTTTGTGGTTATTTGAGTGACTACTAGATCGCGCTGGTGTTCCTTACCGCTGGTTATCAATTGGTTTACAGATGGTTATCAAATGGTTATTATATATAAACCATGGTTATCAATTGGTTTACAGTTGGTTATCAAATGGTTATTAGTTGGTTATCAAATAGTTATTAGTTGGTTTACAAACTTACTGAGCAGTGGTTTACAAATGGTTATCAATTGATAACCATTTGGTCATATATGTATTTGTGCTATTATCAATTGGTGATGAAATATTTTTAGTAAGGGATAACTGGGCAAACAAGACTAGCGTATCCACCCCCAAACTAGCACCGAAACACGTTGGACCTCAGTGAATCTAGCACGGCTGGATGAAGTTGAGAGACTTTTATTGAAATTTCGTCGAACACGGAGATAAACAGTGACTTTGGAAAGTGAATTTAAAGAAACACTCAATTAACATTATATTTTCGTAGACAAATACCCAACGAAATAACATAATAATATTAAACACTCGTATCACTAATTTATTCTCCTTCACTCAATTCAAAAGTTGACGCTCACTAAACATTAAGTGTTGTTACTGGGTAGACATTTTAAAAATACACATTGTATTTGTATTTGTATAATTGTAACCTTTAAATTTAAAAATTTCGTTTACCGAGTTTGCTTTGTACGTCTTACCTCTTAAACGATACGAGTTATATTTCTCATAAACAACAAGTGCCTCTGCTCAAGTATACGGCGTGTAGATAATTGGATATTCGTAGGTTAACAAGTGATCTAGCCTCTTGGAACACGGAACAACGCAGCGAGAGTATGCTAGCTCACTCGTGAATTACCTGGTGACTTTGTATTCCGTTATTAATGGAAACTTCCCACCTGAACTAAGCAACGGTTTGCGGAGGCAGCAACACAATCAGACAACAAGCTTGTTAGCGGAATCTGTCACCGTCACAGCTAAATTATTAATTGAGTAAATCACGTCATGGAGGTATACATGTACAGCCAAATTCGATAAGTTATGTAGGTGACATTTTGGAATTCCGTATTCTGAAATAGCGAATTAATGCGATGGTTAAGTGAAGTTGACGATAAACTATTGGTTACAAAGAAGATCAAACTCAGTGAACTGCACCAAGAGACATTAAAATATCTACACACACATTTTAAAATTGTGATTGGTGATGATGGGTGTGTGAGATATACAAAGAATTTTGATGTTGTTTATTTCTAATACATCCGAAAAAGCGCATAACATGCAAAGACTACATCACGAAAGTGTAGTATTACTCACGTCAAAAACATTCTTTACTTGATCAACAGTGTGCTACTCATGATGAAAGATTTTACGGATGTAGCCTTATGATGAGGCAGATCCTTCCAGAGATTTTGATTGGTCCTTGCAAATTTCAGCAAAATGTTATTAGCTGTTTCCAGTAATTCAATTAAGCAAAAATGTATTATTTAACGTGTATCCTATTAGACTTGTAAAAACTGACTGATTTTCAACGGAGAACAGAAATTAAATTATTATTACAAAAATTAACTCAACAGTAATGAACAATTTTCAAACTATTTATGATATCGTTTTTAAATTGTATATTGAAAATGTGAAATTAATGGAAATTGAAAAATTCAATCAATTATAAAAAAGTGGGAAAACAAAAATATTTTAAACGAGATATACAAGAGAAAATTTAAAGATATCGATTCGCTCCTCCAACAGATCTATTATTTATTTTCCCTAAATTAAGTATGTTTTCCCATCTTCATAGCTCGACCCTCTTGGATGCGTTTGCTTGTCACTTTCCATTGTCCTGAAGGCAAGGTCTCGACAGATTTTCGTAAGCATTGTCCCGTCTTTAAATTCTAGGCCACTTCGTTTGCACTTAGCGCCTTCCTGTGGAATATCGTATAATCTGAGGAACACGCCTTCGGGTCATGAAAGCCACAACATCTCAAATTGGCGATTATTCTGTTATTTCATCGTCTGGAAAGTTTTGAGTTTACACAGTGGGGTAGGGGTAGGGGGGGGGGAGAGGGGACGAAGTTCTAGATTATCGATGTAATTATTTTTGCTTTACCAGATAATTTGAGCTCATGGATTTCATCAAGAGCTCGGTGTTAATCATAAAATATGGGAGATTTAAATATTCTTCTGCTTCTAAGTATTGCTTTGTGCTTTAACAAGGAAATGGTATTACATTGTGTCATTAGCTGTCGTCTTGCCGTAAACTAGCATAGTAACCCTTTAGTTTTCAGTTGTAAACTATGATTTTCAATCAAAATGTAGTGAAGTTATAAGCACGAAAAGTATTTTTGCTATTTCTATTGGGAGCGTTTCTCCACTATATGCATTAATAATTGTTCTCTCCCCCCCCCCCCCCCCCCCCGAAAAACCCTTTAACAAGCATGGCAATATGATACAGACATGTTGGCGAGCTGGTGGTCAGTGGTGATCCTAGGGAGACTTTTCAACCCTGTTCCTCCATGAAACATATTTGACGGCACAACGTTGTAAGACGGGAACGGGTGAACTGCGCTCCCTATTTCGGTTCCTACCGTGCCCGTGCCTGTTTTCACGAGGTCAGTATCACCGATAGTATAGAGTGATAGCACTCGGTCTGTCTGGTTTACATCATCATCGCATGGAATCAAGGCATTGTGTAGTTTATTTATGAAAATAATGCAATTCAACCTACATCCTATGTCAGATATAAACAAATCAGACATTCAGATGTTGTTTCACAATATTTTGATGGCACATTTCTAATATATTTATTATTTTCACTTTTATCGGATGTTTTTATTTTACATGGTAAATAACTTTACATGGTTATACCTTCAGTGAAATTTGGAAGTATTGAACTAGGCTAAACTAAAACACTTGCCAATCACTAACAGTTGAATTGAATCTCTATATTCGTCGAGCTACCTCTATCGGTAACATAATATCGTGCCAGATAATTAGCCCGTTCCAAGGAACTAAGTGAGCTTCTTAGTTAGCAAGACGAGTTCCTTTATTTGCCCCGAGTCTGTATTTCGTCTCTGATTCATCGCCCCGACTGTTAGTGAGGACACGGCTTTTAATTGCCTCCAACTCTTGTTTTAAACTCCTCTCCAACTCTACGCTCCCGGTCGCAACCCGCTTTGCACGCGAAGTGGTAGAAAAATATTCGATTATCCATTACTTCCTAAATGTGTAGTAATTGATTCATTTTGGTGCAATCTCCTTTTCAAAGCGTTGAATAATGGATGGACTGAATGAAACTTGAACGGCCGACCGACGGAATCGATTTTACGACAATATCACCGAGTGTGAAGTTTGATAACATAAGGACTGACATCCGTCAAAATTCCCGGATGAATAATAACCAAAGTTTAAAATCGTATAAGCTTAATATTCTTCTTCATTTGGTTTGGTTAGTTTGCTAATTGAAAACACTAAAATATTCGACATTTCCAACTGAACATGAATGTTCATTCAAATAAATTATTATATAGTTTCTTTTCATTCCAAAATAATATTTTTTCAGAGTTATAAGGTAAAATTGTTCAATTGTAATGAGACTCATGGTTGAATGTTATTCAAACTTGATTTATTTTAACATTGTCACGTTTTATAATATATGTCGTCAATATATTATATTTACGTATTTTGTAGTCTGATATGGTGGGGAGGGGGGATATCGGGGTCGAGTGCATTTTTTAAAAATATTTACTCTGACATTTAACTTTTACGGTTTAATCTGTGTACTTTGTGTTTGCCTGTCATTTATGTTGAACGTGTTTATTTCATCAGCTATTGACAGTTCGTAAATTAAAGACAACCACAGGTACTGGAATACCGAAAATAGGGAGCGGGCGTTATTCTGTCACATTCGTTTCAACGCTCACATATCTTTGGTGTAGGTGCCGGGTTACAAAAGATCTCGCCGTGGTGAAATATTGCCCCTCTAATTGTCCATAGTTCCCCAAACACATTCTGAAGCATCCTTTTTTAAATTACAACAAAACAACGCTTGCCAATCAGATTCCATCTACGGATTTTTTATAAGATGTGAAAGCACGCACAGATGATCAGCGAGATATATTGAATTTCTAGCTACAACAAGTAAATTGGTTATTGTTCCAGGAATATAAGTTATGTTTATCAATAAAATATCATTATAAAGATTGCTTGGAAATATTTTATCTCGAAGTGGAGTATAAAACATAAAATATAACATTGTTCGCTCGTCGATGGTGTCGGCGCAGTTGAAGGGTAGGTTTGGTCGAATTTTAGCTTAATGTCCACCACTGAAAATCAGTTTGGGAAGACTCTAAATACGATTTTGTATTTTTTTTCTTTTTAACTTGTTTGAGTCTGTTTGCAACTCTGATATTATTTTTATCGCAGTGTTCCGAGGTTGTATACAGCAATGATTTGCATTGTTTATTCTCTCACTGAAACCTTACTGTTATCGCCATATTGTAGCACATTGAGCACGTAAACGATAACACCCTTGCTAATTGAATCACTCGTGCAAGCGTTTACGTACCTATATTGTAAACTGACAATAATAATATGGCTTCTATATTTTTTCCATTTTCTCTAAATAAATAAATAAATTTTTATTTAGAGTCTGCCCACTCAGTTATTTAACTGATTTTCAGTGGGGGACTTTAAATCAAAGCGACCAAGCCAACCCTGCAGGCCCCGACGCAATCGACGAGTGAGCGATAACCAACCAAAGATCGATATTTTTAATAGGAAATATAGCAATCAGTGGTATGGACAGTGCGAACACCCGCGAATCAACGCCAAATCAACAAGGCCGATTCAGAACAACTCTTGAAATTTATTATGTGCTTCGTTGCTAGGACGGCTCCAAAGTCACCGTTTACAAACTCCTAAGACAAGAACTGATGGACTTAAGTCCAAATCAGAAGTTAAAAAACTTCTGACTTTAGCGGGAATCGAACCCTGGACCTTCTGCATTGGAAGCAGATACGCTAACAACAAGACCAACGAGCCACATTACGTCTCAACCGTTCTCGAATTATTTCTCAAACCAACAAACCGCGTTGCTTTTAATTATCGCTGCGATGTCAATCAATAAGTCAAATAATTCCGAGAAATAGAATGATTCCCGTACAAAATGTTTTTTTTCTGATCTTGAGTTCTTCACATCAATCGTTAGTGCATGGAATGACGAGTTTTATGGAATCCGAGATAACAGAAAAGCAGTTTACGAAATAAATTTTTCCTATTTGTTCCCTCGTGGGTCGAACTCCCACTTGTATTCCGTTCAAGATATATGCCGTAAAGGGCCTAGAATTTTATTGCCAGATCTGAATGTAACAAATCCTACCTATAGTTGAAACCCTCACCAAAGTGGTTCCCAGCCTCGTATTAACTGGCACACAAATCCAATTTCCTTTTCTTATATACCGGGTTAAATTCCTCCCGCAACCAACATTTTTAGACAATTGAATTGAAAAGTGAATTCTATTGATTTGTCCCCCCGTCAAGTCGTTACTTGAATGTTCCTTCGCCCCCACTAGCGGAAGATGCGCTTACGATAAAATCCAAATCTGATTTAGAATATTTAACGTATCAAGGCTATTTCTCTCGACTGACTAAATGTCATTAGAAATTCTGTCTCACCCTTCAACCTTCTCCCTCTTCACCTCTTTAACTCTCTCTCTTATTCTATCTGTGGAAATATTTAATTCAAATGTGGCCTTATAATTCTGTTTTGCGGAATTTTCTTTCAATCTTTTGGAGTAATATTTACATAAAAGCGTAAACCAGACGTAACTAATTAACCAAGCTCTTCCATTATAAAATGTATTTGCCTTTTAGAGATCTTTCCTTAGAAATATTTTGTACTCTGAATTATTCTATTTTGCCTTCACATTGGACCCTTTGAAGTTAGTTATCAACTTCATGAAAGAGCAGGCGTAGGATTGAAGTAGACAGACATTTTATTTTGGCCCATGCCCTATCTCGGATTCGTGTAATCTTTTATTGTACACATTGCGAAAAGTACTAAAATATGTATTCAAGTACAACTCGGAGAATCATTATGCTGCATTGTGCACACAACGAAGAGAATAAATGATTATACTGACATAAATTCAGAATACCTCATGTTTACTTCAATCTAACATGGAAACTGGATAATATTTTAACTAGGTCTATACAAACTGATATTGAATACAACTCCTAATCTATCCCCCATCTCGAACATCGTCTCTAGTTAATCACGTGGAGTTTAGTTATGTGAAACCTCACAGTACATGTCAGTAATTTAATTTTACTATCCCTCCCATGAACAATCCACTAAACCGCTTTCACTACTAACAGCTGATGTAGTGTGGAACGTGTCGGTGCACATGCTCTGTACTGACCTACATCGCGTCATGGGTCAAACTTTAGTAGTAAGTGCACTTTGACATAAAGGAAGTGGGCCTTGATAATAACCCGATATTCTCCATGTGATTGGGTGAAAAACAAGCAAAATCTTAATTCATTTGACGTTGACTGGAATTGGACAAGCATTCTCTCAGATAAGAGTAGCCAGAGTAGTTGTAATGCAGATATTTTTTAACCACCTTGTAAATTTGACTCTTTAACAACACACTACAAGCCAATAATTAAATTAATGCACACGCACACTCACACTTTGATGCACGAATTACCAAATAACTAAATAACACACACTAACAATACAGACAACAGATAAAAAGTATGCTTTGTTTAAAATTTGTGTTACAGTTTTGCTTATTTTAAGTTTTAAAAATTAAATTAAATCTTAATGGCCGATAAGCTTGTCAAAAAGCTAAATTTTGTGACACCATCACTTCTTCCCCTCACCCCTCCCCCCCTCCTACAACCGTGCACGAAATAAATGTTGACAAGTAGAATGCATGGGGAGAAACTCTCTACCCCCCTTTGAGATGTGTTGACGCCGTCATATCGAGACATCTCATAATAACACGAGGCTCAGATTTCTTTGTTTTCTGATCTACTGTTGTTGACATGTTTAAAACGAATGCCTATCAAAAAGCAAGTTGTGTCGGAAAACAAATTCAGTGTGCCAAATCTGTCTTTAAAAATCGTTCATAGAGACAAGATAAATGTGTATCTGATGTATGAATCCATCTTTGTTAATACAAGCATGAACGTATTCATCATTCCGATTAGCAAGTGTTGTGCATCATTCAAAACAACATCGCATTGTTCTCTGACAGACTTATGTTCTATTCTTTCTCTACACTTACTCAGCCATCTGATCATAATCGATATATTTCCTTTCAAGCATTTAACTGTAAAAATATTCTTAGCTTCCAGTCCCAGCTTATCAATGTATATTTTCTCCATCTGTTTATTACAATTTTGAGCAGTTATGACATTTATTATAATATGTACGCCCTCCGGTTGTTTTATTTTCTACTCGGACAATCTTTTAACATCAATGCCATCTCTGGAGCTTTTTACTTGATCGATACCACATGCTCACAGCTGCCCTATGTATCAGTATCCGTCGATCCGTGTGTCACGAATCACGACAAACACCGAGCATGATCTCCAATATATTATATTAGGTTGTTTTTATTGGCATTGCCCTTCAACAAGGATGATACAGAATGTTTGTAGTGACCCTGAGGTTTGGGGAGGCGGGGATCCCCCAAAAAGTTGTAATATTCAAGTATTAGGCACCTCAGCCATCTGTGAAAGTTAAAACAAGCGTATGTTTTTAGTTTATTTAAATGTGTTCTACAAAACTAGTACATTGCACTTATTTCTTACATCCAATACAGGACTGAGTCAAGTCAACCACAAGATAGCAATAAATGCAACCTTCAAATAAAATATAAAAAAACTCGTCACAATGCCTGCAGACGACAACATCACTATCAACTAACAATTACCAAATAGACACTCCTTTTTCACAAACTCACTCAACTGCTTTTATAACAAATACATGGAATGAAGCAGGTTTAGCAGCATTTTTATTGTAGTACATTCTAATGCCACAATTAAAAATATACCTTTCTGAAATACAATTAGCATATACATATAAAATATAACGACAAGCTTTGCCCCTGTTTGGGTACTCTGCGTACGTGCTTGTTTTTACCATACAAAATTAATGCCATTCGAGTTGCGCACAGAATCAAGTAGAGGCGTTGAGTTTTGCTACCTCCATCGGCTGTGGATGTGTACTAAATACACTGAATCTTAATCCTGGCGTGCTCTAACGTATCCCATGTGACCTTGCTCCATTTGTTCGGCGTTTCTCTTGAGTAGCACTTTGGTAATGGTTTGCAGACCCAACGTCCGTGAGACAAGCTGCATCTGTTCTTAAACTTAGTTCTATTCTGAGGTTGGTTTGCAGTGGCTTAGCGAACAGCGATAGGTGAACGAGCAACGGAACTTCCCTTTAATTGCGTAGTTGAACTTAGTCCTCCGACGAATACTGCATTAGGAGCTGGAGAAGACTTAAAACAGGATCTGTGATTAGGGATAACACTCCGATTCTTCTTGGTTCAAGCAAGAGTAAAGGGTTTTGGGTCAACTATTTTAGCTACTTCTAGATTCTTGTTATGTACAGTCTGGACCAAAACGTAGTAAAGAGACTCCATGGACGCTATTTTGCTTCATTCAAACATTTTTGGATACGTAATTTGTAAAGCACTTTTGTCAAAGTTTCCATATCTCACTAAATATGTTTCTGCAAAAAAAAAATTTAATTTAATTTTTAATAATTTATTTCTCAAATTAAGCATTTATAAATATTTGCCGAAATGAAGCACGGCTTAACATTTTAAAATTTTATTGTACTGAAATATTTTACATTTTCATTGCTCTCTTGTACCTTCGCGAAGGCAACTCAATAACTGATAGACATACAATATTACTTTTCGGTTAAGTGAATCCTATTAGTATAGTTCGATTTTTGAGTGCTGACATTGAATAAAGAAATCAATTTTCATTTTTGTATCACATAATATTACCATGAATGGTCTCTTAAAAAATCTTCTCAACATCTATAAATTCAATAGTTATAACCTTTTAAAACAGTCATCCAATGAAACATAATATTGTAAAAGTTGCTTATGATAATATATCATTATATTTTGTTTTTTATGTACAAAAATAACTCCATTCTAAACAACCTGTTTATCGAGATGAGTGAAAGAGACAATATAAAAACAGCTTCGGATAAAACCTTGGCTCTTGATCGGATAATCTTGATCGGATTGGAAACATGAATTCAATCATTAATGAAGCACCACAGGGAAATGTATTTTTACATATTATCAAAAGGCAACAACTTTTGTTCTTTAACGTGCATGGCGTACAAATGTCAAATAAAACATGCAACTGTTTTGTTTTAAATTGCGGTTTAGATTAATTAGTAATCACTTTAGATGTAAAGTGTACTCACAATTAGTTTTCATTTATATTTCATGAATCCATATTTTGCTATCGCGAAGATTGACAAGCTTGCACAGTGATGCTGCAATAACATTAATCGTTTTGACTTGGACTGTATTCATAAGTAAATGAGAAAAATAGATTTTCAACTTTGTAATTTCAGTGAATTTCGTCAGTAAAAAAGCTGGAGTTTCACTGCAGCTTCCTAACTATGCTAGATAATTTGGTGTGTATACATCACAAGCCACAGACGAAACGGCATCACACGCTGTTACTTGTTTTGCTAACATCAACAGTAAAAGCGTGAAAAAGAGTCTAAAAGTCAATACGGCTTCTGGCATATTTACTTGTTTTAATAACATCAATAAAGAAAGATGAAAGAATTGCCGAACGAAATAAAAACGTTTCGCGCAGATATTTCCAAGATCGCATCGCGAGACACGCACGAAGTCACGTTGCCGTTAGAGAAAAACAATTTGTGTGTCCGTTTCATGGAGAGGAAACGTGTTGAGCCAACATTACCATTTCCGAGGGAAGGTGTTGCCATGGAATAAAATGTTATGTCTCGAAGATAATCACATAAACTTATCCGGCTTTTGGCAGCGTTCAGTCCCGATTGCGACAGTTGTAGGTTTTGCTCGCTCAACTAGGTCACTCAGGAATAAGATTTCATGTGGGATTATCATCTTCAAATATGTATGAATTTACACAAAGTGTATGGACAATTTATTTCTTCGCCCCGCGTGCATGTTTATTTGGAAACTGCGTCAACCGATTCAATCGCCTATTAGACGCCATTTTACGCTCATCCACAATTCTCGTAAAACTGAAGTGTTTTCATAAATTGGAAAAATTGTTTCTATAGCGACTCAAAGTCCAAAATAAGTTCTCATTTTACTTTGCTTTGCTATCAACTTTATTTTTATGCTCATTCATAATGCTAATATTTTTTTCAAAACGTGGACATTTTCACAAATTCGGAAAAATCGTTACCCTTACTTTTTATTTTAGCTGTGATGGTTTTTTCTCGTAAAGTGGATGTCTTCCATTAAATCCAAATTTTATTTTTACTGGAAGAGGAATACAAACGACGCAGATTGCAAAATATATTTTAGATCGGGAAATATAATCTGCTACAGATTTAGTCAACATTATTAAAATCTTACGTGAAAAACTATTTTAAGATACAAATTCTAGTTTGAAAGTAAATAAGTATTCGTAGTAACTTATTATATTTACAACATTTCGCCATTACGAAATGAAACAAAATAAATTGGGCAGAAAGACTCCCCTACATGCATCACTGTCATGTCCGGTTGTAAATGTGAGATCCCACAACATAACCTGAACATGACCCCCGAATGGTTTGCGAGTTGTCGCTGACATTGCCATCCACAAGGATAATGAATGATTCTGGTGACACCGGTGATTGCGCCTCCCAAAGGGAGTAGTTTTTAACCCGGCACCTCCACCAACAGGAAACGCTTGATGTAGCGTTATGTAATATTGTAAGATTCGCTATCTAACTTATAGTACTGCCGTATCCGTGTTTGTGTTTAAGTTTAAAAGTCATCTTAAAATATAAACGATATGCATATGATCTTAATCGTCGGATTTCTTTGTGGATGTATGCTTGGTTTGCTTGTCGTCCGTAGCTGATGTAAATAATTAATGGATTCCCAAGTATCGAATCAACTGTTGCATCCATTTTTGGTAGATGATTCTACTTGTCAATAGTCCATAGAAACTGTGGTGGTCGCACTTACAACATCTGAAAACGGTCCCACACCAGAATAAAACAACTATATGTTTGTCAAACGCACACTACCGCTCTATGCACATACGTTAAACTACATCTTTATTTAACTTGGTATTATTATATTTCCCTTAGTTGACTTTGCCATGAAACTTCTAGCATTGCAAGCGTTAGCAGTTTCCTAGTTTCTAAAGCCAACTTCTTTACGTTCAATGCTTCGCGTTTCGTTTGAACGTTTTGCAAGGCAATCAATACGGCACGGTTTGTCATGCGGGTTAAAATGCGTGGTGGGTCGACTTTGAAGGATAAATTGAAGGGGTGTGTAAATGCCATCATGATTCCCCTTTTGTCAGTTGTAAGTGGCCATTGAGCGAACATCTGCATATTCCGAATCAACAAAGTCTGCTTCCAATTAACGTGAAATGATCGTAATTGTTTTGAAAAATGGACAGGACTAATTTGCATACCAAATATTTTCAAATGTTGTAGTGAAAAATATTCCACACCTCCCTATGGAATTAGATGCATGATTGTGCTGCTTTGGTTAAGCTATAAACACAATTTTAATCGGTAATGATTATTTTTCTTCTCATTTCACAGGGAAACTGATTCACTTTAATATTAATGTGACTCGTATTGGCTATTTAATGACTTTTAATTGGCCCAGATTTGTCTCTACCTCCCCTTAACTTGAATCTAGCCCAGCTTGCTTGATAGTACATCAGCTTCTTATATTTCACCATTGTGTCATATTGAGTTAAGCTGTTGTAACATATAAAATTGTGTTTATTAATAAGCTCGGGTTGACTTTTATAGCAGTCCACATGAATCCACTCTAATTATTTGTAGTAGCATTTTACATATTCTCTTTTTTTACAGTTCTGAACTTGACTACAGTCGATTTTTTCCAATAGTTTAGGTACGTAATTAACAGTTAGTAACTATTGATATTGATTATAAGGTATTATAATTTACGTGATTCAAATGCCATGCAGTTAGCATTGATTGGAATAATTAATTGCACACAGAGTGCAATCCTTGTGGTTGACTTTGAACAGTGCACGTTGGCGTGTATCGAGAATTGTGGTTAGAAGAATGGCTGTGGAGTCACCATGGAATCTAGTGTATTGGCAGATATCAAACACTAACACTAATTAATTCCCAACTATTTCAACTCAAAGGGCCTGATTTCTAATAACATTGACAATGACATTGGAAAATCAATAACACGTACGTTAAGTCCTTCATTTCGATATTAAACTCCAGCTCCAAAATAGATTTTATAAAACATTTGACTGGTATTCACAAACAACTCATGGAAGATTCGATCTAAAGGTGTCGAAAAGTTGAGTTACACATACAAAGACTACTTCTGAATTCCAACTTGAGAAATAATATTCATGATATTAAAAAGTTAAATCAGCTAAGATAAATAATTCACATTTTTTAAGATAGTAAACACTCATGTGGAGTATTTCTCATGGTGCTTTTTAATTGTCGATTTTGGTTATGTACAGACCACCGTATGTAATTGAATGCAGTAAGCCATTTGTAAAATCAATAAATCAGAAAATATATCAAGTTGTTGATTAACTCAAATGTATATACAGTATCAAAAATGTCACTGCGGAAGCAAAACTGAACACGATACACTTTGAATGTGCTTTATTTTCAGTTTAGATAAAACGAAAAATAACCATTTGGAATTTCCCCACGTTAACACTCACCCAAGTATTCAGTCGGGAGTGAGTGAGCTATATTCTAACGTAATGTTTTCACTATTGTGTAATTATTTTGATTGCACTACTCTATCAAACACTTCTTGCATCAACAGTAATCACATTTAGCGACCCCACGATGAAGGAGTCTCATGAGTTCCCCCTGTCACCCCACCCTAACCTGTACAACCAACAACCTCGTTCCCCTGTAACTTCAAGTTTAAATTATATCTTTTACTTAGCGTTAAATAAATTAAATGAACGATACATCACTCCCGTGAGACATTCGTTTCAATAATTCTACTTGGATGTGTCAGTCCATCTGCTTGAGGTCATGTATACGGTGCAAACGGTGAAATGAAATTTAATAATTTACCTGTAAACTGTAAAGAATTGTACAGGGAATTATGTTGGAAAGCTGTTAGTACATTATACAAAGGATTCACGAGAACATATCTATTTAGTTATTTTCGCCTATAAATATACATTACTGGGGAGTATGAATTCGAAAATATGAGAACATGATTTTTATTATTCTAGTGTGGCCAAAGCAAGAAAATAGTTGTAAATTAAAATTGAAAAATAATTACTGTAATTTTATCTTATAAGTGATGATTATAAGTAATCAAGCCAAAACATATTACCTTAAATTGCGTTTTTTTACATTAATTGTTTCTGGGGTATCTCTACATTTAAGTCTTATCTATGTAACATTAATTTAAAGAAGAAAGATAAGGGGCGTGTATCCAGGTATTGCTTGTGTAATTTATTTGTTGTGTAATGTTTACAACTGTAAAATAAAGTATTTGTTTGTTTTAAAAAAAATGCGTTGTGGATACTATGGTATTCTTAAAAGAAGCACTTGTGCGAGTGTACCCACAATTGGGAGCAAAGCATACCGTTATTATTCCTTGCTTGGTTTAGCCCACTTAATGGTGGAGGTGCCGGGCACGTGTGTATAAGCTCTGCGGATCGTTTCAGAGCAAAGTGTTTTTCGAGATTTTCAGGGATAAATGGAGATAAAATAGAATATGAATGATATAAATTCTCGAATTTGATATTGAAACGCAGGTAAATAGGAGAGTAATTCCAACACGTCGTTTCAATTAGCGCAGTGGAACTTATGCCACTCAATTTCTCTATCAAACTGGTTTCTCAAGAAGCAGAACTAAGCAAATTATCAAATTAATGTTTTGACACAAACTTTCTGTTACAAATGAGGCTAAATAATCAAAAAGTACTTCAAATATACTTCTTTGATGGAGGGGACGAGTTACCCGGCACCTCCACCAAATCCTATTTATTTTTACTAAATAATGTTTTGATTATTTGATTGCTCTACGGCAGTGGTTCTCAACCTTTTTTATTCGCGCCCCCCTTTGGATCAGTTCCTTGTCCGTACGCCCCATGTTGCCTTAAATTAGAATATGTTCATTTTATTTAGAAATATTAATTTGGTATATGCCGTTAAAAAATTATTTTAATTATTTGGAAAGAAAAATAGCAACGGGTATCCCTTTATGCATCATCGCGAAGGAGCGTATGTAGGATTTGTTTTCAGAGGCATGGTTTGTTTAACCCTCTGTAGTGCTCAAAGTGGAAATATAAAGGCAGTTTCATGGGAACAGGGCCAGGACGGTGGGTTTGAGGGGCAGAGCCCCGGTACAGTAGCGCCGCAGGCGAAAATTTGGAAAGTTAGTTTTATTTACAGTGCGTTTGGTGCGTTAAAAGAAAAGAGTAGGCTGAATGCAATACCGACATAATATAGTTTTTGTATAGTGGAAACTCTAGAAATCACTCAAAACATTTTGAAAACAGACTATTTTGAAAATCCACGGGGGTCGGGGGGAGTAAATGCCCTTGCCAATATGTCCCAACATCCTTGGTATTGATGAAAACCTATAGACCTAGGACACGTGTGGTTGTCTTCATTTAAAGCAAAATTTGCATTTTTAACATTTTATTTTCTATTTTAAAATTATTATTATTATTTGAAATATTTAATGCCCATCTTGGCGCCCCCTCTGCCAAAGCTTCGCGCCCCCATTTTGGGGCGCGCCCCACAGGTTGAGAACCGCTGCTCTACGGTATTCACAAAAAATTGGAAGATTTGGTGTTCTCGAGTTACCCGGCACCTCCACCAAAACCTTCTTATTTTTACTAAACTAGGAAACACTCAGTTGTACGCGTTGATAAGCGAGCACGTGCTATAGCTAGATATTGCAATTTTTTAAAATTTTAAAATTTGCGACGTTCACTGTCCACGGGGCCATGTTTCCAATATTTTTTATTATTGGCAAGGTAGGCCTATTTGAGTAAACCTTTACTTTGCGGATAAAATCCACCGCCATCTAGAGGACCTTGACATCATTTCTTTGGGAAAACTATTTGAACTATTTGGTAACAAATAATACACTGCTTCCTCGATAGTATTTTGATTACTTCTAGGTGGCAGTGCATAGTGCGAACCTCGTGCGACTTTTCGTTGCCATGGTAACGTTACTTTTGTTATAATGTAATTTCCATCTACACTAATTATCTTATCAAAATAAAATTAACATATTCGTGCCCGGACGGACATTCTAAATGATTTGGCCACCTCAGATTTTGTCGCCGTTTAGTTTTAAAAAAAAAACTTTCGATTAACTTTAATGTAACCTTTTAACTTTTTGAACGATTTTGCCACAAAACTAATGGCATTCAATCGGGAACGAAGCTTGCGGATGGTCCAAATTTCAACTCGATCCGAGCCTCCGTTCGAACGTTATGGCGAGACATATGAAAAAAACAAAAAAAAACAGTGACTTATTTTTCCGGCAGAAATTAATGGAAACGCTCGCTTCGCTCGCTTAATAATGTTTATTTGATATTATTTACTACAATTCAGAAATTTAAAAAGTCCGCCCCAACCGGGATTCGAACCACGGGTCTCCCGCATTCCAGGCAGGCGTCTTAACCTCTAGACCATCAGGACGGGTACATTTTAATCTTTGAATTGTAGTTGCATTATACATCTGAATGGAGTGTTCCCCGACTAACCAAATCGAGAAAATATAATGTTTATTTGATTACTCTACGGTATTCCCAAAATTATGAAGATTTGGTATTCTCGAGTTACCCGGCACCTCCACCAAAACCCACTTTTAGTTTCGTACCTATGTTCATCATAATAGATTCTGGTGCAGTCTTATGCTACTGTTGTAATGGTATCTACTTAATACACATTGAAACAACCGTTGTGTTCCCAAAGAAAACAACAATGTGTGTATATCTACACGCTTTATAAACATGATCATGTATATAGCAACGTTAATAATTTTATACTCCAAATATTTCAATTTCATGATTACACCATTGAAGTTTGGCTTTAATTTAATATTGTCTATCTTTGCTTTCTAAATGGTCAAATGCTCCTGCAAGCGATGATAAATATTGTGACTGTCCATCCCCCATTATTTCATATGTAATTCTACGAAATACTCATTACTCGAATGCGCGCGGCCAAGCATGGAACGTCCTGAACGACAAAGGAAATATCCCAGTGGGGTAAAACATAAACAGACAGACATACAGACAGCAGATAGAGTTGGTCACGCAAACAACGCATCACATCAAAAAGCCAAACGAGTTTATTGAGAAGTTACAAAATACAATTTTAGTCAAAACTCTTCAACGCACCATTCAAACTTTGTTGGCCAGGGTTGTGTATGGAAGATACAAACAAATGATCGCATGCGTCACGCGTTAACAAGGGAATCATTAACACGGCTAGGTTTCAGGTTGACTGGGGAGAGAGTTGAAAGAGATGAGACTGATAAGCGGGAGTAGCAAGAGAAGATGGGATGCGAGACTGGGGACGGACGACTAATTCAAGACCAATCTAGTGTAAAAGCAAGCAGGCGTAGCACGGGTGTAGAGTACTAGAAATAAGTAATAAGACTTATTGTTAGTGTTTATTGTTTGTTCTTACGTTCATTGTCCTTGGTGGAGGTATCGGGTAAATAAAAATTCCCTCTTTGTGTGCCGTAAGCGTCATCACCCAGGGTCACCAAAAACATCCTGTATCTTTCGTGATTGGAGACAATGAAGTAGAATTGCACAAAACTATTCATTCAAAAATTGATCGAGACGACAATCTAGGCTAATTCCTTTTTGTGATATTTCCACGACTATAAACGCCAAAGTTGTTTATTCCAAAAATTTAAATTTTTATCTTGGGAAACCTGTTATAGGGTGCAATTAGCCCCTCTTCAGGTGAACTAGGTATGTGCGGATAGGACAATTGTGAAGGGAAGTCCGAGAGGACTCAATCCCTTGCATTCGCCTTAACGACTGAGAAAAACCTCGGAAAAAACCTTCAGTCAGGATTGCCGGTATCGACGGGATTCTAACCCGGGACCTCCCGAATCAGAGTCGAGCGCTTAGCGCCCGAGCCGACACTGTCGGTAGTTTATTCCATCGTATTTATGATCATTCATTGAAAAATCTAAATTTATTTAGAGATATCATGCAAAATTTTTTAAATCACAATTTTGCAAATATCTATATTATCTCTCGCCAATAACCCTTATCAGTTATCACGTATCTCAGCTTAAGCTTTCTTCAAATATCAAAGGCAGCCAATAGCAATCAAATCCAATGGTCAACCGTTGGTGGACTTCGTCTCACACGACATAAAACAGGAAAGAATCTACGTTATTACATTCGCGTTATTAAATTCGCTGCTATTCATCCGCCCCACGCAATAACGAGGTCTTAACGTTTTACCACGGTGATACGTAGCTTAATTCAGTGCGTGTTGATAGGCCGGCCATGGGCATCCCTCTTGAAGTCAGCACCAAGGTCAGCGCGGCGCGGGCACGCACGTAGCCCATCACGCACATACGCAAAGACACACTCAACACTTGTAATCAAATGCACACACATATGTCAAGCACGCACACGCACGCACGCAGGATGCATTTGAATTACACTAAATGACAACAAACACATTAACTGAACTACCGTTAGTCATGCGAAGTACGTGATTTAAGAGATTTGCATGCGCTTTTCATACGGATGCCCAATGGTGACTGCATACGCTGAGTTAGGAAATGGGTTGGCTATTACTCGCCTCAAAACTCGAGCTCTCGCTGGCTGCAGAGGATTTGAAGAATTAAAACTTGCAAAGCAGATCTATTCTCTGTACTAAGTGGTTAGCATTTTACGTTTTAGTTGCAGTACTAAAATCTAGTCAACTCATAATGATGGCGTTACTCATTTTAGTTCTTGTGATGTATGCATATACATTACACATTTCTACACAGACATGTTTACATGAGACATAATTTGTTTTAACTCCAATTTTATTGATTGAGTATGGTAAATTTTTTACTTTCATACTTTTCAAATAATTTGCAATCCAAGGTTTTCCCATCCTTAAATAAGTCTACAATGTTATTTATACCTCTGGTCCGTAGCTTTACATTCGTTGATTTTTTTTAACAATCCCTTGAACAGGTGTAATTAATTCATCTATCACTTAAATTAGCTCTAATTCTAAAAAAAAAGTTATCCCACCTGCGGCCAGAAACCAATCACCGGTATGAAGATGAATACATTATTTACTATTACAATGTATATTTATCTTTTTATTAAATTCTGCTCCCATTTTTGTTATTCGTCTACATATTATTTTGCAACCAATTAAATCACATATTTAACTGAGTATAAAAAACAGATAAAGCCATAAGATTGTATGCTGAAAATACATTTAATGTCTTCATTTCATACCCTTGTTTCTGTTCGGAGTTGTTGAAAAAATATCTTCACATGAAATTATGTGATTTTATATCAAGAATAAACATATCTGCTATTCCTGGAAGCGTTTCCTCCTCCCATAATTGTTCATTCACTTAATAAACTGCATCTGCTCAGCTGTTTTTTTCCCCCTGGATCAATCAAACTTTCACCACCCTTAATGCCAAGACTGCAGGATAAACCTAATTCTATATAGCTTCTGTCATTATTCATACTCCTTAGCACAGAACAATCACCCTAGAACATTAATCTCATCCCAACCCCTCTTTACACCCACAAGAAGCTACTTGCCGTGGCATCACAGTACAGGAGCGATTGAGTGTTACGACCCCAAGAACTTCACGATGTACGAATGTGTGTTTGTTTTATTTACATATGAATACGACATTAAACATTAACTATACGGTAAATACAACTTCATGCTATGGAGAGGCATGGAACTTGTTGCATTGTATCTCATGTTCCTTTTAAATTTTCAATGTAAGCAAAACTACAAACCATTTTACTTTATCAACTTTGCTAGAATCATCCAATTGAATACACACTTTTAAAGAACGATATCGATTTTCAAGGCCATGGTATCACCCTCTCGAACCGATATCTTGAAGTCCAAGAAGGGTGGCTAAAAGTTGAGTGAATTAAAGAGGAACTTTAATATAAAAGCAAAATATCTTGTTTTATTTTTGTGCAGGATATAACCCAAGATCAAATTTTATGTTCAATGTAGTGTATTCAAATAGCCAAGTGCAAATAAAAATTTTGTTCAACAATTTTTGTAATTCATTTTCCACGAAGTACGTGGAAAAAATAATTTTGTCATTCTCTTCCATTCAATCAAAATTTTAGCCATCTTTCTTGGAAATGTAACATATTGGTCTGAAGGTGATACAATTACCCTTCGGCGAAATTCCTAAACTTGCTCCATAGAATTGCAATAATCTATGCAAGTTTGTAATTAAACTGTGAATACGTACGCCAGCGCGCCTCATATAATGTTGTAATAAGCAGAGTTGTAGCCAACCTGCTCGAGCTAGACAATGACGTATGCGTAGTGAACGGCACATCATTAATATAATGTGTGGTAACCGCTTTCTAATAATCTCTTGCGCTTACGCCCCTACGCTGAGCTCTGCTGCATGATTAATACCTGAGTTAATTGGCCAAGCCACGAGCCTGCTCGGCAATACCCTTGTTCCGGCTAAAAGCATCAATTGTTTCCCAGATACCAGGTGCAGGTGGTACATCATCAGAAGCCGTACACCACTAATGATATTATGATTAGGCCAAACGCGCTCCGTGCTCCATTCAGGGGAGATGAAACGGTCAGTGTTATCACGATATGGCGGGGGCGTTTCATTATTCTGCTTTAGGGAGGGAAAGTGAGGGTATCGTGCAGTAGTGAATCACTCCTCTAATTATTTGTACGCCTAGTACATCTGATTATCAAAATGTGATTATATGAGATAAAACGACATTATAATTTGACAAACACATTTTTCGTATACCCAAAATAGGGGAGCGAAGCTTACAATAACATAACACGTTATATCTCGTTAAAATTGTTGGTGGAAGTGCCGGTCCCAAAGAACATCCCCTCCTCGAGATAGCAAAGCTCACCAAATACGTTCTTTATCATTCTTGTTGAAGGGCAATATCAACGAAAACACTCATGATCAACTGAGGTCATGTTCGGTTTTTACCGTGAGACGTGCCAGACGCACGGACTGACGCGAATTCGATGATTCAATAATGAAGTAAAATAAAATATGTTGACATTATTTCGTGAATCAGGCACCGCCACCAAAATTTAATATACACTTGAAATATTTCTCACAATGCTATGGATACTTACTTACCTCAATAAGGCCAGACAGGCCTTAAATGTGTTTCTTCTTGTTGGGTGAATGTATTGAAATTGGCATTCTGAATCTGTATACTATTATAGATGAGAGGGGGAATACATGCAGAGGCTGGCTCTCATTTCACTATTTTATCTTTGAAGATTTTGTAAACCCAACGAGCTTTCTTGAACATTTCCTATTTCCATCCGCTCTACAAATTTAAAGCATAATTATGCGCAATTTATTTTCTGAAATATTAACAACGTACATAATTTTTCGTTTCCAAATTTGAGTAATTTAAATTTACATTAAATTTCAATTTAAACCACACTGTAACGTACTCGCATGATACATACATGCGTTTCAGTGGATATACTAGCCGGCCGTACTTTATTTTAATTGTTGCTCGTTGTTGATACGTTGACTTCACAGTCTTGATATTGTGTGCAGTAAATAACTCAGCCTATGTAAACATGTCCATTACTTCTCACCATCTACCCTGACAAGTATTATGTAATCTAACACTTGGACTTCTATTCGAATCCACCTCGTTTGAGGTGCATACAAATACGATAGCTGTCAAACACGGCTACCGACGCCGGCTCAATAGCAGACTGTTGTCAAAGAAAAACTCAGCCCTATTCGAAAAAACGCGAGGGCATTTCCCCTGTTTTCTCAAGACACTCTGCCGAAGCCTTCACATTGTTGGGCTTGACTTGCTCCAGCCTTGGACCATGTGGTATATTGTTGCTTTGTGTAGAACTTGAAATGAACTACCACACATTCCTTCACGTCACTTCAATTCCCCAGAACTCTCTCTCTCTCTCTCTCTCTCTCTCTCTCTCTCTCTCTTCCTCACCATTTCTCTCACTTTCTCCGAACTCTTTTCATCTTCATCTTCTCTTTCTCTTCTCTATGTGTCTGATTAGATTTCGGAACTCAACACGCCAGCCAGCCTTATATCCAAAAGGTAGGCGAGCCAGCCTCTTAAAACTAGCATCCAGCAATAGCCAACCTGCCAACAAAGGGTGAAAAGGAACTGATCATTTCAACAGGGTCAGTCGATAAACCTTTCTCGGGACAAAAGAGCTAAGGAAAACATTAAACAAATCACGGTTATTCTATAAAAGGCCATTACATAAAGCAATTAAATTAATCGCTTAAACGCTTATTCTTTAAATCTAATAGGGTAGTAGTTTCTACAGCATGTACAGTGTTGAAAATGTAGGAGTCATTAACATATTATTTTAGTTGAATATTTCTCCAAAATATTGAAAATCATCAAAAAGTAAATTACATTTTGTATTGTTCAACTGGTCAAGACTAATAATATTAAAATGGTATCACGATGAATTGACACGTTGTTTAGCAACATAAATTTGAAGCGTGAAAACTATTTATTTGTGCATATGTAGTAAATTGACTATAAGTAAACAAATGCCCTATAAGAATATTTTCCTTTGGGGGTTCTAGAGCTTGCTGATAGTTTGGGAACTTCTCTGCATTTTGTAAGTTTTCTGTTATGTTGGGGACGTTTACTTCGAAAAAGATTCAAGAGAGCACAGTGTAGAACGGAGTGTCGTTATTTTACAAGGACGGTGAAGAGGCACTTAGGATTACTCATTAACAGGGAAATTGTATTACATCTTCCAGAAAGCAGCTTGTTTGCTTTTTATATTTTGTACGTTGGAGCTTATAATGTTCCCATTAATGTTTGATCAGTGCATGGAAAATAAACTCATCTATATTTGAAAGCATCGTGAAGTGTGAACTATATTCTTCTCAAATATGTTGTTTATATATTTGTTTTTGGTCTGCAAAAATATCGGTGATTTTTCCTTATTATTTTTAGTTCTGCAAGGATATTGGTTCTTTTTCTTCGTAATATACAGTCTTGATAAATGAAAATTCACAAATTATATTTAAAAATAAATCATATCTGTGAAAAGAGGGTGGAGGTAATTTTAAAGGTTTAAGGACCTTTTTGGGATAATCGTATATTTGGAAATTAAGAAAGTTGAAAATACAATCAAAGAGGGAGGAGCATTTGGAAAGTTTAAAAGTTTAAAAGTTTAAAGTTTAAAACTTTACTGACATATTTGAAATATTTATACAAAGTTATGCATTATGCAACTTGTTATTAAGTTTGGTTTTAGTGAGTTATTAACTGACACACCCGTATTAATCTTACCTGGGGTAAAAGAATTTCTTGGATTAGATAAAGAGAATTTAGTACACGCGTACTATTTTAGGGTTGAATTGCGTTCGGTCACTCTTACTCAGTCGATCGTTCTTCGTGGTAGATCGCTTGGCATAGCTTTGAGTTAAAAACTGAACCGTAGAGTGTTTGGTTAATGGAAACAAATGGATACGACAAGGTGGAATCTATTTCGGGCCAAGTTAGAGAGTGGGAGTTCCTTTCACACACATATCGGCTGGTTTCCCATTAGTCCACTTCTCACATCATTATTGAGGTCATTTTAACCTGTTGCAACGAGTTTAGAATCTACTTTATACAAAGGATATAAGCTTTTACTTTTAGTTTACTTACATACATTGCACAAGTACGAGTATGGGAGTACCCAATATAAGAAGCAAAGCTAGTTAAACAACAGATTGTCAAAGAATACACACAAATAAATTCTGATACAGCATTACAATCAATGAAGATGCCTAGCATTAAAAATTCCCCTTTGAAAAGGGCTAACCCAAACACATTATGTATCATCCTGGTTGAAGGGTTATGTCTACAAAGAACGTATGTCAACTGAAGGTTGTGTTATGTTTTCCTCGTGAATCGTGACACACTCACGGACGGACAGAAAAGTCATGTTGTGTTTTGTTTACTTTGCAGTACCGTGACCTTGGGGATGTGTGCACTACGCCTCTTCTGTCCAACCAGGATGTTCATTTCACCTCGCTGGCCTACACGCAAAGATCAATCATAAAGGTAATTTACTTTTACACTTTTCATTCGGAAAGTTTGATTTCAGACACTTCAAAGGCTGGAAAAAGTCAGTGTATTCATAAAATAGCATTACCGCGAGCGATTTCTCCAAGTAAATGAACTAAATTCACTATTAATATTTATCTCGAGTATTTATTCAAATGCAATTTCATACCAGCAAACGTTATTCCATATGAAATGAATTCATTTAAGAGCTCACGTTTTATAATGGAAATGATTGATATTGAATATGTACTTAATAAAAACTGAAGTTGGTTTATGTGTTGTGATTAGCTTTTGATTGTCAACACAAAAACAATATGATACATTGGTACAAACTTCTTTAGATAATATTAACAAGTCAAATTTCAACGCTCAAGGAATCGTAATCAGTAAGCAAAGGACTTTCGACAATAGTATTCCGTATTATTTATTATTGATATCATAATTGAGAGATTCTTCAATCAGGATATGATAAAAAAAATTAGGTTAATGCGAAAAGTAAAATGCGTTTTGTGACTGTAAGCCTAATAGCTGGATGTTAGTTTCCATAAGGCGTTCTCGTGACAAGAATATCCTAACGTGTATGAGATAAAATTCCCTGTTTTTATAACTATAGACTAAGTTGGTTATTAAACGTTTGTCATTACGTGCAGGTTCTATGTGGGATTTCTAATCCCCCGACGGAATGTAACGAAATGTGTGTGAAAGATGCACCGATATAGTACACCCATCTATGCACAGGGCTAGTTAGTTCATCTAAATCCTCTCGTACGTTTTGGCCAAAAATATGATTACAGCTCTTGCCTGTTTTAATGTTTCGGTAGGAGTAGGCTATGTGCCGGTACCGGGTTTCCCCTCCTCCCTTCTCTATTAAATTTGCACTAGTGGGCTATTGCCTGTTGCAAATAGAGACATAAATAATAATAAAAAAAAAGTTATCAATAGGGAATTTGCATAAGTTCCCGATATCGATAAAAGTACCTGCAATAAATAGATATTCTTCTAAAAATAATATAAACGTTAATTTAAGATTTTTTAATCGTTCAATATCTATTGAGGGTCAAAGTTTGACCTTTTAAATTTCCCGCACATTTATTTTGAAACGGCTGCCTTCGTCACCGGCCTTCATGACGTACACGGCCTTCTAGATAAACAACTAAATTCCCTCCTTTTACCAAAGTCTTTGGTTCTTACAACAATGGCCAAAAATAAACAACAGTTGATCTCCTTTTTCAAGTTTTATAATCAACATTGTGTTTTTACTTATTATCAATGAAAATGCGGTTAAAGCTTACGTTGTGATACTGCAAAATGTATAAAATAAAATTTAAAGCATATTAGAACAAACTAGATGTCAAAATGAGCTTGTGCAGCCAAGATTATCTCCAAAAGCGAGTAATTTGATATATCGTTACGTGATTGGTTGATTGGTATCATGAAGGCTGGTGACGTTTGACCCGTTTTTTTCCCGCCAAAATATGTAGGAAACTTTTACCCTTATTTTATAAATGAAAATATTCTCAAATTCAAGAAAATAAGATATTTTTGTGTAAAGGAAGGCGGCCTCAACCCAGAAAAACCATAAAATAATGTTATGCAAATTCCCTATTGATAGCAATTTCTGTAAGAATTTGCCCCGAGTGGGGTAAGAACCCGCTTCCTCAGGCTCAACAGCATCAGCATTACCCCATCAGGCCCTGCCAAGAGAGTAGGTTCGAGTTCGTCTGAATCTCTCGACCACACTCTATATTTTTGATAAGAAACCTCGCCGCCCCGCACCTTCTATCTGAGGGTGTAGTGCGGTGGTTCACCCAGGAGATGCCTGATGATCAAGCTACCTTCATGGAGCTTGCTCATCGTACCAATGCTGTTTATCCCAAAATCCTAGCATTTTATTTATATATAAATTAATGAGGTAAGTTAAGACTCATTCGAATTCAATTCTGCGTTAGCAGATAAATATTTAGAATAATTAACATGCCTTTGGCACCTTGTCGTCAAGTGTAAATAAAAATGTAGGGTGAATTTAAGTTTGATGTTTTCGAATGGAAACGATCTCTGAAGGTTTTCCGTTGAAAGTCTAAAGCTCTAAAGAGAGAAGTAGAACGAGAGGACGACTGTTCGAGAGAGGTCGAGAAAGAGAAAGAGAAGAGAGAGAGATGGAAGTCAGAATTCCTAAAATCCTACAGCTAAATGTTATTTATTGCCAAGATTCTTCCTCCTGTCGTCCCACAGCCCGCATTGCCTTCATATTAGGAATGTAATTAAAAACGATGTTGGAATTCACAATTATTTTCCACCATATTATTTTTCATATGTCTCGCCAAGGTATTTAGTCACCTCTTTTCACATTCACTCCACACTCAACGCAACCACCCACTGTTGACGGCACGAATCAACGACATTTTTTTCTAGTTCAACACATACGGTTGACTTTTTGTTGGCCTCGTATGCATGGTATGTTTAACATTCCAGGTATCCGCTTTTTTAAATAGAGGCAAAGAACTTTTTTGTGGTATGATATAATAACGAAAACTCACTAACGAGACTAAAACTTTAAGTTGAAAATCATAGCATATTGTTGTGGAATAATTCATTTAAATCCGTGAAATCGATATTTACGAAGAATGGTTTGTTTCGCTCTCTGACTTACTGTCTTTGGCTTTTCATAAGATACGCTTCATAGTTATCCTGACCTGCTCAACTTAAATAAAACAACTCTTAAAATACTTTTTAGAGCTACAACTTTCGTTTGTACGTTGTAGAAAAGCAGGTTGTTTATTTACCTATTCTTAAGTATCTCACTATTTATGCAGTTATTACCAGAAAAATCACAATACTTTTTATGCTTTCATGCACAGGTAATTAGGTTAAACTGAACTGCTTACTAAGTCTGATAATGATTCAAGTTCACAAATGTGTAAGTTTTTAAAATAATTTGACATTCTAAACACTCTTCTAAATAAAACCAAAATATATAGGCCAAACTTTATCCAAATATGTCTATACATATTTGTCATTCATTATTTTATTTTTATTTTGGGGGGTTTACCTAAACATTTAAGGATATTTTGTTTCGAAAGGGTTTTTCTTTTTATCAATATAATTTATTTAGTTTCGGCTTTTGGTGGAGGTGCCGGGTCGAAGGAATTTTTGCCTCACAAAAGCTTCAATTAATTTACCAAACACATAGTTGCATTTATGAGTTAAAGCTGGTTTGTGCAATGATTGCCTTCTTGTGGAATATATAGTAATATAATTATATTGTGTTTATACTTTTTCTCAGTTGTGCTGTCTTGTGAAGTGACTCATGTAAATGGTTGCTGGTATTGTATCGCATATTTATAGTATTGTTACTGCAATGAAACTTGAAGTTTAAGTAAGATATTTACGAAGCTTTGGATTAAAAACAACATTTTACCGACTCGTACAATGTTTGGCAATGTAGTCACTTTGTAACATAACGGAATCCCTTTGCCATATTCTGCTGGCTCCGCAAACATTAAGCTGCTGTCAAGTTTCTGTCCATCTACTTTTAATTGCTACTTGAATGACGTGGACTTAATGTCCTTTCTCATCAAGCGAATTTTTTGTGATTTTCTGTGAATCTCTTTGATTCCATTGGCTTAATGCATTCATTCAAAATATAATACATTACATACATTTCCGAGCACAACTTCATAGAACGAAAAAATGGTTTGTCGTGCATAGCTTCCTGAAATTGGAAGCCAAGTGGTGGACATTTTTCATTTTAGTTGAAGAATACAACTTGAAATTTAAATTCAATCCGCCTGTTTGCTACGCAATCTTATATTACACTATGGGGTCAGAATTTCTTCGTAGGTGCATCAATGGGTGGTTTTAAGCTAAATTCTACTAATGGCGACCATTGATCGGGTTTAAAGTTAGTTTTACACTATAAAAGTTGGTGCGCGTTCCTAAATAAAATTTGTAAGTGTATATGTAATTGATGATTGTTTAAGGGTAGGGTTTTAATTCATACATATAATAATAATAATTTTTGTGGGAAGCCTGCCCAGGGTGCGATTCATGCCCCTCTTCAGGTGTCTTACTAGGTATGTGCGGATAAGAAACTGTAAAGGGATGTCCGAGGGCTGTTTAAGAGGACTCAATCCCTTGCATTCGCATCAACGACTGAGTAAAACCTCTGAAAAAAACTTCAGTCAGGATTGCCGGTCTCGACGGGATTTGAATCCGGGACCTCCCGAATCAGAAGAGTCGCGCGCTTAACGCCCGAGCCAACACTGTCGGTAATTCATACATATAGAATAAACTTTATATTCAGTACATATAGAATAAACTTTATATTCAATTTCACGCTCTTTGCTTTGTACTTTCATTGATTCTCATTCAAACTTTATCATTGTGCTTCACAAAACCTGGTCATACTTTTAATTGCATTTTATGACACTATTGATGCCACTCACATGTTCTTTAATTATAAAAATGAAACTTTTGCATCAGTCAACATGCTGCTTGTTATAGTTTATTAATAGTGACAAATGTCACATTATTTATATTTTGCAATACAAGGAGTTTCGTAAAATTCAAATCTATGCCTCAACGTGTCACAAGATTGTTTGGATTTCCTTCAAATATATAAGTTAGTTGTCATTTTATTACAAACACTGAAATATATTGATATCACGTTTACATATAAAATGTTTGGTGGGTATTTGTGGTTCAAAACTGTGCTTAAAAAAACGCAAATATAAAAATTAACAATCATTTTATAACTCTAACAGATTAATAAGACAAAATGAAAACACAAATATTGATATAATTATTGTGGAGAGTAATGTTAAAATCGTTCACACTAAAATTAAAGCTAAAGTATGACATAAAACATATTTTTCGCAAAGAGGCCCGTCAAAGTAGGATGTAGCGGCTCATCTTCTCATCTCAGATGTCAACCCAAGCATTTTCCTACATTTCTTAAGAAAACCTCGGAAAATGTTTGTCAGGATTGCCGGTGCCTCTGTCGAAGTATGATATGAATGAAGTTATCGAGGTGCAGGGTAAGGCATGTCACTTGTTTAATACCTCAATGATATATTGATAATGTTTGGTCATTGAAGGGAGAATTATGAAAATAATCCACAAGTAGGCACGATTTCTCAAATCACTATAGACGTACCGTTTGATATGTTTAGATCCATATGTTAGAGCGGTTGTCTGTTATATGATACTTCAAGGGTATAAGCGTCTTTCATACTTCGCTTGTCAAGGGTTTAGTCACAAGTGAGATAAATAATAACTTTGATATACATTTTAGTGGCATGAATTTCAGAATGTGAATTTTCCTTGGGTACATGAAACATTTGGCTTCCCCAAGAGATATAACAACATATTATATATATATAAAATATGTGTTATTTTATTTGCACCACTCAGATGTACGTACGTGAAGAAGCCGGCTGCACCATCACTTGGTGTAAATAATTCTTCAATGTCAAACATTGCTTGATACTCGGGTTCGTTTGAATGATAACTCTGCTGAATATAAGACGTCTTGAGAGATGAGATTGTGAATCTGGGTACATGTTTTCAGTTAAAAATAGCAATGGCATGAAGTGAAAAAATCCATGTTAGATTAAAGATTATACATCAGCATGGCTTCCGTAGCGGCAAGAGATTTTTTTAATTATTCGGATATTTGGGAATAATTTTCTGTGAAATGATCAAACCAACTGATAACATGTTTAGTCTCCAACTTGTGAATTTAAGTATTTATTTTTTGATTTAGCATCACATGTTTTATGGTACATAAGTGAAAGTTTAAATAACAGCTAATCACTGAGCTGTGAATGAATGAAATAACAATTTGTTTAAATTGATGAGTGTATGAGCTAAGGCTTGATTAATGAGTGGGCGAATCAATCAATTAGCTGATGAGTGTTTTATGAGTGAGCGAATGACTAACTGACTGACAAGAAAAAATAAATATGGTGAAAAAAATTACTTGTGATTAATAACATAAAAGTTAATATGTTACTTCATATAAATTTAAATGAAATCACAAAAGTACATGCATTCAAGTCAATTCATTATAAATTATTTAAAAATTACGCTATCGCCGAAAGAACTACACAAATACAAACAAAATGTAAGGTGTACAAAATTACAATTAGTGTTTTAATAATAAATAGTGAAAAAATAAGATACATATTCATATACTATTCTTAGTAAGTTTTCATTGCTTAAAAGGTTAAACTTCACGTATAAATTTGACTACCTTCCTTGTCAGTTGGTTAAAGCAACAGTTGAATGTAAATATGTCATGTGTGGTACACATGAAATGGCGGAAAGGAAATAAGCATCACAGCAAGACAAGAAAATACGTCGATTCATTTCAAAGCAATTACTTTTTTGTGAAAAAACTTTCATTCCACGTACAATGTTACTCTGTTGTTCACTCTACACTTGCGAATAATTATTTGTAAACGGGAATGTGTTAACTCCAAAGGGACTTGAGCCAAGGATAGTATGAGCTTCGTTCTTTTTGTCCACATTACTTAATTAATTGTTACTCGTCAGCGTAGCGTAGAGCTTCGTGTAAGCAATTACATGATAAAAGCACTAAGCAGCAACTCTTCCGTGTAACGTTAAATTGCGATTTCAAGTACGCTTTACACGCACGGATACAGAAGTATTCAAAAGAGGGAGCGAAGCCACTTTTATGTAAAGATCGACGAAGAAGAATCACAATATGTAGGTTTGGTGGAGGTGCCGGGTATAATGATTTGTCAAAAAAAAGTAATTGTTTCTCACTTGTTCCAGCCGTCACTAATAGTGGAGGTGCCGAGTATAGAGATATAAAAACTTTCTGGGTACTAGCCCCGCCCCCTTAATCCTTATGGTCACAAACAGCATTCTTTATTAACCTTGTAAAAACTAATTTCAATCTGAAGACGTGTTTTGTTTTTATCGTGAAACTTGACACTCGTATAGACGAACGGACGTACGAACGAAGGGACAGAAAAGTGATGATTATAGGTACGTTTGTTTCGCTTCCTAAAAATGAGATGATCGATATAACTGTTTCGGGTTCCATTGTTTTTATTTGAAGATATAATAAAGCATACAAAACCTTTGAATAAATCCTATAATAATTTATATTAATGTACTAAACATTCTAACATTCTATTTATAATATAACACAATTCATAGTAGCCGAACCTTTGACAAAAATAATAATACTTTTGTACGGCCAAAAGAAAACATGAACGTTGGAGTGAACAGTGAACCTTTCAAGGAACTAACATGGTACTTACTTCAATGTCACTACATTCTTTCAGTTATCAGATCAACTGCCGCACTCTCAACCACGTCCACATGGCTCTTAAAATAAGAAGAATCAAACTTTACTTGGCTTAGCAAGCGCTTTCAACCTGCATTATAAATTGTATCATGAACGCTGATTCAGCGAAACGGGGTAACGAAGTGAGTATGTACTAGGAAGCGAGATGATTCTTCGGATGAGTAGATTGATTTTGTGTCTACCTAGTGCTTTGAGAAACTCGCCCCCCTCCCCTTCATTCATCCACCCAATGAGGATTGCGTTGCGTTGATGAAGCCTTTACGAGTTTCCTTCTTAATTCCACGAGCTAAATTAATTAATATAGTTGTTCTCCTTTGTGTTTTGTAATTTTGTCTTTTAATACCAATTTTGTTAGTTTGACCTATAAATTAAATCACGGAATTGATGCTTTTTATGACGCGTTTGTTTTATCCTAGCCGTTCTATACGAAACACTCATAAAACATATTGCCACTTGAACGAGATATCGATGAAACAAATGAAATAGAACACAACTAAATTATCATTTAATACAGAAACCAAAAATCTTTTTTCACTTTAAGTAGTATTGAAATAAAATGTTGAATATTATGTCCTCAATATGTTTCTTACAAGAGGAACGTGCTTTGTTTGTATTGGAGTTGCACATTGTTTACGATAGTTTAGACGTTTCACACTATCTGCTCGAAGCATATTACGCGTTTTGGATAAGTATTCGGTATCTCTGCATGCTCCTTTAAAATGTTAAGCGAATTTTAATAATGATACATTCGTTCCTATGGCAGAGTTTCAGTTAGAGATTTCAAACGTCCCGTTGATTCATTGATGGAATAGCTGTGCAAGTTAAACGAACAAACAGACAAACAAACATACAAAAATACATGTTTTGTTCTCGGGGTATATTCACATTGAATTTATCACTGTGTTCGTTACGATTTTTACAACTTTATGGCGCTAATAGATATGTTTATACTTTCTCTTACGTAGTTCACACGGTTCATGTTCATTCTCCCAGAATCCCAACACTCTCTTGAAGATCTCATCGGTTTATTTATTTCGCTATTTTCCAGGGTTCTAATCTTGTTGTCAGCCTTTCCATAGACATTCTTCCGAAGCTTCCAAACCATCTTAAAACCCACTTTCTCCGCGAAAATTAGTTTTAATCGTACTTCACGTGAAACGAAATCTTTTAAAGTTGGCGAATAAGTCTATATTGGCTGGCTCTGATGAGAAGCGGCCGTGAACACGAAACTGAATTCAAACGCGTCAAGTTCATTTCGCATGGGACAGGTTCGAAAGGGGAACAGAAATAAGACTCCCCAAAATAAGATTTAAATGCATAACCCCTGCCCCGCTAGCCATAAAGATAGGTGCAGGGGATTTTACGAGTTTATATATTGACGAAATAAAATTCCATTTCAGCGTTGAATTTTTGTACCTCTCTCTCTCTCTCTCTCTCTCTCTCTCGGCCAAGTTTCTTTCAGCGACCACGTGCTCAAGACTGGTCGTGGTTTGGTACGTCGGGTCTGGCACCAACTCCACCAGGCCTAATCTGAGCCGTAACTGTAATAAATTAAACGTAGAGCAAGGGCCAAGTTTTTTAAGTGTTAGTTTAGGCAGTGCGTTTATCCATATAAATTGTTCTTAAGAAGTACCGTATCACAAAAATAATTATCTTTACAGACCTACACTCATTTTTCATACACAATAAAAAGATTTCGTAGACATTTATTTCAAAACATGGAATGTGAACTGAGGGGTAGGTCTTGACTCCTGGCGTGGGCCTGCATTTAAATGCCCAGCCGAGAAGTATCATTCTTGGTGGCAGTATAAGGCACCCCGCACTCCTTTCTAGTCGCTAGATTATTGTGTCGCTGTAGTGGCCTATCTCATAAGAACTAACATTACTGTACATGTGATTTACATGTTTTTATTTATTTACTTATTTTTCACTTATTTTCATACAAACGGCAATGATAAGAAAATCGTAAGAAGAGTAATGTTTGAATGTGTTTTACATGGATCTTGGAAATTAGATTGGGATCATTGACCGGTTTCTTAGAAAAATAGTTCACCCTATTTGTAACATGCTCGAACGATAATACACAACATCAATTTTGGACTTTTGCTCAGTTCTTGTGAGGATATCAGTTATGTTTCGATTATTTTGAAAAGTAACAACAAACAAAATATTATAAACTTTATTGTATACCAATATCAGAAGAGCCTGTTTATAATATTATCATAATACATGTTCGAATACTCCCCTATTTTTAATATTTCTACCATAACGAGTAATACGACCTTATTTAATTGTGATTGCCACTTTACATAAACGGTGCCGCTTAATCTATAAATACTTGCATTCCATTAGCTTTAATATCGATAGACATAGTCTAGCCACATACATTTTTTTTTGTTTTTTAATGAACGATAGCAAATTTCTACATTTAATTGTCTCTGAAGCATTGATTCGTTGCAGAAAATATATACAACATCGATGATGTAATTAATCCTTGTCTCGTGATATAACGTTAACATTAATGGCAGCTTTAATTTAAATAATCATGACTATAATGACAATGCGATCAATTACTGATAAAACCTATTGCGTCGCTGAACGAATATACATTCCCAGCCAATTAAAAAAGATCACACTAACCTAACCGTTAAGCAAATCCCAAATATAATTGCAACCAAAATTTGTCTTTGGAAAACTCTTCGGAATTATTAAAAATACAAAAAATGCTTAAGATATATTGAGAGTGGTATTGTTTTGTTTCCAAAATTTTACATCTTCCTTCTCTTTTCTCGAGATTCGCGTAAAGAGAATTATTTCTGAAACTAAAGTTATACAAATTCCAAGAATATGAATGTGATCCTTCACGGCTGACTCCGACAACAAAGTATTCTTATCCTCCTAGTATATTGCACCGCATGCACACAGAAAAAGTGAGAATTAAGAAGTGTTTGTGTTTATTAGCCAACGAACAAGGTTTTAATACAGTCTAAGCTCTGAAACGCAATATGCAAGTTTAATACGTATAACAGATCACAATTACCACAATGAACCGGACCGTAAAAAATATAACACCTAATCTCATTTACGTGTTGTATTATGTATGTTTCTGGTGGAATATGAAGTTTTTAAACGAGTTAATCAAAATATATTTATTAGACGAGATAGCGAAGCGACTGAGGAAACCATTCAAGAAAATCGGCTCTTCCGTGATTCTGTGGGTCTGTCTGTGTGTACATAAAAATCAGACGAATCGCTGAACAGATTGCGCTGAAATTTTAAACATACATCCGGTATGAGTTAACTGAGATCTGCTAACAAAATCAACTAGATTTGTTGCGATTTAAACCTACAAGAAATAATCAATTGAAAAAAAGGCTGTAATGCGAAGGAATTATTTTAACGACAATGGTTTTGTTTTGAAAAAATCTTTTTTGTCCGTTATTTGCCTGGCTGTGAAATGCAGTGCCCAAGGTGTATCGAATCTTGCACGCTCGAGGTATCCCAAATAGAGCTGGGCGTTTGAATAAACCTTGCAATTTTTACACGTATTTCGTACTGACTGTGTTTTCCGTAGTATTGTCACAGATGATGGACTACACTGCGTTATATGCATTTCAAAACATGTATAATAATTTTTAAAATACAATCCAGAAATTAAAAAATCTTTTTCGACCAGGGGATTGGACCAAGGTCTCCCACATTTCGAGTATAAGGGCGACTTAGCCAACTAGACTAGGAAAACGCTAAAGTCGTTGTTGGACGAGTGAGCGAGTCATGAGTTTAGTACCCGGGAACATTTGCATTTAAGTTTGTTAATTATATTGGTAAAAATAATGGGGTTTTTAAGTTTAGTTGGTATAAGGGCGCGTCAACTGTTAGGCCATAATGCGCCACTCTAGCCTTAGCCCAGGAGTGGAAGAAAATTTTGTATGGTGTACCCGGACAAAATTCCGAACAAGCTGAAAATTTGCACACATGTTCAGTTGATCATTCCTAACAATAGTTGAAAAGTCCCCTAAGCTCAGCCGCGTGCGTCTTGAGATATAGTGACAAAAGGCGTTAGTGCCAAAAATTTGTTATTTTCAATTTCAACCATTTTTTTTGTACTTATATGTACAAATTATTAAATATTATTATTATTATTTATTATTATTGTACAAAAATAAAGTTTAAATCAGTCATAAGCTTCAACTTATGCGTGGAAACAGGGCGTAAGTGCTAAAAATGTGCTATTTTCCATATTTTCACATACATTTTGACATAAGTATGTGCAACTGCAAATAATTATGTAATCATACGACTAAAACGTGAAATTGTTCCCTTTCCTTCGACCAGTGTGTCTTAAACCTGGTGGCATAAGGGCATAAGTGACAAATAAATGTTGTTTTCAGTTTTTACAAACTTATTGACATTCATACATATGCAAATTATTTAGTATTCGTACGAGACAAAAGTAAACATCTTCCCCGAGCTTCGTTGCTGGCGTCTTGATAAATGGTGGCTAAAGGGCGTAATTGACATCATAATTAAGTTTTTAATATAAAAAGGGCTTTTGACATTCAACTACGTTTATTGTAACATATGAATACCATACAATGAACACTCAATGTAAAATCCATGCATGCTGACTGACTTGCTATGGCCAGCTTGTATGTAAAGAACCATTACAAAATCGTTGAAGTAGCAGATTGGACATACCCAAATTTATAAAATATTTACCCCCGCATTCTCAAACGGCATGCATAGACATAGTTTGGCGAAGATCTGGTGTGTTTTGAGCGGGAAAGTTTTGACATATCCAATCCAAAGCTTGGAAAACTCAACTCATGTTAAAAATAATAAAACGTATTTGAAAGTGATTCGAGCAATAGATGTGGACAACCTAGCTTGGGCTTGGCTGTCTGTAGTGTCACATCACTACAGATCCACTACAGATCATGAGCTGTGATTCTTGATGTAATATAGTGGCAAAATGGCGTAAGTGACAAAACTATATAATTCAGTCATATGATTCAAAATATTTGCGTGTACGTTCGCCAGATTATCAGCCGGCAATATATTGAAGACTTGAAGGTCATCATGCTCAAGATAAATCCCAAACTTGGCACTTAACTGACATTAATTTGGTGTCCAGTTACCCTGGTCGTACTTAAAAAGTAATACTATAAAACCGATAGTGAAGCGTAAAGATAGAGTGCATGTCCCTTTTTTCATTGACAAAAAGCATAACTGATGCGCATCACTCACATTGAAGTTTACCCGCAACATCAACACTATTTAATAGCATTATTTGGATAATGGTGATCTGAAGGACGCTTTTGGCACAAAGACGACTTTCTCTGTTCGACGAAGTCTTCTTTTGAGTTAACTACAACAAAATCACATATTATTGTCACAGAGTTGGGCTCAATCTCCCATATACATTAAACTACCATGCCGACACATATATTTTCCTGTATAGTGGGCAAACTTTGCATGAAGTGTAGTGATGCGGCCACCTCGTCCTGTTTCCATACAAAGAAGTCTATACTAAATACATGTTTCATGTTGTGATTGTGAATAAATGCGGCTGGATACAGGAGACCATCTTGTACCAAGCTGGTGGGAATTACTAAGCTGCAGTTACCAAAAGTAAATTAGTAAATGAAATATATGCAGAAGTTTTAAGATATAAGTTGCCTTATGTTTTTCTACCGTTTTATCACAATAAATTTTGCTGTGGTACATTTCGTTTACTTCATTGAGCAGTAGCGCTTCATTTGCAACTGCGTACTTTGGTTCTAGATTTGATATGCTGCCAGTCCACCAGCACATTTAATAGATCTATCCATCCATCCCCTCTTGGCTTGATGGCAAACATGGGGACGTATAATAGTTTGTAGCGTTCAAAGCCGCCGGGCACACATGCAATTCAGTCCGCTATGTAAGCGTTCATTTCCCACTTGGAGATTTAAAACATCAAATCGGTATTGAAATATGTTTATTCTTTGCTCATGCTCTATCTATTGTGATGTGATACTATAGTCAAGCCCAAGATAGGTTGTCCACAGCTCGAGCTCGAATCCATTTAAAAATCCGTCTATGCAAGCCACTTGAGAATGCTGGGGAATATTATTTTAAAGGTTTGGTTATGTCCAATCAGCTACTTACAACGATTTTGTAATGGTTTTTCAGGTCAGCATGCATGGATTTTACATTGAGTGTCCATTGTATGGTATTCATATGTTACAATAAACGTAGTTGAATGTCAAAAGCCCTTTTTTTTATTAAAAACATAATTATGATGTCAGTTACGCCCTTTTGCCACCATTTATCAAGACGCCAGCAACGAAGCTCGGGGAAGATGTTTACTTTTGTCTCGTACGAATACTAAATAATTTGCAATGTATGAATGTAAATAAGTTTGTTGAAACTGAAAATAACATATATTTGTCACTTACGCCCTTATGCCACCATGTTTTAAGACACACAGGTCGAAGAAAAGGGAACAATTTCACGTTTCCGTCGTATGAATACATAATTATTTGCAGTTGCACATACTTATGTCAAAATGTATTGAAATAATTGAGAATATAATATTTTTAGCATTTACGCCCTTTTGCCACGCATGGGTTGAAGCTTATGACTGATTTAAACTTTACTTTCGTAGAAATATTTTAATAATTTGTATATATAAGTGCACAAAAATTGTTGACATTGAAAATAACCAATTTTGTGGCACTTGCGCCCTTTTGACACTATATCTCAAGACGCAAGCGGCGGAGCTTCGGGGACATTTCAATTATTGTTCGGTATGGTCATCTGAGCCCGTGTGCAAATTTTCAACTTGTTCGGAATTTTGTCCGGGTAAAAGTCTTCCACTCCTGGGCTACCTATGATAGGCTAGGAAGCCTTAGGTAGGGGGAAGAAAGGGAATGTTACTGGGAACTCAACATATGGCTCACTCACTCGTATTACGCTGTAAAGTCAAGGGATACTAGGTCCCATAGGCGCTGCCATCTTGGATTTAAACAGACCGTTGCTATGCTGTTTCTACATCTCGTGAACACATTCAGAATTATTAGGCTGCAACTGTTATAATACCATGTAAAGCCAAGGGATACTAGGTCGCATGGACGCTGCCATCTTGGATTTAAACAAACCGTTGCCATGTAGTTGCTAAACTCGTGAACACATTAAGAATTTCCAGGAAAACGGCAAAGTCGTTGTTAGACGAGTGAGTGAGCCATGTGTTGAGTACCCGTTTACATTCCCTTTTTTCCCTCTACCTTAGGCCTCCCTAGCCTATTATAGGCTAGAGTGGCGAATAATGGCCTTACAGTTGACGCACCCTTATACCATCTAAACTTAAAACCCCTATTATTTATACCAATATAATTATCGAACTTAAATTCAAATGTTCCTGGGTACTAAACGCATGACTCACTCACTCGTCTAACAACGACTTTGGCGTTTTTCTAGTATGAAAATTTACATGCAGTAGATCGTATTTGAGTTATAATAACAGTGAAACTGGAATCGCTACTAAATTGGTCTTTAAATGATTAGAAGATAATATGTTCTCGGACGCGATATTAAAAATGTGTATTTTTTAAAGTGGGTGTACAATTCCGCTCCCACCTAACAAAAAATAAGTTAATTTGGGATACAAAGTAAACGCCTGTTATATTTTTATAAATATAACATTTTTAATAACAATGTAAGTAATTGACATGGAGATAAACCATGGAACAGACACGTGTACATGTACATAAGGTGGTTAGTTGAAGGGTTAGGTTGGTAAGTAGAGAGTTGTTATGAAAATATAGATTAAACATCACACATTTAATATATTTCAAGAAAATGCATGTAAGTATGGATAAACGTTGATAAGCACAATGAAGTAATAAATTGAAGTGTAGATTGTATTTAACAACAACGCTATAAAGTACGCAATGTATAAACAATTTAAACCATCAACCATCGCTGTACTTAATAACATGAAATAATTCAGAAACTTGTTTATTTTCGAAAGGCGTTATTATATATTATAACATATTATTTGTAAATAGTTTATTTAGTAGAACTGTTTCCTGTGCCACCTGAAAATAGTATCAATCTTATACATAAACACCCGAACGTTCGTACAGTAGACAAATTTTATTACTTGTTGATTGTCGACTAGAAATTGAACTGTTTTGTATACAGTAAGTTTTTATTTAATTTGTCATGTCTAAAACATATCTGCCCTTGAATCTATTCCCACTACGGATTGTAGACATTTATTTTCCAAACAAACATTACCAGAATTACGGATGAAATTGAATAAGCATCTCTCTCATTCACTCAAAATTGTGAAGCATGATAAAATCCATTCAAACCGTGGATTCTAATAACTAAAAATGAAACATAAAAAAATGTTTTAATTATGTATGTGTCTTGGCGCTTTTTCTCCAAATTGCGTAATGGAATCTTACGTTTATTGAAACAACAGTTGTAAATTCCTTACGTGTTTATTTTCTTTTAACGACCTGTTCTTTTATATGAAATAATACCACACGGAGGTAAATGTTTTGGTCGTGAATTTAACTGCGCTCTTGTCGACTTCCCTCCAAACAGTTTTGGATCACAAGCGCTGTAGGCTAGCGGTACATCGACACACCGATTGAACTGCAGTGATCGTCTGATTGATATGGGGCTTAACGTCTCATTTCAGGCGATCACGCTAATAGAGATGATGCTTAATGAGGGGTGAGAGGCGAATGATGATGGACTTCACCCAGAGAAAGACGGGATGACACCATACATTATACAACCAAGGCAAAGAGGCATGTGGTGACTGGGGCCAGCCGCAGGCACAGCGAGGGACGGTTTTGTTACACAACATACGCGAAACAATACAAACAAAGAAAAACAGAAAAAACATAAAACATTTATTATTCACTTACCAAATATTATGTTAGAGATAAACATTACGAATTCTTCATGCACCAAATGATTCATATGTTATATATTTATTTTAAATGTCACGAATCGGCTAACATAAATGATTGATGTTTTCGAAGTTTTGATTCAATTCGAGAAGCATTCTGAGGAGAACTTGGGTTAAGTGCATTGAACCTATTCTATAATATATATACGGTGGATGCAAATATTAGAGAGCATCATTCTTCAATATTTTTATTAACGATCTTCCTTTTTGTATAGATGACATTGAACTTTTTGCAGACGACGCTTCCTCTATAATTCATGCACCTTCAAGGGATGAATTAATATTAAAAGCAACAGAAAGAACAACTACATGCATAAATTGGTTTTTGAGTAATAAATTAATCTCAAATTCCTCAAAAACTAAATTAATTAACTTTAGCTCTTCACAAAAATCAAGATCCTTAGAACAAATTCATGAACTATCAATAAAATTAAATGGCAATGTTACCCACACAATCTCTAGGGTACAGGACATCGAATTCCTAGGGATTTTCATGGATGAATCCTTAACATGGAATAAACATATAACTGTTCTAGTAGGAAAATTAAATTCTGCCTGCTTTTCAATTAGATTAATTAGAAACTCAACAAATGTTAGTACAGCAAAACTTTTTTATTTTGCACTCTTTGAAAGCCTGTTAAGATATGGGACTGAGTTCTGGGGACATTCTGCACAGCACGACAAAGTGTTTAAAATTCAAAAAAGGCTATTAGAATTATAGCAAAGGCGCACTCAAGAACTCATTCTCAGCCTTTATTTCAACAATTTAAGATTCTTACCTTATACTGTGTATACATTCTTAAATCAGTTCAAATCGTTAAACAAAACTTTCATATGCTAGACAAAAATCATGAAACTCACTCATACCAAACACGACAATATAATGACCTTCATGTACAACAACACAGTAGTAAACTAGGCCAACTTAATTCTAACTATATGAAAATTAAGTTATTTAATAAACTACCAAAAGAAATAAAAATAATTACATCTATTGATAATTTCAAACTTAAAGTAAAAATTTCTTATTAGAAAAGGCTTATTATTCTTTAAATGATTATTTAATTGATAATATCAAATAGAACAAAATATCAAATTCTGAATCTTCATCATAATATTTTCCAAATTTATTAATGAACAAACAATGTATAAAGATAGTAGGACTGTTTTTATTGTATTTAAAATGTGTAATTTTGTATTATAATTAATTAATTATTATTATAAGGCCTATTATTTATTTTTCAATATTAGGCTTTATTATGTATCGTTTGTAGTATAGAATGTAGTATGTGTAGTTTTGCCCATTACGTATGGTTTTGTTCTCCACAAAACGCAGTCTAATTTAATATTTGTTTCCATGTATTAATCTATGGCTATAATAAAGAACATGAACATGAAGCGTTCAGCGTATGAGAAATTTATCTCAGGATAAAAGTAAATAGTGACGGTTAGTTAGGGACATATCTGCTGAACGGAATCCGGTTGGGAGGTAATGTTAATTGAGTATTTCAAAGTAAATATTAGATTTGACTTAAAACACAAGCCCAAACAATATATACACAAACACAACCACACACGTACTTTCATACTATTAGTGTGAAAGAATGAAATCAATATTCCACAGGAAGAGTGCATTGGTTCCTTTGATTGTCTTCAGTGAAAGCGTTAATACTTGCGGAGGGTTTAAAACTTGAATGCAATCTTCAGCAGGATTGTTGTTGGAAGTATGAGAAGAAAATGGTTATGGAAAATAAAGCCATCTATATTTCATGAATGCTCTGAAGGCTTACGTGCTTAATTTATCATCTAGAACCGCCGGTTAGTATTCAATACAGTCGCCCTTGGGGCTCTTATTATGACAGAATTAATGCATATTTGATATATTTTAATTTCAAAATGAATTTATTAGGAAGGAAAACAGTTGCCTTTGGAAGACGCAAAGCCACTGCTGTTCTAAACTGTTATTTCATGTGCAATGAATGAGGCGAGTTTATATTCGCTTTGCTAATCACCGTCCGTTTGGTTGTGCGGGGCGGGGGAGGGGGGGGTGGGGTGGGTGGTGAGATGGGAGGGGCGCTTGGCAGAAACTTATTGCTATACTTAAGCCAACAAACCCCACTACATTCTTATTATGTTATTCTACTGCACCGCTCTTTCTTTATACGGAAAGGGACAGAAAATGGGAGCTGCCTGTCTGCTTGACGATGCAATCTAGAATTGTATTGTACTCCCTTGAGACTTAAAATGATTGTTTTCTTAACTGTAATCGTCAGTCTTAACTTCGGAAAAACAATCGTGCCGAGAAGTAGCTGAAAATAAACATATTTAGAAATGCATTGTGCTTAGAGAAATAAAATGTAAAAGAGCTTACTCAAAATTCCTCGCAGGAAAATCGTATATCAAACTGATGGTAAACATAGCACAGTGTTGCTACTGGGAGCAACACCAACAGAAACTGCTTTCGATGCGTTGTACTAGGAATATTGAAACGTTAAGACTTTCGCGTCCCGAATATCTGATGATGGAGTCCACATCGGCTCCGAAACGTCGAACTCGAGCACAGAAAATAAGTGTAGATTAACGACGCGGACAAATTACCCTTTTCACACCTTTATTAATATTGAAAACAACTCATATTTTAAATTGTTAATACCATCTGATTGAAACTGACTATTAACTTTTTATGTGGAAAATAATGAAGTGAACATAAATCAAGGTTATATTTAAATATACAAGTATTTTAAGTACTTGTGAAAAGATTGGTATATTTTATTTTAACCGAGGAGGTATAAGTACTGTTGTACATGTTCGTTGTTCGACAAAATTGTAAATTTACCTTTCGTAGGTAAATGAACAAAAACAGATGCGCTTGCGCAATAAATAAGTACATATTGAGAGGCATTACAAACAAGTTTTCAGTATTAAGTTCGAAAGCTGAAAATATAAATTGGAAACTCTTCAAATTGAATATAAATACAGCACTAATACAACTTTGGTGTATTCCCTTTTGTTGCCATGTTCAATTCAGGAAGCACTTCATCTTTATCCAACCTGTAATTTTATAGAAACTTTTATGATATTTATTTGTGTATTTGCAATTATTTGTACGTAGTTAAAACTTTTATTTCCTTGGCCATTTATTACACATAAACTTTACGTTTGCAAATTGTTAAGTTTATTATTATATATCATTGAAATCGATTTCCAATTTGTAAATATTCAAGTAAATTTCCATAGTCCGTCTTAAAGAAAGTTTTTAGTTCGTTAGTTTTCCAACTGGAAGGTACCTAACTACCTAGAGCATATTTTATACGAACGACATTATTTGAAAGATAGACTTAAAGTTTGTATTTTATGGCAAGTTTCAATGAGTGAAATATTGGTTCAATATACTCCACTCCATGCTCAGGTAAATATACGAGTTTCAATGGTAGCTTACTTCGTGAACCCCACCTTCTTGACAAGTAATTTAATTTTGCTCGTATGAACAGATTTAATTCAAACTTTATTACGACATTTACTGTAATTATGAAGGAAAGCTATAAAATACTCAAAAGTAGTCTATATTTCAGATCTAAATAGTCAAATGATTTTGAAGAAAGAGAAAACTACTTCAATAAGATTTCATATTACGTTCGATTGAGTTATTGAGTTAATTGGATGTAGTAAAAATCTTCACATTATAATCTTTGTTTGTCGAAAGTGTTTAAAACTAATATAGGAATACGTTGATATTTTGTTTAGAATTATATTTTATGATTTGGATTTTATTTTAAAATCGGTCTTCTTTATGAGATGTGAATTGTGTATTACAACTGTTATCCGTTACAGTAGAATATACATGTATGCAGCTTCAATACGTAGTGTACCTACACTAAATAATCTGACGAGGAAAAAAGGAAAAATATTAAGTAAATATAAAAATTAAATAATATTTTTTCCAACTTCATTTCCAGCGATGACGGGTTGAGTGGTGTTCTTTTCACCTATATTAAAAGCACGAAAATGTTTGATGCCGAGATTGCTGGGCTCAGCGTTTCTTCATCTCTGCATCTGCCGCTTCAACCAACGTACGCCACTCTTTCCTATCTGTCCAATGCTTCACTAATGTCACCTGTTCCCACAATTCACCTCGCTCTTCAACGCCTCGTCTCCTTCAACCAATCTTTTCAACTTTTCTGTTGGTCTTCTTGCTTTTAATTATTAATATAAACATTATTTTAATATTACAATTCACTTGAAATACGAAGAAGCAAGGAATGTCGAGTTTTAAAACAACGTAATTATAGTCGTTTCAACGTAGTTTATGTGAGTACTTAAGTTTCAGTGTACTGTCTAATATTTACCTACAGAACACAAGTAATAAGCACGACACAGTCACGTGTAGGGTTTAAAAACGTGCGTCACAAAAGAAATGGAAAACTCACGGATACTTGGATTAAGAAAGACCTACGGAGAAATAGACGTTCGTCACAAATATAAGAGCCATTCCGCATTAGGTGGGTAAATATAAAAACGCTCACATATTTACATAAATGGAAACATCCATTGACCCAATTAATATCTTATAAGAACCGCAAATAACACAGGAATAAAACATGCAAATGGTGCACTCGACATTAAATACTTGGCACAGATTTAGCGTTTCAAAAAATAAACAATAGTGGGGTGCTTAAATAATCCACAAACAAGGAAAAATGCTAGATGTGAATTTTAACAAAACTGCAGTAGCAATTTAAAAACAAACTAAGATACTTAAACACAAATACGTAGATGTGTTGAGGAAAGTTTCCTTGAATTTTGTTGGTACCTATATAGGAACACTCTTGCATACAATTCGTACAAATTCACTAACTAAGTTGCGTTCGCCATATTTTCATTGACGATATTTGTTTATAGCGATGATAAACTTCAATTACAATTCTAATTAAGTAGGTAAACTGAACTGAATTGTATTTGGTGTTATTTTGTGGAATCCAATTAAATTCAATTATGAACATATCCACTAATTTAGCAGAAAATGTAAAAATGTTTTAAAATCGTAATGACAAAAAAGTCAAATTGAATAAAGAAACAGCGTGTCCGTGAACAAAACTTTCAAGGTTTTCGAGTAAATGACCAGAAACTGTTTCTTGGCTATAAGTTTTTACATTGAAGTTAATTTTGCATCTAGATCAAATCCTTATCAGGGGATTTAGTTTTTATTATGGTGGCTTGCTGGAGAACTTTCACAATCCGTTCCGTGTTGATACTCGCTGAATAAATAGCTGGGAGAGTAAAAAAACGTCGAACACAAATCCGACAAAAACGCGACGTAGTTTTAGAACGCGACTCGTTTCGATTCAATCTCCTTATAGACGAGGAAATACTAGAGTGTTTCGCATCTATTTTATTCAACTCGTTAAATATTTCTGAGAAACATTTTGAACGCTTAAATGGCAAAGGATAAAAATGTGAATCTCTATTTTGTTTTTATTTGTATTTGTATCCTTTTAACATATGTTATGATTGATTGACATATGACCTACATATGTTTGTTTGTATAACCTCAGGCTTTCCACCTACACCTACGTTGTTTTCAATATTGTGAATGACTACAGCCCTATGGCGTGATCATTGTTCTTTGACTTGAGAAGATAATAAGTAACATTTAAGTTTTATAATTTTTAATTCGTACTGCTTTGTGTACAGTTCATTTTTTTAATAAGTGTAGATCAAAATATGGTAAAACAATACGGTACAATACTAGACAACACAACTACAGTTCAATATTTTGTGTTTTAATAAATAAGTTTTATTCAGTTGTACTTTGCAAATAATTAGTTTCTATTACTGAACAGGATAGACGTTAAATAAATAAATTAACATAATCAATGAAAAAAAACACCATAGGCATATACTCGTCAATTTCCATTAAAATCTAATTCTTAAAATATTATATTGGCACAGGGAGATTACATTTAATAAGGACGTAGTAAAAGTATATATCTCATCTGATAAATGTTGCTTTCTTTTTCCTATATTGACAATACGCTTTTATATAACAGTATCTTCATTACTGACCCACAGATTTGTGAACATTGACCAAAGATTACCCCGCGTTGTCTAAAAGGAAACTTATACTAACGAACTAACTTATAGCTGGACTAAAGAATTTCCAAAAAATAGTATTGAACAGACAAGACACAAGTTTAGTTTTTGATGTTGTAATGAGTGACATAATTAAGTACAACGCTCTCATTCATTTTGATATTCCCATTTTGGTTAATTAGCTTATAACATTCTATAATAAAATATTGCCGCCTCATTATTATACTTGAGTCTTCTCGGAATTGGTTGTTTAAAGGTAAATGAGTTTTAAGCTTTGTATCTGTAAAGAACTGGAACTATTTTGTTGATATTGTCTTAAATTGTTCGTACAATTCTGCAGTGATACACCATGTACAGAACTGGTAAGTATTAATATTTTCAACAAAAGAAGGGGGAACTTTTTAGGTGAACGAAATATTGAACTTTAATACATTTTTAAAGCATAAATACAATTTATAAATAAGTCGGTATTTACTGGTATTACACAGTCACATTATTACATTACTGTTTCGTGTTTATCAGTGGTGGACTTTAATTTTATGCTCACCAAAGCAACCCTGTCGGCGCCGACGCATTCAACGAGAAAAAAGGCCAAAAAGAAACCGGCATTTTGGTTGGACAATCAAGTTGGACACGATTCCACCTGAAAAATCCGGACATCTCTATTGAACTATGGCGTCGAAATGTTAATATCTATTGAGAGTAATTAGGTATTGACCAAAATGCTCACTATTTCCTCCACCGTTTCCGAATTACCTGTGACCGAGTTGTTAGCGCCCGCAGAATCCCATACTGTTGTTCAACGTCTCATCGTCCGCATGACAGATAAACTGAATAGGAATCAATACGAAGCCGAAAAGGCGTTTACTTGGCTGGGTGCATCGGCACAAACTACCCCCCCCCCCCCCCCCCGTGCCTAGCTCGACGCCCGACCGTTTCCGACAGATATTACACAAACACGATCTAATTGTTTGATCTACTTTGCAAGGCATTGCGACTTGAATCGTTTGTAAATAAAACAAAAACGTTATCGTCGCTCTAAGTGACTCGAACTTTCACGAAAATGGTTTAAAAAAGAAGGCGACTAATAATAGTTTTCATGGGAGTTCTTGTAAAGATCGGAACGCAATTTATGTCTAGGACGGGTCGCTAAGAACATACTGTCACAAGAGAAAATATTTGCAATATTGTTGGTATCCCTTCAAATCATAAATTGTTATTTACAGATAGATGGTGAATGTAAACCGTGTCTTTTTATTTGTCATAACAACGAGAAACATACATTGTGAATGTTCCCTAGTGTTAACTATAGTTCTCGTAGTTCATTGGGAAGACATTGAATTCAGTCATGTTCAGTTATATTTGTATATCACACATTGACAGTGTATTTAAATACAAATCGTTGATGTAAGCTTAATTATTAGAGGACCTACAAAAATTACAAATTGATGGCTAATTATCCCATTGACCCGTTGAATTATGTTCAAAGTGGAAAATGTAGTTTTGTATTACATTAAGGTGAAAGGCTCGATCCCAGGACGTTTTTTTAAATATCCATTTAAAGGGTTGAATTAAATTGCCCCCTCCCCAACCGAATATCACAAAATATGTCACTAGGAATTTATGGTTGGTGATGGAGTTTACTGTTTGATTTACGATGAGCTACCTCGTTTACAAAACAAGATATATTTCCTAGTGGTGAATTAGTTTACATTGGTTTGACACCTGCAATAAAAGATAATATGATCAAACAAAGGACAAACACCATTTTATTGGTTTGGTTGCACTAGTTTATTTCTTCACTAGTATAAGTACAAACACGAAAAACATGATTGTGTTCGTTTGTTTTTTACCGGCGGGCGTAAAAAGGTGATAACTATTATTCGTTTTCTAGAATATGCAATCCATAAAAAAAGTTGTAAAACTATTATATAATCTCTCGTAATTAAATTCTGTTTGAACGACGCAATTTTCCATATTTTAATAAATCTTTGCTTCACAATTAATTAAAATGTATAAACTCTTATTAAAATGTTAATCCCATATTCTGCTAACTTTCAAGGATATTTAAGAAATGAGACGGGGATTAAGAATCGCTTTAAAGGGGATAGTGCTGAATTGTATTTTATTGTTGTAGGATATAATGTGCCTCTCACTATGAACAATGCATAACTTAGGTGAAGTAAAGTAGTGTACTGTTGCATTTACGAAAAATGTTTCTAGTATCCTAGTATTTTTATGACTAAAGACACCAACTGTAAACATTTCACCATCATTGTCAGAGGTGTACACCGAGTTAGCTAACTCCACAATCTCCGACTCCCGTCCGATCATATTCATATGTATTTCATAATATGTTCAACGTTCCTCTTCCTACTAACAACCAAAATGTGAACCAAGGAGTTTGTGCACAAGAATTATAGGGAAAACAACGAGATACTGAAGTTGTATCTAGTGGCAGTGGCGTCGGAACAGGGGGGGGCAAGGGGGGCATTGCCCCCCTAACTTTCATGCCATGGGGGCATAGGGGTGCAGATTTTAAGGTTAAAAAATCAAGATTTCTACTCTACTTTTTGTGAAAGCAACGTCGGATGATCCTGTCAACAATTCATTACCAGGAAGAAACAATCTAACAATAGCAGGAATATTAGGTTGGCTGACGTACCCCGTGCCTGAACCGTCAATCCGACTATCTTTATAACCAGCTACCCGTCTTGGATTGTGTGCCGGTCACTCACTTGCACTTCAGTGAGAGTGGACACGTGACTCGGACTCACGTCTAATCCAAACATCCCTTTGAATGATTTGCTAGAGTTATTGGCAGACGCAAGTTGGGCTTTGGTTCGCTCGTGTCGCATCGTTATGCGTTGTGGGAAGATTATTCCTCTTAGAGTGTAAGTAGTGTAGTGTGAAGTGTGAAGTGTAAAGTAAAGTTTAAGTGTGTGTGTAGTGTTTCGTGTTTAATGGTGTTAAAGATTAAATTGATATCGTAATTTTAAATATGAAACGTACTAAACAGCCTTCAGTTAGTATTTTTTTTTTAAAGAAGAGGGTAAAACAAAAATATGTTTGCCTGTATGCTTCGTCATTACATAAACAAAATATGTTGTAATTTATTACAATGGGCCACTTCACGTTAATTTTTCGAGTTTTTAGATGCCAGATAGTTGATGTAAAACATCGTTTACAGAGTCCGAGTGCAGTTAAAACATGACGAAATAACTAGTATAGTGAATTTTTTTCCGCCTGCGGCAAAAAACGCCTCCAGCGGCTGGGGCTTCGCCCTAGACCCCATCTGTACCCTACGAATTCTACTAATGGGCTTGCCCCCCCCCAACTTTCAAAACGTTCCGACGCGCCTATCTAGTGGAACAGCGTTATGAAGGGATATGTTACATCAACAAACATATCACTCAAATAATCAAAACAAAAATAGATTGTACCCTATTTAAATAAATGCACACTTTGACAACATTTTGAATCAGGATAAGAAAATAAATTTATCAAATAACTCCTTGGCAATTAACTTTTTATATTCGGGTCTCAAGCCATAATCTATGGTCAAAATACGAACAGGAATAAACTGCCATATTACAAAAAAAGTATTTTGAGGGTATATATTTTGAGGTATACCTTGTGTGTGTGTGTCACGTCTTTTTTGCGGGGTCAGGGGACGGGGCTAGCCCCATACAAAGTGGGATTCTGCTAACCCGGCACCTCCACCAAAATCAATATTCTGCTGACCACCTACTGTTGGGTGGCCACATGGACCCAGCTTATTTAAAAGAAACAAAATACATTAAAACTATTTATTAATAAGAGTTGTTATACAAATGGTTTTGTAAAATTAATGGCCAGAACGCAGGAGGAAAACTTGGAAATAATTTTATATTAGTATCCTTCTTGAGCGATATTAATGCATTGATTACGTAGCTTCGGTCCATATTTTGGATACTCCAGAACCCGTCCTTGTTAGCACAGGGGGTTCTTGGATGCCCCAGATTTATATATTATATTACGTCGGTGACCGTACATCGTCGACTAATATCTTGCAACAATTTAATGTGAGTGTACTAACTGTTGATAAAGACGATTTTAATGGATATTGCAATATTTTACTAGTAAAGTGTATGTTTATAGCACAACTTATCGCGGACTTGGAGAAAAACATGTGAAGTGATAAAGTTTCAATCGGAAACAAAACGACATGTGGCATTCACATTAACCATTAGCACGATACGTGCTTCTAACATTTCCCATTGTTACTTTAGTACCCGTACTACGATTTCTCACAAATATGAGATTCCGTATGTAATGTTAGTAAAAGCAGCTAACGTAATTTCGTTAAAGGTAAATCGAGTATTATGTATTTCGATTAATTGTCAAAGGTAACCATAATTTTGTAACTCAACACATCACCACAGTGGATTAAATCATTCGTAATTTTCAGTTTATGTGGAATGATAATCATAATTTAAAACCGACATTGTCATGTTAACATGTTAATGTGCTCACTCGACCAATCACTTCATCGTTAGAAGTCATTGCACATAGGTTAACAATTATTGTAATTTTGGTACGATGCTTCCATTATAGTGTTTATATGGTTACACTTTATGTGACACATTCATAAAACATATTCGATATAAAGTTAATGTTTGCCGTGCGGTCATAGCCGCATTTATTGAGTTACGTGAATTTACTATTCAGATATAGTTTTGTCAATTAGTTATAGGTTATTTGCGAATGATGACAATACATTTATCTTCTTAATAATTATACAAGAAGGTCTGCCTTACTTGGTGCAGTTGTCTAGAAGACGGAATAAAACAACAATGAATGATCGTCACTTCAGAGGGCGCTTACCGGCTAGATTTCAACACAACATTTCTCGCAGTAAAATGTCTGATTGGCAAACTAATAGAGCCAGAAGATTCAAGTAAACTCTCAATTGCAAAGAAGAGCTAGATCTATGCTCCAATGCTATTTAATATTCAGTACCCTTGAATGTGTTTGCAAAGTTTTATTTAAAAATGCATTTTTGACCATCTTATACTCCTTTGTTGTATCTTTAAGTAAATAAATTGTATATAAATCAACTTTTAAAGGGCATGCAGTCATAGATCTAGGTTAAAGTATATCGCATTATCTTGAATCGTTCTGCAGTCAGGTATTTAAGACAAATTAAATGGGCAGGATAGGGCTAGCGAGCAACGGGAAGTGCCTTGATGTTTAAGATGGAATTTTAAGCGTGCGTTTATGGAAGGAAGTAGCATCTTACTTCGGTCATACTTTGTTTTAAAAAAAAATCATGTTCTGGTTTATCATGCGAACGCGGTTAAAAAAAATATAAATCCGAGTTTTTTTCTGTGTGTATTGGGGCTGTGTTGTAAATCAGATTTTGAGATAAATATAGTAAGAATTAATCGTGGTGGTTTAATTTCTCTGTGCAACATTCTCTCTGCTTTACCTAAAATGTTTTGTTATGGTGATGCCTCGATGCACTTAGTCATATTACCAAAGATTAGTCTTTGATATTAACCATCGTTATGGTCGTCCTGCCCATCGAGACATCAACCAACATATAGTGTAAGCAGTATCATGCGCTCCAAAGTGAGGTTCTCTATCTGCCACCGGCAATAGTGAATGAAGATTTTTCCGGGTTTTGTTTATTGATGTTTAAAAGCACAAAACATGCAGTTCCCTCAGTGAGAAAGAAATGCTTGGATTGAGCAATACGTCTTGGGATATTTCACTCAAGTTTTTCACACGCTGAATGTATGTAGTTGGTCACCTGTTGGAAGACAACTTGTCTCTGAACTGCTTTTATACGAATACATGTGTTTATAATTGTATCACTTATGTAAAACATAAGCAAGGGAGTACCCAAGATAGTTTTAAAAATGTTGGAGGTGCCGGGTAATGAATTTTCAAGTTTTTGGGGGGCTAGCCACCCTCTCCGGACCACATCCTTATTGAAAAGAAATGCCCCCAAAAAATCGCATGCCAATTGGAGGTCGTGTTCGGTTTTTATCGTGAGACGTGACACACGCACAGACGGACGGCTGGACGGATAGAAAAGAAATGATTATAAAGATCTTTGCTCCCTAATTATAAGGACGGAAAATCGGTCGAAGGGGTTTTAGCGGTATATGGCGATTTTTAGATTTCAAGTCCCCCACTGAAAATCAGTGTGACTGAGTGGGTTGAGTCAAGTATCGTCGTAAGTAAGGTTTTGTGTTATAACACAATCACGCATTTTACTTATTGACTTGACGTGCAAATAGAATAATAAAGTGTTCTTTGTGTTATTACACTGTGTTTAATTCGTGATTTTACTAGAAAACATTGAACGAGAAATGCCTGCAGGCCTATTGGCACGAAGGTATTCGATTTCATCGACAGAGTCAACTCTCGATATTGCATTTGTCAAGACACGCTGCAGAAGAATGGCCAAAATTCGATGTAGAAAGTAATAAAATGAATGCCGGGAGATCATAACATACCAAAGAGAAGACCAAATGCGCCGTGAATGGACGAAATAAGCAAGGATCGAATAGCACAATGTATGAGTTACGTGAAAGTATATTGGAAGTTCTTACCCGGAACAGATAGGAAAGGGTTGATTATTATGATGGTGGTATATATAAATACCTAATAGCTAGGGTTCGGGAGCGGGTAAGTGGGGTCAGGGATAAAGGGGCAGAAATTAAATTTTATATGCCGATTTGTAGAGAAGTTGTTTATTACTCCATTGCCGGGGGCAGATGAAATAATGCTGGAAGGAAAGCCAACTTTAATAATATTTAACGTATCGGAGAATACAATTAAAGGGTTGCAGAGGGCAGCCATAAGCATATCCCCTGGCAGAGACAAAGTCAATCACTTTCAGGAAGGTTATTAAATGAAAAAAGAGAAAAAAGCAAAAATAGCTATTTCGATTCATCAAACAATATTTTAAGGGATGGGTTCAGGGGGTTGGGTTAGGGGGGTTGAAAGTGAAATATCAATATTTTGAGCTCTGGGAGGTCAATCCGTTAATCAGTGTCACCAAAGTAAAAAAGAAAATTATGCTCAGCCAATACCGTATCAGTATTACCTCAGGAGGAACGATTTCACTGAACTTCGTAAAGCAGCCCCGCTCATACTTACACGCAGAGTTCGAAGTTAACGTTCGCCCGAGGCGAGTAAATTTTTCTCAAGCTAATGAAATTCATATTTTCCTGGAACGAACTGGCTTTGGAATTTAATCGCGGAGCAAACAAGAAGTTATCTTTAATCGATCATCATTATCAAATAAAAATATATATGAAACTTCGCGGAACTGCTGTTTCAGTTTACAATACTTGTTTCGTTTGGAGTATGTATGTACATGAAATTTTAATTTCTGTACATTTTCCGTTAACAATTGTTTCTTACATCCTTCTACATCGTCAATGCAAAATGTATAAAAAACAGAATTTTTATGAAGTGGAGAAAAAACAACGATGATTTATTGAAGGAAAGTGCTATTGACAAAAATCAATTATCTCAGACTGTATGAACTAGCATGCAGGGTATATTCTAGATTAATTTTATCGGTTGTCCTACGGGGTTGTCGTCTGCACTAACACGATAGAATATGTGTTTGGAGTGATATTTTTAATATTGGTTTAATTTTAATGGTTTGTTGTTTAAAATATGATTTTAAAATAATAAAAAATTATACTCTGATCACATCATACGTATATTCTTTGTAAATAACCTTCCGAAGTTTCAAAATTTGGGCATGACAATTGAAAGTTAAAAAGTGATCCAGTATGTATGCGAAAATTCGCAGGATTTCGATCAAGTGTATTTTTAATGGCCATTTAACAACGCTAAAAAAGGTTGGTACTACCTCATCCAACCTTGTTGAAACCCTGCTTAGACGTTCCTCTATAGTAAACAACACGGGTTCATTGACCCAGGTATCTGTGTCTAGTGATATCCCGCACGCACTTGAAGTTGCCAGGACGGGGACATCTCTCAAGCCCTGGCCTTGTCACCGTCATATCCTGATCCAATAAACCACCAGGCGGGAAATATATTGCAAGGGGCTTCCTCAGGAACCTAAGTTACGTTTTACAAATCAGCAGTCACCTTCCTAATGAATAAACATTCGCACCCCTTAAGAAATATTAAGTCGTTGAGATGGTGGTGGATAAGATTCGTGTAGGGTGGCAATCTTTTGGGCTTTTGAGCTGTAAGAACACCAAACGCTAAAACTTGATTCGCTCTAGATAATTGTTATTTTAGGGTAATAATAATGTACTCGGGCCTTTATTAAGTTAAGTACTTGAATATTTTACTAGCAATTTATGCTTTTGTACAGAGCAATACTAACACAAAAATTACAAAATACATTCAATACCATATTACACAAAATATTATTAATATTTTTAGAAATTAAAAATATAACAAATCTTTTTAAAAACTTAACTGCCTTACCTAATAATGATAAAAGTGGGTCTCATTGGATCTAGGATAACAGAGATATTCCACATGATACTCTTTTCTCTTTTTTTCTTTTCTTTCATCAATGCATGTCCTATAGAACCCATCATTTGTATATGATAGTGCCAGTGGCTCCTTTTCCCATGATCCATGTTTGATTATTAGTGAAATGTATATTGCAATCAACTTGAACTACATGCTTCATGGTTCACAACCAAACTAGGTTCAACACTTTGGTAAGCCATACGCCTTTTCCTTATCACAATTTTTAGCGAGCCTTAAAAGTGCACATATTTAAAAATAATTAAGTATGTAAAAATCTTATAGATACATGGGAATTGTACGGGTACTGACCCACAATCATTTTCTTTAACACGTCATAATAAAATTATATCTAGAAAACATTAGAATCACGTTCAGGGATTGTTTCAGTAAATCCTAAAAATAATGATAAGTTTTACCACTTGACGTTCTGCAGACTTGCAAAGCTTTACAAAAACTTTTCAAACAAATGATGACTGCTGAAGAGGATGAAGTTCTATTTTATCTGCTTGCGTACCGTTCTAACTAAACGTAAACTCTTTAAACAAATCGGTAGATTGCTTTTTAAAGACCAACTCAAAAACACCAAAGTCGTTGTGCTTGTGCATGCCGATTTCTTCGCGTCATACGAACTCAATGTGAGTAACGAAGGTGTATTTGTTCATCCTTCGTGTGTCGAGTGGTTGTGCAGTCATAGACACAAAAACTGTGCAATTAAATTACTTGAAGTTTAATTCAACGGGTAACACTCAAGTTAATTATCTCCCAAACACGTTCAGAAGTTTTTGTCAAGCTCTTTGTTTGCCAGTGAATTGTGGGCGAACTCTAACCTTAGACCTCACAGGCTGTCAAACGAATGCAAAAACGTCTCGACGAATTTAACACTGAAATAAATCGAAACAAAAACAGATTTGTTTCAAGGGATAATTCAACTTTGAAACATAACATTGTTTTGGGAATCTGATTTAAAATAATAACGATGAGTAAATGTTTTGCAAAAAGCTAGCTTTCATTCAATTTTTAAAAAAATCTCATACCAAATAAAAGAATTGACAAAATAAATGAATTATCACACTTCTCCTTTACATCTCCTACTTTTTGGTTCACATTGCCCTTCATCAAGGATGCTTCAGAATGTTTTTGGTGACCCTTTTGGTCAAAGAGGCGGGACAAGCATGTGATGCAAGGCATATTTTCCCTCACTCGGCACCTCCACCAAGAAATGTCATGCACGATAAGAATGGATTTGAGTGTTGTTCCTCGGCAATCTGTCGATTCAGTAGCTTCGCTCATTATGTTGGGTTCTCCCGTACCGTGCTTGTTTAAATTAAATAATATCAAATACATTTCTCACGCGTTGTTTTATTGCTTTCTTTTTTTTACAATCTTCTTGTATTGAAATTCATTCTTTGTCTAACTGTTCTGAATAGAATAGACAGTACATAAATAAAAGAATTGATAACAAAAAATTGGCTGGTATTTAACGACATGTCAGAGTAACATGTCGCCAAATTTTTCCCTCAATTTTTCTCATTTACATAATTTAGTATTATTATCATGGCTGTGTACACTATGTGCTCAGATTTTCTAGAATGATGTCACTGTTTCGTTATAATTTCGACGTTTCCATTCGATTGCACACATTCGAATCAGACATAAAACAAGTTAAATCGAAAACTAAATGTCCCAAATTAAAAAAAAGTATCATTAACTACAAAAATCATTCCAACAAAGCCAGCGTTACTCTAACAAATAACAATATTTCGCTGCACATTATTGATTTAATGTGTTGAATGAAAAACGAGTCACTTCATCAAAACATTAATAATACAGTTGTCATTATAAGCAAAATTCAAATGCTGTAATACCTACCGGCCATGAAATTATTCCGTTACAAAATAAAGACTACTTGAACACCCATCTGTATTCTATATTCATATCTATATTCATTTATATTCTATCTTGAATTTACCCATCTAAAGTAAAAAACGGGGGAACGCTATGTCCTAAAACATACGTACCCTACGCCGCTGGTTAGAGCAGTTGGAGGGTTCGTGAGCTAGTATAACGGCTTCGTTCTCCTCGACGTCTGCTCGGCAGTCCGGGCTAGGAGAGGAACCTATATGATTGTCAAGGTTACACCGTCATTTCGGATGGAACGTAAAGCCGCTGGTCCCCTTAATACTTATCGAAAGGAGTAGGCTACCTGCGGTACCGGGTTTCCCCTCCTCCCTTCTACTCATTCTCATCATCGTCTCGAATAGCCTTAGTGCATTAATATGAAACGTAAAACAATACAAATCAATCAATCATCAACCTTTTGTTTGGCGCATATTTAGTTGTAAACCAAGGGATGGGCAGTAACTTATAATATCCTCCTAGCTTGGAGCTCTTGACCGTATGTTTATATAATAACACCATGCGCTGAAACCAGGCTACCACTTAGATGATATAGTGCTGATTCATGTACTTACAGTGAGTGTGGTTAAATGTAGAGCATGTAACAATGTTCGGAAGGAAATTGACCCGATTAAGATTGGCGGGTTGAGATTAAGGGAGCAGCTAGATGAAATAGAATGATTAATAAAATACTTAATTGAAGGCGGAAAGGGAATCAAAGAAATCGAAGCGATTGGCAGTTAATTTAGCGTTCATCGGTTGAGCGGTTAAAACGTGGTGCGATGGACGGATGCCATGGACGGGTCTGGCCATTTGTAAATGGCTACGGAACGGTCTGCTGCTAGCAAGCGGTAGATGGGCTGGAACTAAAACGGAATTGGTGTTCACCCATGCGTACGCTAAAAAAAGTTTACAGGCAATTAAAAAAAGCCTTCGTTTTTTCTTTTTAATTGTTTAAAGTTGATTTGTATTTCTTTCCCAACGGTTAAAAGATGGTTTTTAATGAAGTATGTATGATATATGCCTATCCTATACTACTTTGAACCATTTAAAAAGTTACTGGAATACTAATCATGCACGAAATAAATGGCATTCGTGTTACAAGCGTTCTAAGTACCGATTATTCCTGGTAATAGAAATTATTGAAATACTGAAGTACAGGCCTACGATAAACATCGCATCGTTGTGTACGATACGAAAGTAAAAAATAAGAATAAGAGTATAAATCAAATTTCAACTATGTTCTTTTAAAAAATCCAATCATTCCCTTTTATCAAGCAAATCTGTTCCAGTTTTTCGGGGATATGCACCATCTCGCCCCCCCCCCCTACAACCTTCTTCCGTCACCCAGTACCACACATGAAGCGGCAAAAAGGTTAACATCCTCTTCCCATCATAAAATAAAGACGCGGGAAGAAAATCATATTGAGGTCGCAAAAGTAATTTCTTCCTAGTTTCGAGGTTATGACTTCCAATATTTCAGATTTTTAGATACTTGAAGCAAAGTTCACTACAAAAGTCATTTATTTTTCCATCGCCGGTGATGCTCAGATGCAATCTCTGGGCTAGATAGCGTCAAAACAGCATCCATTCCTAGTCCCGAGTAATTTGTCAAAGTCGTGTTCGCGAACTCCTAACCTCGTTTTATCGATTTTGGATTAAGTAGGTGTTTCTTTTTTTCTACAACAAGTGAAGTGGTCGTTGTTCAGTTCTTGCTTACTGCTGATTGTGGCACTGCGTCAATTTACTTCTGTTCAATATTTAACTGTAACTTGCGTGCGTTTTGTGAGATAGCTTCTATGAAGATGGAAGTTGACTGATGTGGAAAGAACCTAGGGATTCGTGAAAGAAAATTGATATGGAATAGTTATTAGGCGTTCTTAATTAAATAAGGCATAGAGAAACCGTTGCCTTTTTTACTTAAAGCAGTGTAAGTATTCATGTATGAAGTTGATAGCGTCACTGTGTGAAATACAACTTGAGATTTTTCCAGCACGCTAACGGCAAAACACAACTCAAATTCAGTGTGAAAGCTATTCCATATTTTTTAAATTCCATTAAAAATTCCATATTTTTAGTGAGTTGTTCGCGAGAATTCTATCGAAACATTACTGAAATTCGTCTGCCGATCCACAATGAAACGAACCAAGTCATGAAAATTGTTAACGTGTTTGTTAGTAGACCGTGTCATAGACCAATCCCTAAACAACTCCCTCAAACCTTTTTTTTAATAGGTTTACTAACTTACAACCTAAAATCCCCATACGGGCATTGTCACAGAAAAATATGTATGTTTAGTAAAATGTTTGTTTTAATATTGTAATCATTGTTTGTTAAAGGTGTTAAGTTGACAAAAAATCAATTTGTAGATTCGTTTCAGTTTGCATCAACGATAGATTAAAAACAAATCATTTCAACATTGAATGTTCAAACAGTTGTATAAAAATAGATTTGCTGGTGTACGTAGTGTTTACGTGGGCTGTGTTTTGCTTGCACAGTAGAACTACGTTGTTTGCCCCGACAGCGCCAGGGCGCGCCAAACGCCAGGCAATAGGGATTACCCCCAGACGGGAGACGGGGATAACCAGGATGAGATTTGTTGTTATTTGTGTTGGAAAGTGGTTTGTAATCGTTAGAAGACGAAATAGATCTTCATTGCTGTTAGTCCAGTGTTCGGTTCAATATGGTAGTGACTAGGAGCGAGAGCGACAAATCTAATACCACTCTGCACTAAATGTTAGACGCCCACTTAAAGTAATGCACTTTTAGGGATAACAGATTTGTAAATAGAATGTTAGAAACATCTTTTTTTTAAGCATAAACGGTCAAAATAAATTTATATAGTTTGGTCAATAGCTGTACTCAAAAAAAAATATGTATTGTATTTAAAATCGTGTTTTGTAAAGTCTTCGTTCAATAACAACTAGTATAAAACATAAACACGTTAATATTTGTGTGATTCATGCGCTATGTAATATATATATCAATGAACTCGATTTTTCGGTTGTATTACCACGTATATTTTCATCAGACCGGCGTTTAGATGTGTTTTAATTCACAAATCCTAATCAGGGTCACTACAATTAAAAATATATCGAAATAAATATTGCTTAAAATTGATAAAAACGATATTTAATTCTGAGTTCATGTTGAAAAATAACATTCAAATAATATGACAAGTCAGTTGGTAAACCCTTGACAAATTACAGGAATAACGCTTGAAGCGTACGTCTGTCTCTTTTAACTTGGCAGTTTTAATTAAAGTGCAACTAAGTGGACAACACATTCTTCAGAAGTGATTCTGTCAGCCCCATGCTAAGAGATCAACGGATTTACTCTCCCAAGAAGAACTTGGATCTCACTAGGCCTACACTATTTCGGTACCAATGTGATTACTAGATCTCATGGTGTTTAGATTATGAGTATATACTGGGAAAACGCTAAAGTCCCGTCGCGTTGTTGAGCGAGCATCGGTACGTGCAACACGACCCGAGCACGACATTCCCATAATGTTACATACCAATAAGTCTTTAAGGTCTTGACCGATTTAGCTGAAAATTTGTAAAATAGGAGAGAATGTTGTACTTATTGACCCTGCAAAATTTCATAACGATCGGAACATTTTTATTTTTTTATTTTTTTATTTAATTTTTAATTTTTTATAACCAACGATCGGATTTTGTTCAAAAACTATACAGCAACCCGCATAGGTGGTATGTACATGTGTGCAAAATTTCAGGTCGATCAGAGAAACGGTGCGACCTGTACCGAAGTAGTAACAGAAAAAAACAGACATTCGAGCCATAAGAGTCAAGTGGAGACGCTCGCTACGCTTGCTCAACAAATATCTAGGAAAACGCTAAGTCCCGTCGCGTTGTTGAGCGAGCACCGGTACGTGCAACACGACCCGAGTACGACATTCCCATAATGTTACATACCAATAAGTCTTTAAGGTCTTGACCGATTTAGCTGAAAATTTGTAAAATATGAGAGAATGTTGTACTTATTGACCCTGCAAAATTTCATAACGATCGAACATTTTTTTTTTATAACCAACGATCGGATTTTGTTAAAAACTATACAGCAACCCGCATAGGTGGTATGTACATGTGTGCAAAATTTCAGGTCGATCAGAGAAACGGTGCGACCTGTATCGAAGCAGTAACAGAAAAAAAGAAAAAAAGAAAAAAAACAGACATTCGAGCCATAAGAGTCAAGTGGAGACGCTCGCTACGCTCGCTCAAATAGTTAGCTGATAATTATTTGTCCGATACGTGCAACTTACATTTGGTTCTTCGTTTTGTTGTTTGTGGTACTGTGGAGCTAGTTCCTCCTAAGGCTAACTAGGAAACGCTCAGTTGGACGCGTTGATAAGCGAGCACGTGCTATAGCTAGACCCACATTGCACATTTTTTTAAATTTTTTAAATTTGCGACGTTCGCTGTCCACGGGGCCATGTTTTCATTATTATTTATTTTTGCCAAGGTATTTTGGTAAACCTTTATTTTGTGGATAATATCCACCGCCATCTAGAGGACCTTGACATCATTTCTTTGGGAAAACTATTTTAACTCTTTGGTAATAAACTAGGAAAACGCTCAGTTGGACGCGTTGTTGAGCGAGCACCGATACGAGCAACACGACCCGAGTACGACATGCCCATAATGTTACATACCAATAAGTCTTTAAGGTCTTGACCAATTAAGCTGAAAATTTGTAAAATAGGAGAGAATGGATAAAATCCACCGCCATCTAGAGGACCTTGACATCATTTCTTTGGAAAACTATTTTACTCTTGATTTCTTCTAGGTGGCAGTACATAGTGACCAGAATTCTTGTGCGACTTTTCGTTGCCATGGTAACGTTACTTTTGTTAAAATGTAATTTCTATCTACACTACTTATCGGATCAAAATAAAATTAACATATTCGTGACCGGACGGACATTCTAATGATTTGGCTACCTTAGATTTTGTCGCCGTTTAGTTTAAAAAAAACTTTAGATTAACTTTAATGTAACTTTATAACTTTTTAAACGATTTTGCCACAAAACTAATGGCATTCAATCGGGAACGAAACTTGCGGATGGTCAAAATTTCAACTCGATCCGAGCCTCCGTTTGACCGCTATCATGAGCCAAAAAAGCTGTGCGACTTTCCTTTGCCATGGTAACGGGACTTTGTTATAATGTAATTTCCATCTACACTACTTATCGGATCAAAATAAAAATAACATATTCGTGATCGGACGGACATTCTAAATGATTTGGCCACCTCAGATTTTGTCGCCGTTTAGTTTAAAAAAAAAAACTTTCGATTAACTTTAATGTAACTTTTTAACTTTTTGAACGATTTTGCCACAAAACTATACAGCAACCCGCCTAGGTGGTATGTACATGTGTGCAAAATTTCAGGTCGATCAGAGAAACGGTGCGACCTGTATCGAAGCAGTAACAGAAAAAAAAAAACAGACATTCGAGCCATAAGAGTCAAGTGGAGACGCTCGCTTCGCTCGCTCAATAATACACTGCTTCCTCGATAGTATTTTAATTACTTCTAGGTGGCAGTGCATAGTGACCAGAATTCTCGTGCGACTTTTCGTTGCCATGGTAACGTTACTTTAGTTAAAATGTAATTTTTATTAGCTGAAAATTTGTAAAATAGGGAGAGAATGTTCTACTTATTGACCCTGTAAAATTTCATAACGATCGAAACATTTTTATTTTTTTATTTTTTCATTTTACTTTTTTATTTTTTATAACCAACGATTGGATTTTGTTCAAAAGCTATACAGCAACCCGCATAGGTGGTATGTACAGCCAGGGTCATGTAAATCAAGAGGTCTGGAAGAAACCTCTTTTGCCGACATCCCGTGGACAACTCTGTGTGCGCGTGATTTGTTTCACATTGTGAACTGCATTATCGATCGATGAAAGCCCCCTAGACTATTTGATGTTATTAATATTATTTAGGAGGCTTTGAAAGACTCTTGGTCAACAAAATTGTCAATATATAGAAGGCAGTTTGAAGAATAATACAATTTTATCAAAACAAAAGCATAAAACAAACTTTGGTGATTTGCAACTAAGACTTTACAGCTAAGATAGAATTATTCGAAATTAATTGGAAACTAACGCAAAGGTAAGAACTAAGACATAGTCTTAATGCTATGCCTAGGCCTAGGTATCGATATATAATTCTCTCTTTACGTTCCATATAATATTTCTTCTAGGCTTGATAGTTGCTCTGGTAAATAGTGAATTTTACTTTGACATTAGCAGCCATGTTTCTTATTTACGTCGATCGTTGCAGTTCACAGGGTGATCTTAATCATGGCACAGAGAGCTGACCACGCGATATCGGTAAAAGAGGTATCTTCCAGACCTCTTGATTTATATATGACCCTGGCTGTACATGTGTGCAAAATTTCAGGTCGATCAGAGAAACGGTGCGACCTGTACCGGGTCGATCAGAGAAACAAACAAAACAACAAAAAAAACAAAAAACAAAAAACAAAAACAGACATTCGAGCCATAAGAGTCTAGTGGAGATGCTCGCTACGCTCGCTCAATAAGTATAGAATAAATGTAAAATTCAAGTGTAGACGTGAACTTTTTAATTTATTTTGGTGAGATTACTGCGATAAAATTATATGACCGAACGTTAAATTGCCATATGAGACAGTCTCAAGGACCTGTCACCGACTTCCATGTTGAAATATAGTATACAAAATTAAAGATATTGTTTCAAATGAGGAACAAGGTGCTATTACTGTTTGTCTTATTTATTAACAACGATAAGTAAGAATTTAAAAAGTGCAAACTCCTTCAATGACGATAAAGAAATACTTTGATAGTGTTGGTTTTTGGAATTGTATTCTCAGTATATTACTTTAATTATCCGATTAATTTCTTATGTGTTACATTGAGAATTATGTAAATGTTGACTAGGAACCTTCACAAAAATAATGAAAATTAATTACGGCCGGTCAACATTGATGCTATGGAAAATGAAATAAATTTTGGTGGAGGCGCCGGGTTGCATGGAAAAACGACACCAAAAATGTATTTAATATATTGTACTTCATTATTTGATAAATCGAGACACCATAAAACATATTTATTGTAAAAATGTATTTCATTTAAATAGTCTTTAGCCTTACAAATACAGGTGACAATAAAAATAAACATAAAAAATGCATGCTAACAATATTTGTCAATTTACGAGATGTCATTCATTCGATTCAATTTTAATTCAAAAACATTATTTCTTATTTCCATCAATGATTTATACTATTGTGTTATTTAAATACATATTTTAACTGTTTTTGCGTTTTCTTATTGTGTATATTATTTTCATGCACATATTGTTTTATGTTTGAATTTAAATTGACAAACGAAACAAATGTACTTAAAGGGGAACAATTGCTAAAATTGATCACAGCGTTTACCAATCATATGCTGAATATTATGTTTAATATTTTAAGATGAAAGTCTTTGGAACGTCGCATCTCCCAAATTAAGTATCTACGTTACGTTGCGCATTGTGGTTAAATATCTATATACACAATATACATCAAAATGTTTTTTTTTAAACGTTAACTCTTAGCAACCTGAAGGTGTAATGCATAAATATAATAGCCTCTGCGTATTGATATTTTAGACATTTTGACATATTTAACATTTTACATTATTGACAGTTTTGCTTTGAACCTTTAAAATTGGGAGTTAAACCCTCTCTTGGCAGCAGGTAACCTAAAACCCTTTCAGAGGTTTCTTTCGTATAATGTGTACAATAGGAAAATCATAATTGAATTTGAAATAGGAAAAGCTACGCGGACTTAGGAATAAATGAAATGAAAATAACTATTTCTGAAATATGCATGAAAAATATATTTTAATGTGAACAACATAAACGCGATTTATTACGTTAACAAACTTCATATTAATTAAATGGAAGCAAATCTTCAGAAACGTTGTTTAAACCTGTTTTAATGTCGTTAAACCAACTGTACACTGTAAAATGGCCTATGGACATTTTTCATAAAATAAATCAATTATCTTCTTTGATTTAGTATACAAAACTTATACATGTAATATTATATAACCTCAGCTAAAGTCACTACACATTTTTCAATTGCAAGTATTGAAATGACCCTTGTAGTGCTTAACGCGTATTTATTAATTATTGTAAATCAGTTTTTCTCTCGTTAATGGAGAAGTATTAATATTACATTTGGTACCTATGGAACACTATTTGAACATAATCTTTTTGGTTAGTATATTGATCAAAGATAATTTTAACGTGTTAACTATATTTTGCCACTTGTCACATCGAACCGATCTACTTTTTTTTCTGCCACTAAAGATTATATTTCGATCCCTTCTGTACGTGTGAGTATACTTCTTGCACATTTCCAGATAGAACACAATAGCTCGCACTGGTCTCAAAGTAAGTTAATTCCTTGGATTGGGTTTGCCATTCCATGCTTCTAGCTCCTAGTCAAGTAATGGGGTTCATTCACAGCGAACGATTCTCTGGAATAAGGGACGTGGTTTCAAAGGCGAGTCATAAAACAAAGAATTCTTTGATGCTGCTTTTAACTTTTCTATTGATTTTCTATTGTCGAAAATCACACCGATTCGTACATTTTTTCAACAGCATGGCTATATATTCACAACTGCTTCATTTTGGATGAAGTTTGGTAGGAAAATGAGTAAGGCTGAGTAGAGTGCTGGGAAATGAAAGGCTTGAAATTCTTGAAAACAATTAAATTTCAGATGCATTATGGGACCACCAATAACATTTAAGTTCACTTATTTTATTTTTAAGTCCATTGTACATGCGCACTTTGAGTTCAACTTCAGATCAGACTCCACGTAAATACCTCGATAATTTAAATCCCATGTAATGAATCAAATAGGTACAATGTCTCTCATTTTAACTAAACGTAGTTTAAGTGTGGACGGTATTAAAAACCGAAAGCTAGACGTTCAACATTTTTTAAAAATATATAATTGATAATTGATATTAATACAAGTTAAAATATTGCCAGGTATAAGAATAAAAGAATAAGGAAAATTCATCCAAGACAATAAAATGAAGGAAGGTGTGACAAATCCAGAAACACTCGTGTTATGTGTTGGAAGCAGTGACATACGAGGTGGTCGAAATAGGGCGGTGATAATGGCAGATGCGAAAGAATTACTTATAGAGGTAAGATTAGCATATGGTACACAAACAAAAGTTAAAATGTTTGGACTGCATGGGCCAGGAAGATTGTTAAATGAGGAGCTAAGACAAATAGTGGAAACATCTGGGGCTGAGTTTATCCAGTGTCAGGACAGTTACACGAGGAAATACAAAAACAACAAAACAACAGATTGGACTAGACCAATACATAATACTTTTGGGCCTACTGCATATTATGTACGAATGGGTAATCATGAACCAGTTGACAGCCTAGGCCTAGAGAATGCGAAGGGCATAGTGTGCCAAAAGAATAGGGCAGGTAGTGCAAGGCTTGGACATGAGGAGATCTCTTTAGGCTACAACAAGATGAGCCATGGTAAGCCTATAGTTAACCAGGACGTCACCATTGAAGATAGTCGTAAAGAAAAGATGGAACGCCGGGTTTTTCAGACAAGATGTGTGTGGACAAGGAGAAGGTGACAGAAAAGAAGAACGGAGAAGACAGACGGCATCCAATGGAGGTAGACAAACAACTGAACAGGAAGCATCGGAGGGAAGGGGAGAGGGTGTTTGCTACATTAAACATCATGACATTAAATGGAAAAATTGAAGAAATAATCGATATGATGAAATCTCGAAGAATAGATGTGTTAGGAGTTAGTGAAACAAAATGGAAGGGAGAAGGATCAAAGGACTTGAGGGATGGATATAAAGTGTGGTGGTCAGGAGGGTGTGAAGGAAGAAATGGAGTAGGCTTCATAGTAAATGAAAGAACAAAAAAGGAAGTAATTAATATTGTGAACATGGGTGACAGATTAATACAGATGGAAATGAAAAGATGGACATTAATACAGGGGTATGCACCGCAGGTTGGGAGGCCAAGGCAAGAAAAGGATGACTTTCTTGCTTTGGTGGAGAGTACCATAGAGAACATTAGAAATGGTAACCTGATGCTCTTGGGAGACTTTAATGCAAAAGTGGGAATGGACAGGCATGGATATGATGAGGTAATAGAACCCATGGGTATTGGGTTAGAGATGCTGATGGGACCAACCTGCTAGATATGTGCACCAGACTCCGATTGACCATTTGCAACACTCTCTACAAAAAGAAAAAGAAAAATAAGATCACAAGATATAGTTGGGATGGGAAGTCGGAGACGGTAATAGATTACATAATAACATGCCGTAAGGGGAAAAGGGTGATTAGAGACGTTAAAGTGTTCCCAAAATATAGCCCTAAAAGTGACCACAGGCTTGTTGGCTGCATTTGTAAAGGAGGTGCCGCCCGGGACAAATGGCAAGCAAAACATATAAAAGAGACACGTAGAAAGATTAAAGTTGGAAATTGCAAGATGGGACCGTGCAGAAAAAATATGAAGAGATGCTAAAGCGGTGTGCCAGGAGGGGGGTTGTTGGACATAAAGAGGAAGGGAAATGTTTGAGAGACCCATGTACTACACATAGCTGAAGAGGTATGTGGAACACAAAGTGGCAAGAGAAAAAGAAAGGAGACACCATGGTGGAGTAAAGAAGTTAAAAAGGCAGTAAGGAGAAAACAAACGGCATGGAAGGCAAAAGAATTAGATAGGACCGAAAAAATATTTGGGAATACAGGAGGCAAAAAGTAATGTGATGAAAATAGTAAAGAAAAAAAAAATCAGAACAATGATGGAAATGGCGGATAAACTGGAAGATGACTTTTTATGGTAATAAGAAAATGATATATGGCATGATGAAAGGAGAAGCTCAAGGGCAAGGAAAAGCAGAGATTCATGAAATCGAGGATGGAGTTACCAATGATCCAGAAATAAAAGTGCATGGGAAGTCGTACTTTCAGACCTCCTGAATGTTACACATCAGAAAGGTGTACAAGATGAGAACAACAAGTTAACAAATGAAGTGGAGGAGAACAGTGAGATAACCAATGAATGGGAGGAGGCACTGTAACGAAGGAGGAAGTACTCACAGCAATTAAGGAATGAAAAATGGAAAGGCCGCAGGGCCTGACGAGTTTTCTGTTGAAATATTAAGGCAGGCGGACCAACTGGGTTAACTGGATGTACGGTTGTGAAAGCGGCTTGGGAACAAAATAAGGTGCCAAATGATTGGTGAAGAGGAGTAATAGTGCCCATATTTAAAAAGGGGGATCGGAAAGAATGCATCACTACAGAGGAATCACCTTAAAAAAGTCAAGGGCAAAAATATATGAGGGGTAATGGAAAGAAAGAGTCCGTCAAATGGTAGAACCAGAGCTTAGGGAAGAATAGTATGGATTCAGAAGGGGGAAAGGTCCACAATCGAAATTAATATTTTCTCTACGGCAAAGAATGGAAAAGAAGTGGGAAGAGGGTAAGAGTATGTATATGGTTTTCCTGGATTTGGAAAAGGCATATGATCACCTCCAAGGGAGAAAGTATGGACATGTTTTTAAAAAGCAAAGGGATCAGTGAAACTCTAGTAGAGAGAAAAAAAGAGTATGTACCCGGAAGTGTGAAAGTTGTGTAAAACGAGTACGGTGAAAGTGAATGGTTACCAGTGGATATAGGACTACGACAAGGGAGCGTACTGTCACCAATACTATTCGACGTTGTAATGGATGGAATGCTGCTCAGGGTACACCCAAGAGAGGTAACAGAGGAAGAAGTAAAAGATCAAGATACCAGAACAATGATATATGCAGACGATATCGTGGAATTTGGAGACAATGGTGAAGAAGTACAACAGAAGGTGGATAAATGGAACGAGGTGACAGAAGAATTTGGAATGAAGATTAGCATCAAGAAGAGTGAGGTTTTAGTGATGCAAAGAGTCAAAAAGTCTCAAAGATATAAAGATAGGATCACACTGAGGGGAGTAGAACTGGAGGAAAAAGATGAATACCAATACCTAGGAAGTATTGTGACTAACGAAGCAAAAGTAGGGAATGAGGAGAGTGGGGTTGGCAAAAAAGTTTTACCAAAAAGTCAGAAAGTTAATTTGGAATGAGCATTTCCCTAAAAAATGCAAAATGCTCCTATATAAGATGTACTATCTACCCATTTTAACATATGGTGCTGTAACATGGCCAATGGGCTGGAAGGAAGAAAGTGCTATACAGGCAGCTGAGATGAAGTTCATACGCAGTGTGGCAGGTGTGACAAAGTTGGACAAGATACGAAGTAGTATGATAAGGAAGACAGTAGGAGTAGAGAGCCTAAAGTTCAAGATGGGAAAGGAGCGACTACGATGGTATGGACATATGAGAAGAATGGAGAAAAATAGAATCCCAAGACAAGCATTTGAACTAAAGAATGATATGAGAAGAGTGGGAAGACCTCGAGATAGGTGGCAAGATCAAGTACAGGCAGATGTGGAGGAGAGAGGAGAGGAGTGGGAAGTGGTTGAAGAGAGAGAAAGATGGTGGGAGGACAGGAAAAAGTGGAGAGAGTTGGTGTTACGACAAGAGAATGAGGAAGAAGATAAGGTGCCGAGCTTGGCAGGCCGGTGCTGATTCGGTGATGCCCAAGATTTAGGTGGAAACACCCCTTTACCCAACTAAACGATGTTGGAACAAAGTGTAGTGATATATATATATATATATATATAGAGCCTAAAGTTCAAGATGGGACCCAACTCATGGGAGATGAGATGTGATTTATTTTTCCTTGCTATCTTTCAGATTTGACAGCTACATTGCCGTCTTCTGTTGGATTTATGTCATGTAAGTCAACAGTCACAACAAATAGCAGTTTCCTAAAGGTTTGTTCTGTGGTCCGGTAGCTCAATTGGTAGAGCTATGGCACGTTAAGCCGGAGGTTCTGGGTTCGAACCCCAGTCGGGGCAAACTTTTTCGACAACTGCTATGAATCAATAACTATGTCCTTAAAGCGGGCTTATGCTTAAAAACCATATATTCATATATATATATATATATATATAATTTTAATCTAAAAAATATCTTGAAATATTATTATAGTTCAGAATTATTTTTTAATTTTATACTCACATCATTATTACTAAGCAAACATTAATAGAAGTAAAAAAAAGAGTGTGCAAAACACATCATAATTAACTGTGTTTGCTTGTTGTCTCATTCTCAGATTCTAGCAGAAATAATCTCTCTTTACATCCTACTATAATAAATTAAATACTTAATTGATTGTTACGAAACTAATAAAATATGTTAATTAAATAATATATTTTGTGAGATATTGACGGAAGGATATTGAATGTGTAAATAAAAATAAACTCTAGCACACATACACTCAACAACAAAAGCAACATCATATTTGATCGGTTATTGGATTACGATTACGGTTTTATCATATTAACTTTCAAGCTTCCAAATAAGCATCACTTTTATGTCCCTCCGTTCGTGCGTGTGTCACGTCTCACGATAAAACCGAACTTGACGGCGGTTTTGTTGTTGACATTTCCCTTCAACAATAACGATACAGAATGTTTTGGTGACCCTGGGGGTTAGCGAGGAGTAGCTAGCCCACCAAAAAGTTTGAAATTTCATGACCCGGCACCTCCACCTTATTTAAAACGCTAAAGTCCCGCCGCGTTGATGGATGAGCGTTTTTGTAAGTTTTTAGTTTGCGTGGGACCACTTTTCCTTTGCAAGTGCTTTGTGAATGCATTGTAGGTGATTGTTGTCAAGTTTCTATTGTTACTTGTTAATTGTTATTATAAACCTCAAAAAAATCATTTTAAAACCTTTATTTCTATGGATGCTGGCTAACTTTTTCAACTTTTTCTTTCAAAAGGTACTATATCACCATAACCTTAATGTCCATGTGAAATATGAACGTTCTAGCCCCACCCGTTTGGTCAAAATCGGGGAAAATGTCACGAAAATATCGCACTAAAAATCGAAAAAAATCGTAAAAGTACGATATTCATGAGAAATATTTCTTCGATTGTACCCAAAAACGTGGCACGTCTAAATTCAGAAATTTTTAAGGTCCCCTCAAAATTTAATCAAGATCGCATATGCCGTTTGCCCGGAATCGTGCGAACAAACAGACAGAAAAAAAAAAAAAACAAAAAACAAAAAAAACATTGGAGCTAAATTTTTTGAGGGGGTCAGTGAAATTGAAGTTTTCGCCTCGCCACCAAAAAGATCACGGCACGGTGATATATTTTATTTTTATATTTTAATGCAACGATTTGTTAACTCAGTAGCTTCGCTCCCTAGTTTGTGTTTTCTCGTACCCGTGTTTGTGAGAAATCCCTCAATCGTTATAGCGTCCGCTGTTACTTTGCGAGTAGTAGAAGCTATGAGTTGTATTGGTGGAGCTTGTCATCCGGAAACAATCTAATAACGTAAGTTGTTTTCCCAGAGACAGCTGCCGTACTCTCTAGCAAGTGGGATAAATTACGTTGCGGAAAACTTTCCCGAACAAATATTCTATCTATTAAGTTACTAGTACATTGAAAAGGAGTTATCGACACTCGTTATCATACAATGTGTATTACCCCATTCAGCAAACATATTCATAAGTTAAGCTTACCTTGAGAAATTGATTTTCAAAAGCGCATTTCAGTGCTTATTTACAACGTTTTTTATTATATAATTTCGAAGAAATATTGCTTTTCTATTAACAATATACTGAGCACGAAATCGGCAGTTAACGTTTCTGTCTATCCATTAACGTATGATAAGATAGCGAGCGCGTCGTGCTTTGAGCCGTATCAACAACGCCTTTTATATACTTTCGTATCTTGTGCAAACGCAAGCCAATCGTTTGACCTTATAACCCCTCTTCCAGCAAGTCCATTCTAGCGTTATCTTCCCATTTACGACGTGGCCATCCTCCCTCCCCACACTGGAGAGTTCTCCGATCAAGATTATAAGAGCAGTCGAGGGATCCCCCGTGCTCACTGCCTGTGTGTTGCGCCCAGACAACGATTATTATTCATATAATACGTTATGATTCTAAGCTTCTACCGAAGAAAATACATAAAATAAATTGTTGGTTAGATAATTATTAAGGAAAAACTCTCTTTGGCGGAAGACTAAATTGACTGATAACCGCAAATGGTAGGCCTACTTGAACATTTTTACCTCCAATTTCCGAAATGTTTCTAAGTATTCATTATTAACTTGTAGTTCGTATTTTACCACAATAATTATCAAAATCACAAATAATGAACTACAATACTGGCATTGTAGCTAAGAAGCTTACTTATAAAAATTATTCCATTTTGTGTTAAAATCTCCTTTAATTATTGTGCTGTAGACTTATAGTTAGTTTACTTATACTAAATTATAAACCAACATTATTGCTCATTTGAGGAAAATGTGTTGCAGGCACTAACCTTTAACTTCATAATTACTATTACTGACACAAAATAAATGTAACTACAAATAAATTACATTGTACCGGTACGAATAAAACCTGCTTTATTGTCAATGTCAACAATTGGTGCTTCGTATGCTTTTACGTCCATGAGTAAATGCATCTTCAGTCATGATTCTCTCATAGGCTTTGATGTAGGTATAGGTTGCTCTTACTAAACATTCAACTATTTTTCCCGCCACCAGCAGTTCTTACGTGGGAGGTTTTCAGTGGCGTTTCTCAGTCACTGGGCGAATGTTGGGATTGAGACATTCCCTACATCAGTTACCTTCATTCCCTAGTAATACTTACACTACAACAGAAGGTTAATTTATTTAGTTAGTGACTATCCTATTCAAATTACTTATTGGCCAAGTTGTAATTTGTGTTAAATATATTGTAATTACTTTTATTAAAAAATTTAAAATTATACATTAATAATAGTTACCACCTCTTTTGTGAACACTGTGATATCATTGGTAAGAAGAAATTTTACTTTAATGTTGATCTTTTGGTTCAAAAACTAAAAAATCTGCAAAATCCACATATTTAACTATAACACATGTATATTTCAATATATTTGTTTAATGTATTTTTTTCTTTATTAAGGTTAAAAATGCTCTTAATTAAAACCAAACATGACTAATTTATTGACACTTTGAAAGTCGTGTCACATAATAACTTATTAATTTTAAATAATTAATTAATAGTCAAATAATAAAACCCCATCGTGGAGCCAGTTATTTTCGAATTTATCATTACAAAATCTACATTAATGCAAATTTTTATGCTGGTATCACATTTTGCACTAAAGTTGTGTTTGAGAAGACAACTTGATTGCACTATCTACCCTAGTAGCACACGGAAGTTTAGTTTATCCATGGCCCATGACCGTCGCGCCATGCCATGGCAAATTGCAAGGGCCATACAAGAACCATGCCGATCATGACTAGTTGGGCATGGTTATTGCTAGGCCCATTGACGATTTTGCCACGGAATGGATTTAGGTAAAAGGTTGACACATGGCCCATGCATGATGCACCACACGGCAGGGACAGTGGCCATGGCAATCACATGGCACATACACGACGTGCCACAGCCCGGCTAGTAGAGCAAGGCAATCACATGGCACATACACGACGTGCCACAGCCCGGCTATTAGAGCAAGGCAATCACATGGCACATACACGACGCGCCACAGCCCGGCTAGTAGAGCATGGCAATCGCATGGCACTTACACGACGCGCCACAGCCTGGCCAGTTGTGAATGGCAGCCACATGGCACATACACTATGCGCCACAGCGTGGCCAGTAGTGCATGGCAATCGCAAGGCACATACACAATGTGCCACAGCTTGGCTTATAGAGCATGGCAATCACGTGGCACATACACGACGTGCCACAGCTTATCGATCGATAGTGGCGCTATCTCTATTGCATTAGAGAAAATATTCACTAAATAATTACAATAATGTATTTGTTGCCTCCATGAATTATTATTGTTAGCTAAGCTTGTATACACACGGTGCGTAAAATTTTTGGGTTAATATTTTTCTGTTACAATATAAAGCATAGAATTCATACTTCAATCTCTGTAAGTTTGAAACCAAGTTAGCACGTACGTGCACCTTCTACACTTAATTTTGTTGGTCTTGATACTTAGAAAAATTTTCAGTACTCTGGTCTCTCTTCTCTGAGGAGAATCAATAAGAGTCTTTTTTTACCTCAGTACATTGCTCCATACATGACAAGGGTGTCAGGGGTATTATCGTACATTTGCGCCACGCATGGCAAGCTCCATGGGCAGTACCACGCTAACCATGCAAGTGCCATGTTTAAAAGTCATCCAAGAAAATTGATTGTACTCGCGGCCAAAACGTTGCATGGCCCATCGACGAATGTCGGGCATGGCCCATGCGCGATCAACGTGCATGGCCCGTGCGCGATTACCACGCGTTTTAATGAAAAGTAGGCATGGGTATTTTACGCTTACCATGCATGTGCCATGTTTAAAAGTCGTCCATGGGTTTTGGTTGTACTCGCGGCCAAACGGTTGCATGGCCCATGGACGAGAGTAGGACATGGCCCATGCGCGATCAACGTGCATGGGCCTTGCGCGCTAAACGTGGATGGGCGTTGCGCGATTAGCACGCATGGTGCAGAAAAGTAGGCATGGGTAATTTAAGCTAACCATGCATGTGCCATGTTTAAAAATCGTCCATGGGTTTTGGTTGTACTCGCGGCCAAAACGTTGCATGGCCCATGGACGAGAGTAGGACATGGCCCATGCGCGACTTTCACGCATGGTACTGACAAGTACGAGTACCTTGTGTCCTGCATGGCTAATTGGCGCTAGCCATGCAAGTGCCATGTTTAAAAACCATCGATGGGTTTTGGTTGGACTCGCGGCCAAAACGTTGCATGGCCCATCTACGAGTGTTGGGCATGGCCCATGCGCGGACGTTAAGATAATCGTCCATGGCCCATGCATGGCACTTAACGGTGTGCTACTAGGGTAGGAACAAACTTCAGTCGGGATTGTCGGTGGCTGGTATCTTCCGACGACCTCCCATATCGGAGACTCTGCGTTAAAAACATATTAATGTGAGAACTGTGTATTATTCTTTTGTATGTCAATCACACAGATTCAACCAAAAATAAATAACAACTTTTGAAAAACAACATTCTAACAATAAATTAAAAGCTATGAATTAAAATTTTAACCTGAACACTAAGCGCTATCTAAGTGTGAAACACGAACTCTAACGTGAACCAGTATTTGTATTCTCGACCGAATCTGACAGGGTTCGACGCCCTGGCAATTCTTATCATGCATGATATTAGTCATTGTGATGATATTGCATTGTGCTAGGCTGGGTTCAGTACGCGGCATGACAAGACCGTCTGTGTCAGGTGTCACCTGCCTCGGTCTCCGGCCGGCTTGTAACTTCACACCTTCCCTGATAAGTCGCTTCGAGGGAAAACAACAAACTATTTGCCCACCAGTGGCTGGGCTCAACTCGCAAGGCTGTTGCGTGTTATCTACAGCCAGTAAAATATTCGCACAACTAAACCACCCCTCCCTCACCCCCACATATTTAAAGGTCACATAATTTGTGGTATTTAAATTTTTAAACTAATATTTAATGAAAGCACCATACTATAAGAGAAAATCGTAGATATTACAGTGTAGTAGACACACGTAAATATTAAATTAATTTACGATAACTTGCAAATAAATCGATGATAAATTGTATTGGTACTTCTTCAGTTGGCATGCGGCAAATTTTCAACGCTGTTTTTCTTCAATAAAAACACTTAAAATGAGAAATAAATGAAACAGAACTCATTATTTACGATTTATTAATACTGACCACTCTGATGCTATACCAATTGTACAGAATAATGAACACAGATTGAACACAAACACTCACACATTTCACTGTCATTGGACGGCGGCCATGTTGGCTATTGCATCCTGACTTTACTTAGTACGAACCTTTCTCACTAAAATACTCCACCTACAAAACCTTTAACGTCGCTATTTTAAATATTAAGTACTTTCACCACGAAAGGAGTTTCGTTTAAAATAGCGACATGAAAGGTTTTGAAGTTTTTTGTTGTTACTATAACAGCAAAAACTTGATTATTCTATTTTGGATTTTTTATTGTGTTCTTGTAAGGTTACTTGCAGTGAGTACAACATCTCAGCACGGTAGGCCTAGGCCGCGTCACTCCTCGCTATACTTATAACTTACTTTTGTTTATAAAACAGAATGAAACGAAACTTGTATGTGTTTGCTTGTCGATGGCGTCGGCGCCGACAGGGTGGCCTCTGTCCGTTATAGGTTAAAAGTCCCCAGCTAAAAATCAGTTATGTGACTGGGTGGGTGGTCTCTTAATACAAATTGTTTTCCATTTGTGATTTGTTTTCGAAAACTGTCAACTTTAACGAGAGAGTATGCACTGCGCACCTCTGTGGCGAATACCTTGTAAGGTCAAGATAGAACTGATTTCAGTGTAGTTACAAACCCGCACTGCTGAGTGGTTGACACTTGTGGTTCGTTTGACCCTGTACAATCGACCGCACAATAACACCTCACTATCTTATTTGAAACTAATACAGCTAGTAATTCATCACAATATTTGGGTAATCGTTCGGTTGGGGGGGGGGGGGGGCAAATCCTTTTTGCGATGTTTTGCGGAAAGCGCGTTAGTGTTAAATGAAATAATACCAAGTAAGCCCAACAGATTGTAAAACATACGCCCCCCCTTCCCCCCATGTGCCTACACGGGCTGTCAGGGATTTTAATGCTGCACTTTACCGCACACTTTTTTCCTTGACGGTATAAGGGTAATTTGACGGAAATGTTATTTTGTATTAAATTTATGATTTTCCTTTTTCTAACTGAATATTATTGTGTATTTACTTGGTTTTTGGCCGCGGAAAGTAGTTTCTGGACTTATTTAATCACTTTTAGTTTGCTTGAATCGGTCGTTTTGGTACTAGTTCAGTTGGTGCGGTCCAACTTTTCAACACTGTTTTATTTCAAAGAAAACAATTAAAAACAACTTCAAATGAGAAATTAATGAAGAACTCATTATTAACGATTTATTTTTACTAATCACTCTAAAAATATACCAATAATGGTATAGAATAATCAATAATGAGCACAGATTGAACACAAACACTAGCTCATTTCACTGTCATTTGGTCGCCATGTTTTCTATTTAAATAAAATAAATAAATTTTATTTAGAGTCTGCCCACTCAGTTATATAACTGATTTTCAGTGGGGGACTTTAAATCAAAGCGACCAAGCCAACCCTGCAGGCCCCGACGCAATCGACGAGTGAGCGATAACCAACCAAAGATCGATATTTTAATAGGAAATATAGCAATCAGTGGTATGGACAGTGCGAACACCTGCGAATCAACACCAGAATCAACAAGGCCGATTCAGAACAACTTTGAAATTTATTATGTGCTTCGTTGCTAGGACGGCTCCAAAGTCACCGTTTACAAACTCCTAAGACAAGAACTGATGGACTTAAGTCCAAATCAGAAGTTAAAAACTTCTGACTTTAGCGGGAATCGAACCCTGGACCTTCTGCATTGGAAGCAGATACGCTAACAACAAGACCAACGAGCCACATTTTGATTTTACTTACTAGGCCTAGGCCTACCAACCTTTTTTACTAAAATACTCCACCTACAAAGCCTTTAACGTCGCTATTTTAAATATAAAGGACTTTCACCACAAAAGGACTTTCGTTTAAAATAGCGACGTTAAAGGTTTTGAAGTTTTTTTGTTACTATAACAGCAAAAACGTGATGATTCTATTTTGGATTTTTTATTATGTTCTTGTAAGGTGATTTTGCAGTGAGCACAACATCTCAGCAGGTATGTTTAACCTAGGCCGCGTCACTCCTCTCTACGTTTTTCCATTGTTTATTTCGGAAATTGTCGGTAAAAGTGGGTTTCCGCGTGTTTACCTTCAAGCAACGCTCCTACCTAACAAACATCCCTTACATGATTTTGGCTTACATTTCCTCTAACGTGTTGAGTTCAATCTATTGTTGTAATCAATTTAATAATAATGCATAATCAATTTCTAAAAAAAAAAAATCCCCCCAGTCAGAAATTAGAACCGATATAATGATAGTTTGTGTGGTACCTAGTTTTTTTTTTTTTTCGTGGGAAACCTGCTCAGGGTGCAATTCATGCCCTCTTCAGGTTTCTAGCTATAAGTATTTTGGACTTGATATAATTGTGAAGGGATGTCCCGGAATACTAAAGTCACCGTTTGTTTGGATTTAAAGTTAACTCCCGTATTGTTAAATATCCACGTTCTGAACCTCGAATAGACACTCTGAAGTTTATCTCTCGAGTTTCAATGGAAACTAGACGTATACGACATGTGCTCTTTTTTCTCAATGTCTTTGGGCAAATTTGCATATATAGCCAGATCTTCTGAGCAATAAGAATTATTTTATTTTATTTCATCACCTACACTTGATATTGCACGTCACTCTATTCTTGTGATCACTCACATCCATACTCTTGCAACACCCAATACACATTCGAAAATAATTGTTAATTGATCAACGTTCAAACTTGACTCATTCTACCCACAACTTAAACTTTGTGCAATCACATTGTCATATACAAAGCCAAAACTCGTGTGCCAGTAGCATTAGGGCGAAAGATCCGTATTAATCTTATAACCACGATCAATAAATTACACTATTTAGTCGTTGAAGAACGTTGCAAATCATCGAAAAGTGATTGTGAAACTTGAATCTTGATAGTACCACATCGATTACCGCGTATTGATTGATTGATCGATCGATTGGTTGAGGTTATTACGGCTAGTGAAACATCAACTTCATTCGAACCTTTTACATGCTCAACAAGAAAAATCGCGTGTTGTATTGAATAGACCGTGCTCAAATAGAACAACTGAACACTGTATATGTTGACAATAAATTAATATGTAATCTGTTGGTATAATAACGTTTTATAATTAATATTTTAAAATGTTATATACACTTCTTAATCAATGTAAACATAATATATATGTAAATACCACAAACAATGGAGGCATGCTTATAACGCAAGAAACAAATACCATTAGACCCAAACACATACTCTTGAAACAATATTTTTGCAAATACTGATAAAAAACAATATCGTGTCAGAAATTCTAGGTCAGAAAATAATATGGCCAACATTTCTATTTCATGTTTAAGAGGCAGAATTCAAATCCTTGTTTGATATGGTTAATATGGAAAATAGGACTGCCATAACTCACTAGCATATGAAGGATAATAAGAATTGCTTTCGAAATTTACTTTTTATTTGACATCAAGAAACGATTTAACAAAGATTCTGCAGTTCTTTGCAGTCATGTCAAAATTTGATGTTTTTGGCCTGAATCCAAATAGTAACGGCAACCCCGAACTTAGTTTGTATTTCTTTTGGATGAGTTTGGGATAAAACTCTGAGCGTCCACAACATGGAGAATTAAGCGAAGTGATTGTGGTTGCCAAAGAGCATAGCTACGCATCCAATGGCGCCGCATGAGAAAGAATGTCACAAAAGGTTATTATTTCAACCAATAATATTTCCAACCGAAGAATAACTGGAATAACAGGATGTGTAAGCGAAACATCGAAAATGTTACAAAGTTATTAGCTCAACTATGTCTACCATATACTTTTCATGTTTGTTTGTTTTTTGTTTCATTTTTTCCATTTCATTCAGCCAGGTCGGCTTGGGGAACAACTTGCACCGTTTAGGTGAATTTCCCTTATAACCATTTTGCATATAAAGGTGTGCAGAAGTGAAATAAAAATCTCTAATCTGTTGTTGTTTCTGAGGTTATGTCCAGGAAAAAAATCTGCTCTTTTATTGAGCGAGCGAAGCGAGCGTCTCCACTTGACTCTTATGGCTCGAATGTCTGTTTTTTTCTTTTTTTTTTTCTGTTACTGCTTCGATACAGGTCGCACCGTTTCTCTGATCGACCTGAAATTTTGCACACATGTACATACCACCCAGGCGGGTTGCTGTATAGTTTTTGAACAAAATCCGATCGTTGGTTATAAAAAATAAAAAATAAAATAACAAAATAAAAAAATAAAAATGTACGGATCGTTATGAAATTTTGCAGGGTCAATAAGTACAACATTCTCTCCTATTTTCCAAGTTTTCAGCTAAATCGGTCAAGAACTTAAAGACTTATTGGTAATCATAATTCGAAAAATGATGTTAAAAAATGAAGGAGGCAGTGAAGATACAAAGATACACTTTAGAAGGCATGACGTGAATTAGTACAATGCAAAGATGTTGGAATTGTATATAGTGTACAATGTCAATATCCAGTTAGGCCTACACTGTGTGGTGGGACTTATGGGAATGTCGTACTCGGGTCATGTTGCACGTCCGGTGCTCACTCAACAACGCGTCCAACTAAGCGTTTTCCTAGTTTAGTCTCTATTTCATTATGCCAACTTTTTACTATTCAAACATCTTTAGTGTATTATTTTGAATTCATATGTAGGTCTAGATATTAACCTTTCCCATAAAAAAATTGATTCGAATTAATTAAAGGATAACCTATAACAATGTTTCACATCACAATTGTTAGTTTTTGAGTTCAAAACGATAAAATTAGAGACATTGGTGTACAGGTCAGTTTATGGGTGTATTTTATGTTAAGTAGCATTGCGTATTTAGCAACATGAGCGAGTTTTGTATAGATATACATAGATATTTTGTCTAGATATCTTCAGAATAATATCAAGCTAAACAATCTTTTTAAAGAATACTGTTTAATTAAAATTTATGTAAATGCACACTTTTGTTATTGTTTAGAAATGTCTATAAGTCGCGAATTTTGGCGAGGCTTACAGTAGGATACATATTAAATACTTGAAAGTTATAAGCTCTGATGGTCGTTTGAGACTTCAATTATTAGAGCCGACGCAATATGTAAATGATCTACTTAGCATTTTCTCACGTCATGATAACAATAAAATGGATAGCATTATAATGACGTAAAATAAAAACAGTCTAAACACTTACATAATCCTGAATTTTCCAAGTTGTATAGGTTAGCTCAAAATGATGGACTCTTTGTATTCGCACTGAGTCTACTATTTAAATCATGATATCCAAATGCAAACTACCATTACGCAAGTATTACACACACTCTTACTGTTTATTAATTGATTCTGAACGTTTTCGGGATATCTATCAGCAATTTAAATAAATATTACTTATCTACACCTGTATCTTAGTTTAATACATGCCACTGGTGGACAGACGGACAACCTCAGACTTGGTGTTCCTTCATAAAATTGTACAGTGTGAGATTGACAGTCCTGAACTGTTGGAACTTGTTAGTTTCAACGTTCCAGTTAGACGATGTAGTATAATTGTAAAAAATATGTGTTGTAGCATTAATATATTCAAATTATGTAAAGTTTGCTCTATTATATCTAATGTTCTCTGGAATGTAAATTCTGTATTAGATAAATAAAGAATAATAATAATAATTACACTTGTCGATGTTCATGTCACTGTAGTCTTTGGATTAGCATTAGGTATAAACACGACTGCATTTTCTGGAACTAAAGTATGCGTAAAACTTGATGTAGATTAAAACTGCGAAATATTGTCGAAAGCATAGGATGATCAGGCTTATTCATGTCCCCTTATTATTTATTATTATTATATAATAATCGTTTATTATTAGCCTAGTTCAGCTATTATTATCGATACAGAATATAATATGCTTTATACATACTAAACAATAGAACAATCAGACATAATCAACACTATCAGATGTATAGCCCTGACCCTTCACAAAATAATAACAATCAGATGTAGGCCTATTTACCTTTCATAATATAATATTTACATTTTCTTTTAAAAGATCCAACATTGTCAGATTCCCTAATGTTATTTGGTAGTTTATTATAAAGTCTAATACCCTTCACAAATAACGACTTTATTGATGCGCTTTTGCCCCTTAATTCAATATACACATTGTTATTAAAACATGCCCTGGTGTTGTGTGAATGTTTATCTTTTACCATAACGACTTTACATTTTAAATATTCAGGCAGCATATTGTTTAACATTTTGTAAATAAAGATTAAGGACAAATAGTGCACCCTTTCTTCAACATTCATAAAATCCAAGAAAGTGAGCATTGCATGTCTACGAGACTTTATTGTTGGATATAGGGTAGGATATTATTACTTTATATTTGTATTATTTTGTTTCTATTTATTTTTCCGACTTCTTAGCATCATATTATGAGAAAAAGCGTAGTTGAGATCGCCAGTAAATACATATAGCATGTATGCAACGTTTGAAATACATGCAGAGAGATTATTGCTGGAGTTTGCCTTCTGGTGTGTGATTAGAGAAGTTTCATTCTGCGTAATGCATCGGCTTCGTTTTGTCTTGGAGACAGGATGTGAGAAAATAGGTCATGTAAATGATACTCAATATAACGGAGACCATTTGGCAGACTACAGCGCGCCAAGTAGGTCTATTATTTCATAAATATTTAATAAAGAAAAGCACAAACCAGAATATCTCCACATTAGAATGAGAACACAGTGTTATGTTTTAGATTGAAGTTTGAAGACAGTTCCCACAAATGTTAACTTGGTTACTCGGATCGCTTGAGTTGCCTTGTAAAATATTCCACTGTCAAAAAGTAGGAATAAAAGGCTTCATCGATCAAAATACATTATTTATTCATATGCTCTTTCGTTCCCAAAAGCTCAGTTCGTTTTTTAGGACGCGTTGCCCCCCAATTTAATCCGTACGGTGTCCCAAGCAAAATAGCTTCCATGGAGGTTGCATACATAGAAACGACAAAAGGTCTATTGTAAAGAATTGTACTCCACAAAAGGCCTATGAATATTGCAGTGGCATTGAGACCTATTGTCTACAACAGGCTTAGATTTTTCTCAAATTTTATTCATACTAGCTAGCTTTCTTAGAAAAATGCAATGAGTTATTCATACTGGCCCAGTCTGAGATGATACAGTAAAGCGTTGCAGCTCGTAAGCTTAAACACTCAGCTATACTATCTTGCTTCAACACTAGTAAAAGAACTCGCTGGGGCGTCATTTTTTTTTTTTTTTTGTTAACGGATACTAACATTAATTATATTTCAAGTGATTCAAGCGCATGTGAGTTGTGAGTGTACCTGTATTCCGATAGAGGTAGCGCTGTATGTTGAGTGACTTATCCCGATATTGAACTACTATTAATAACTACAACTCGATTAAGAACGATTGAATTCTGTAACTTTTACATCATAGTAAAGAAATAAATCTCTAAAGGAAAAAGTCATGATTTTGTAGTGAGTTGGAAGAATGGTGTCTTCCCACAGTGCCGCTTCCCGTAAGGCCATCAACCTTTTTTTTCCCCCTATGCCATCATTTCTACCTGTCGATAAAGACCATGTTACAGGAAGCGTTGATGGCCTAAGGGGAATTGATATATTCCCCTTTGGCCAACACCCTGCATTTCATTATGGAAAATACAAAGAAGGTTTGTTGGCCTTAGGGTAATTGATTTATTCCCGTTAGGCCAACAGCGTATATGCATCGTTTACGGTAAGGAGCGGGGTGTTGTTGGCCTTAGGGTAATAGATTTATTCCCGTTTGGCCAACAGCGTATATGCATCGTTTACGGCCTAACGGGAATAAATCAATTACCCCAAGGCCAACAACGCCCCGCTCCGAACCGTAAACGATGTATATACGCTGTTGGCCTAACGGGAATAAATCAATTACCCCAACGCCAACAACGCCCCGCTCCTTACCGTAAACGATGCATATACGCTGTTGGCCTAACGGGAATTAATCAATTACCCTAACGCCAACAAACCTTCTTTGTATTTTCGATAATGAAATGCCTAAGGGGAATAAATCAATTCCCCTTAGGCCAACAAGTGTAACATGGTCTTTATCGACAGGTAGTAATGATGGCATAGGGGAAAAAAAAAGGTTGATGGCCTTACGGGAAGCGGCACTGTGGGACGGCTCCGGAAGAATCGTTGCCGACCAAAACTCTCACTACGAAATCTTTAACGGCACTTTCAATTTTATTGAAATAATAATTCATATAGGCACAAAACTTCTTTGATTTGAGTTTTTTTTCATTCGCAGGATTAATAAGATAAAAAACATTAACCCTATACACCATTTGCCCGGTGGGTGGGAAGTTGTAAACTAAAATAAAGTTTTTGAAAAGAAAAATATTTGGAATCTGTGAACAAGTTTTTTACTACTAAAGTGAGCAAACACAAAGTTTTGGGTGTTTTGTGAACTGGCCAGGCACCGGCATTAATCTCGGACAGTTTTCTTCTTATTACTAGAGTGGCATGTTGCACGGTCTGCTTGCGGGGACGTGTTATCAATGCGACGAGGCTAATCGAGACAATAAGTCCTTGTTGACTCGTAGGTGTCTTGTGATAGTACGAAGGAGAATGTGTAACTTGATATTGAAGTGAAAAATAATGAAAAAAATTTACGCTGATATACAAACGTAACTAAAATAGGGAGCGAAGCTTTCTCGTATTATACGTTTGTTCGTTCGTTAAATTGATTGATTAATTGATTGATTGATTGATTGATTGATTGATTGGATATTGCTTAACGTCTCATAGTAATGCACTTTGGCTATTCGAGACGATGAGTGGTGATAGATGAGGATGAAGTATGAACAGATGGGAGGAGGGGAAATTCGGTACCGGCATGTAGCCTACTCCTTTCGAAAAGTACCAAGGGGACCAACGGCTTAACATCCCATCCAAAAGGACGGTGTAACTTTGACAGTCATATAGGTTCCTCCACTAACCCGAACTGACAAACAGACGTCGAGGAGAACGAAGCCGTTACACTAGCTCTCGAACCCTCCATCTGCTCTAACCAGCGGTATACGTGAGTTTCAGGACAAAGCGGTCACCCACTCTACCCCTGAACACGCCCGATTTTGCTTAACTTCGATGTTCTAGTGGGAACCGGTTAAACGACCTCGGCTAACCGCTGGCTTTCGTTCGTTAAAGTCCCTTTGGTGGATGTGCCAGGTTTATAGAAATTCCCCCTTTTGTTTGCACAGTCCTCGACCCCTCACTAACAGGGTCACCAAGACCATTCCGGGTCATTCTTGTTGACGGGCAATGTCAACCAGCAACCCTATGTCGTGCAGAGATCGTGTTCGGTTTTGAGAATAAGACGTGGCACACTCACAAGCGGACGGACGGACTGTAAAAGGTGCATATAGAGGATCTTTGCCCCCTTATAAATACTTATATTGATATTGGTTCATTTGTATTAAATAATGAATACATAATTTCAATAATGGAACAAACTAAACTTTTTGTAACAGAATTTTTCACAATTTGGGTACCCGCGGAAATGGACAAAAATTGTGAATGTACACCCAGCGTGAGAAGTAAATCAAGGGCTGGGTATTAGATGCAGCGATAGGCCTACCCCTTAATTCACTTCTGACGCCTAGTGTGCATGCATCACACTATATTGACTACACCACTACATGTAGTGTTGATTGACAACTGTGACAGTTCAAACATAATAACCACCTGGTTGTTAATTTCGTATTCATGAGTCGGTGAATGGATTTGTGACTTTTCAGTTATGACTACCGGTGACCGGAATCGTGCCAGCGACCACTGTGCCATAACAACGTTCTCATGCATGCGTAAAACTACTGAATCTTATTAAATAAAGATGGAAGAATCATCCACAACGACACCACCAATATCGATACATGTTATTCTAAGAGTTTAGACTAATAACGCCAGTGTTGGGGAGTAATTAGATACATGTATCTAGATACTGTATCTAGGTACATTGCGTGTACCTTTACCTATACCTAGATACAAATAAAAAATTGTACCTGTACCTGTATCTAGATACTATTTTTTGTGTATCTGCAGCAAGTTCAGATACAAAGATACAAGATACTTTCTGTCAAATTAATTAAATTTTAATATGCACATTGTTAATAAAATTCTAGATTTGGTTCATTTGGTCACAACCGTTAGATCATAATGCTCCACTGTAGCCTACAGGATATGGGGAAAGTTTTTCATGTGCTAGCAAGAGCTCGCCTCTAGTTTTGGAAAGTAAAATACTTCCCTACATACTAGCTGATGTTTCCGAGATGGATTTTTTTTCTTTTCTCGCCTTTTACGATCTCTAGGCCAAATTCTTTTCCTGACCCAGAGGCGGTAATAAGTTAATAACATTCTAAATAAATTCTTATAAATGCATAAATCTTAAATTTAATCAATTTCTTGAGTACTGTTTATGTAGGTACCATCGTTTTGGATCGTACATATAAAATATGGAAAACATTAAACCACAAATTATAAGTAGGTAAGATTAAAATCACATTCACAAAAAAAGCTAAACGGAAACCTTGTCGGATACAAGAAATAATGGCAGTACAGTGTTTGTTTCAATAGATTTTTTAACATATTTTCACTAATGACCTCCAGTCATCCTATTCCTGGATAATAATCCTATGAACCCATAGTTCCGTTTTAAAAAGTACCTTGTATCTACAGGTACTTTTTGTAAGTATCTTGTATCTTTACCTGTATCTAGATACATTTCAACCAAAGTATCTTTACCTATACCTAGATACTTCAAAAAAGTATCTTACCCAACACTGAATAACGCTAACAATAACAATTATAAAACTTTTAAATGACAGAACAGTCATTCACTGTTATCAGTGACACACATGGTTGGGAGTTGAGTCTTTAGTTCGAATCCTTCAGGAGGCTTTGTTAAGATTGACTTTGACAGTGCCACTGTCTAGTTTCTTTTCTTTCTTTTTTTAAGATGTCTGTACAATGTTCATGTGAATTTGTTTTTTTAACTATGTTATGCATGTATGATTGTACATGTGTTTTTCTTATTTTACGTTACTGGTGGGGCTCTACCCTGTTAACGATATATTGACAAATAAATAAATAAATAATTTTAGTAGTTTTCATTTATTATCACATCAACACTCATCGTCTTAGTAACAAATGTGAATTACTAGAATACTTTTTGGAATCGGAAATGTGTAATGTAATGTGTGTAATGTATTTGAACGGTAGATACCTATACTTCTCTTACTGAACATTATTTTTAACTGAGTGGGCAATTTATTTCCTACACCAAGTTAATAATGCTAATGATAGTAAGCATCATTTGTCTTCAATGTCACCAGTCCAACTACTTAAAAGAGTTTTCTCCACAATTATATACGTATCAGTTTTCTCTTAAGAGTTAACAAACTCGGTATTGGACGACTAGCATGAGCAAAACTAATGGCTTAATGAACTTTGCATAAGCATAAGCAAAGGAAGTAAATAATCTAAACACTGTAGGGCAACATTCAAATATTTAAATATATATTTATATCGCCATGGCTTTAATCATCTGAGTAAAGAAAATCTCCCTCCTCCACCCTGAACTAGGCCCTCCCCCAACCCCCCAGGAATGGTTGAGGGGGGACACCAACTTCTAGAGTGGTTTCCATGATAAAATGTGCTATTTAGAAATCAGTGGAGAGTAAGTTGGCGCGTCCTGGCTTCCCTAAGGAGAGAGAGTATGATTACTCTCTTAGGAGTACGCGCTTCGGTCATCTCAAGTAACCCGGCGCCGGGCCACACTGTCGCGCAGGCTGCAGCCACTGAGCTCTTAATCTAGACCGAATTAATTAGTGCGCCATCTTCATTTCTGATACCACCAGTTACGTAATCACTTACGTGGGGGAATTGTGGGCTCCCTTCCGGTTCCCGCAACCCCACCTCACCACAAACAACCCGTGCCGCTACCATCCTGACCTTATTACGTCCTTGGATTTCTTCAGAGGTAGACGCAATGCGATATCTCTATTAAATCATTTATTTATATATTTATCATGGTTTGGTTATATGATGCAATTTGGAGACTATACTTTCTTGCAATATTAACTCCGTAGTATATGAAAAGTTACAATTTCATTTATTATATTCTTACTTTCAAGATCTAGCCTGTAGTCATATTATTTAAATTACACATCCTGTAATAATGAATATGGAATAAGGTTATGCAATCTAGTGCTAAAAGGAAGAGAACTCATTTTACTATGCAAAAAACTGTTTATTGATGAATATAAACTCTATGTTTTTATCAACAACAACGTAACGGAAACTTGAGTCATTTCCGTTTTCAGGTTATGAAAACACAATAATTATAATTTTCACAGACGTATCAAAACAAACCAGAGAGAACATGTTCGAGCTAACGAGCGCAAGAAAAACATTGAGATCTCATATGGATCTTCTCTAATGTCGTCGAAACTGGTAGAACATGCATGAGATACGGTTGATAAGTTCGACTTCATGCAATCTCGACTTACATATAGGAAACTGAAGACGCGCCCTTAACAGCATTATCTGGCAATTGAATAAGCGAACTTTGTATCTATTTCCCAACAATGTGGATTCCTTTGCTACCGGGGATAAAAATACTTCTTTGCATCTCCTTAATTTCGTTAACTTTTAAGTGTCATCACATACTGTTAAAATATGTCTACTGTTTCCTATTTACAGATTTTTTTACATTTTGTCATAATTATAATTTTTCTTTTTCCATAACCAGAAGACTGAAATGGTTGTAAGTTTACGGAACGTTGATGTTTATTTAAACATAGTGGACTCATTTACTAATTTGAACAGTTAACTCTTACAATTGTTTGCTTAATCATAGCCTACATTCAACATAGTTGTGGTAATGTTTTAATAATTCTTAATGTGTATTATAAGTTCCCGCTGAGCCATTTTAAAACAGACATCTACCCAAAATTAGTTAGTACCAATCCAGTTTCCTCCAGGTCATTGATGAATTTAAAATGTAGCGTAGGAAAAAATTTCGGGAAGATGTTGCAAAAGTTATTGCTCAAGTAGCAGAAATATCTCCATGTGGGCCAAAATTATTGTCAGTACTGAATTGCGTATGTTTAAAAGGGATGTACGACCTGCGGAGCCAATAAATGGAGCAACCTTTTATCATAGTGAATTCTTCGTTCCCATCTCCCTTGTGACTTATTCTTACAGGTGACTAGCGTGCACTGAAACCAATAGAGCGTTCAAGCAATTCACAGTAAGGTTATTATTCAATCCATCCATGTAAATAATGTATGATTTCATTATTAACGATCAATTTCCACATGATAATCAAAGTTATTCTGACAATCTCCAAACGTGTCAGATCAAGGAAGCGCGTTTACATTATTCACGCATCTTTGTGTACGGACGGTGTTAAAGGGATAACTGCTAAAATTCTAGAGCACGAGATCCTAGTCCCACAGGATGTGGGAATATAAATCCTCCTGTGGGAAGACACACAAGTCAGGTCTGCGGCTTGCCCCCCCCCCCCCCACCTACCCCTCGAGCCATGGCAACGCCGCGGGCACCCTCCCCTCTTCTTTCTCCTACTCCACCAGTGGAGCGCCGACAAGAATTTTTACATTTCATTGAGTCGCGTTTCATGCTGATTTCGCCCGGTTTTTACTTTGAATTATTACATTGGAAGTCAAAGGAACAGCGGAAAACGCGGAAAGGGTTTCTTTTTTTATTTATTCGCGCAAACCAGATTCCAGAGCTATGCAATGCTATGCAATTTCACGGCTTGCTTTATACCCTCTTACTATTCTTTATGGCTATCCGCAAAGTAGTCCTTCCTAGCGAGACAAGAATAACTGCCTAGGGTTTTTTCTGTGGAAATTAAAAATAATGAGATAAAAGTATTTAAACCATGAATAAGTCAGTATTATGTGACGTGAAGAGAGCTTGAATGAAGTGGGGTGAAATACAGGATTGCTCACTATATTTGTGTAATATACTGGGGTAAATGACACGATTTTCTACTAAAAGTGCAGTGGAAGAAGAACAGCCACTACGGTGCGTGAAAACCGAGTGAATGTGTGATAGTCAAGATTGCCCACGTATCATCTCAAGGAGATGAATAAATTTACCAGTTTTCCCACTTAATGTTTCGAATGTCTACATTGAATACACGTTCCATGTTTTAGCCGATCCAGGTGAAAAAATCGTCTGTAGCGTTTTTTCATCTAAACACTGATTCACGTTTAATGTTCCATTTATTGGATATGTAAGGCGTTTTATTTCGGCGCGGTTTTAAAACGAAGTAAATCCATCTCCGAGATCTCTCTGAAAGGTTTTATACGAACTCCTCACTCTTTCTCGCACGGGCTGCTGTGTTTTATGACAAAATAGAAGAAATCTCGACAAAGTGCTATATCGACGTCCATTCTTTCTTTTGCAGCACTTTCAAAATAATAAGAAATACTTTGATACATCTCAAGATTTCCCCATGGGTTTTTTCTGTAAATGCCATTTTGTTGGACGATCTGGGAACTTCTTTGTTTTAATCCTATGACGCCCGTTGTCTCCAAATATGTCTCCCATTCTTCACTCTCTCGCCGGCGTCGCCCCCCCCCCCCCCCCTCCTCTCCGGAACAAGAATCACACGGGCCCTATATCACTTGCAATAGGCCGAGTAGCTGACACTTTTCTTTGCAAGCCATTTGCATTTCACAATCGCTCTGTCCAAACCTTTCACCTCAACTCAAACTGCTCGGGGAAAAGTTCAAGAAAACACGGAAAATAGTTATAGTCTCTCACCCATTTTATAGGGAGTTTTCTTTCATTTTGAGCTGGACCAACTAAGCGTGGAAGTAGATTCCACGCTAACTCCGCCCCCTTGTGGAAAATATACATCACTCCAAGTCGCCAATGTGATTTTAGTCCACCAAATACCTAACATCATTTTTTCATCGAGATAAAAGCTGACAGACCGACATAGCTGAAACATCTTATCATCACTCACATTGAGACATGCTTTGAGCATAGCATCGGCTGCGCTAACACTAAAATATGCAAGCCTCGTTTCGTTCGGGATAGACTCAACATCAGCTGATGACTTGACGGTGATCTATTGAAACAAATTTTGAATTAATATATCATATTTTTTTGTGAATAAGAGAGTGCTATACAGCAACGCGTTTAAGGAAATATTTGTGAGTTGGATGCCAAAGAGATAAATCAACTATGAAAATGTTTCGTTCTTATTTTCTTTCAAGATCACAGACACAGGTATTTCTATTTATTTTACCTCAGAAGAGATTTATCGCTATTTTTATACTTTTTCCTTTTACAAGATGAAAATAAATCTGCAGATAGATATTCAGCGAATTCATTCTAGATGTTTAATGGAATAAGTTATCTAGTTGAACAACATAATTTGTTTGAAAGTATGAAACAACAACCCTATCGTTTAGAATAATTACGAAAATATAAAATCGCATGCACTTAACTGACAAACATAAATTTCTTGCGTAGAAAAAACTTTATGGAATTAATATTTCGAAATGAAACAAATCAATGCTAATACGGCCGTTGCATGGCTATCCTCAAGCGAGTGATGTAAATACATATTATTATCATTAACTCACATTATCACGACACTGTTGTTAAAATATTTGTAGGTAACTTTTGGTTCTGTTCATTAATTGATCCTACTTACTTGGTAGATCCAGGGTTAAAAGTGTAGTTCGTGGCCCTTCCTAAAAATATGTTTGAAAAAGTTGATATAGATTGACAATAAATAAGTATTTTTCATTTCGTAATTGTACTTTATAGCTCATACCACTACTTCATAATTAACAATCAATATTTTAGTTATTGATAAAATGTAAAATAGATAAATGTAAATGTAACGTAATTTTTATATTGTCTGGCAGACAACCTTGATAAATAAGGCAGAACATTAGGTTCTGCCCAAACAACCCAGGTAACAATCAGAGCTCATTCATGGGTCGTGAAAGCCTACAATACCATCTTATTAAAGCAGAACATTGTTTTAAAAAATAATTAAAATTGTAGTAGTATATTTGTATTTAAAAAGAAAAAATCGGTACGTTTTACTTTTAAAATAATTACTATTCACCTAGACGATCAGTCGTTCAGATGAGGCACAGGTCCGTGAATTGGTTTGAACGCAGATGCGTGCGTAAAAAATTAGTGTTTGAACAACCAATTAAAAAATAATTATTGATCAAGGTAAAATTAATTTCAAGTTTTACTTTCACAGCATGAAAGTATGCCTACTCGAGGCATGGCTGGCTGCTTGTAGTAGAGTGTACGGAACGCTACCTCCTCCGATATTACCCTCTCTGGGATATTTAGCTGAGGAATATCGTTGACATCCCATTAATCCTTCTTCCCGCTTCATTAGTGCTGAGAATGATAAATACTAGCTCGATAGTCGTTGATAATACAGCCGCCGGCTTAGCCGTTGTGGCCCACTCGGTTCCTACGCAATATCGTCTAGGTCAGTAGAAGGTGGGCGACTTCTGCCAGGGGACTATTACGAGAGTATTCAAGGGACTGTGGTTTGTACTCCTCGACGTCTGCTCGGCAGTCCGGGTTAATGGAGGAACCTATGACTCTCAAGGTTACACCGTCCTTTCGGATGGGACGTAAAGCCGTTTGTCACGTTGGAACTTTTCGAAAGGAGTAGGCTACGTGCCCGGGTTTCCCTTCGTCCCTTCTATTCACCCTTTATCCTCATCTTTCACCATTCATCGTCTCGATAAGCCTTAGTGCATTAGTATGAGACGTTAAGCAATACAAATCAATCAATCAATACAGTCTCAGAAAGTAAGATATCGAACATCACATTTCCTAAACTTGGTACAGCTGTCGTGTCAATAGAAATAACATCTTTTATAAAGAAATATTATAATGAACCCTAAAAAATGATTACATGGATTTTAATAAATTTGGATTTGGTTAAAAGTAAAGAATTCAATACGTCGCTAATTGGCTAATGAATGATATTCGTTGCTAATTTTAATTAATCTCTCTTTTTCCATTTGTTTTTATTTTCCCTGCTGACTAACCACGCTGTTTCATACATATTCTTACAGGCTAAGATGAAAGTACTTATTAAATTTCATTTGCCCACGATTTGTTAATAATGATAGCATTTGTAATTTCGCTCGTATTATGTAAATAGCAACTTTAGCTTTTCCCAGTACAATCAATCAGCATCCAACCCTAGATCCAACGATGGAGTCAGGTGGGGGACGAGAGGCCAGCAATATTAAATAAACTTATATTTATTTTTACATTTATAATGATGTCATAGTTTGCATCTAGATATCAATATCAAAATACATTCAAACACGGCCGAAGGACAAAGGAAAAATCCGATTTCGCAATCTTTTCTTCACGTTGTTGACTTCGCATCCAATCCTATAGTCAAGTATGTCATTACTAAACTCGCTCGTGCTGCTTGAAAGTTTCATTCATAGAATATTCCGTGGCAAAAGCTGAAAATATTCCCAATATTCACCGCTTAACGTCTTCCTTATGGGATAGAATTGGAGAGACGATCAAATATTGCGAGGCAATTCCTGGAATAGATCTAAACACTAACCCTTGAGACACCCATGCATGCAGCATTGGGTGCCCCACTCCCAAACCCACCATTTCCATCCAATGTACTCGATAACTCGACATTGTCGCTTTGGCCACGGCTTCGCCGGGTGAGAGAGATTGTATTCCTGAAGTGATCGCTTTTGTCAAGTCCGGTAGGCGGTAGCAACTCTCTCGCACATCCCACTCGTATTAGGTTCAAAAGCGCGAATTTGACAAAATTGATATTTTATCGCCTTTCAACCGTTTTTCTATTTCATTTAGAGGGAGTGAATCCGTATTTTATTTTCATATTATCACGAGTTGAAATAGAATGTGCGTTACGTCGGGGTTTCTTTGAAACGACGTTTAGAGTATTATTGAAATGGAAGGAAGACCAACACCAAACAAGTCAGCTGTGTATTGGATACAGGCGTGTGTGTGTGCCACGCACAAATGAAAAACATTTATTGTTCAGTAACGTTATTAAAATTAACAATACACATTTTTATTTAATACCGGTAAACTAAAGTTAAAAACAGGGACATATTATCAAATGTAAACTTCCTTAATGTGATTACTTGCGACATTACTTTTTAGGTCTTGAATGGAAAGGACAAGTTTTGTCTGATATTGCAATAATAACACATACCGTCAGTTTGGTATATTATTTGTGTGACGTCTACTTGAAATGTTAAATTATTTCTTTAGGTGTTAATGAGTGCAGATGATACTGATGTTTGATTTCTAGACGTAGGACCTAATGGACAACTTACTCGTTAAAAAATAATAAATAAAATGATTTATTATCACTGCCTGGTATTATTATTTAAGAAGTATAAACCGGCTTTCAATTTAAAATGTAGCTCTGGTATATTGCAGTTTTAACTTGTTTCTAATTAAAATGCTGACTATCCCCACTAAATGGAGAAAATAACCCTTCTCATTTCTTATCAAATTATTTACACTATATTCTCCGATTGCTTTACAACTAAATTCGTAGCCATTTTAGACAAATTAAACTAAACACATTTTAGACACTCTTCTCTTGACCGCATTGTTAAACCCGATCTTTACGTCTGAATAAATGTAGGTGTGAATGAAACGATTGGGCATGTTTGTTGGGTTTGGTTAGACATATTTTGCAACTTTGTCAACGTTATGATTAAGGTGGATTTATTCCGAAAACTAATTCACAGACCTTGTTTTTTTCACAAAATGTATCCTAACCTTGATTTCACTTTATGAATTTGCATACGCAGAGCTTCGCGAAACTTTCACGCAGCCCCGTGCACAAGAAATAAACTAGTCACATAGCACAAGTCCATAAAACTTTTTCTAGTGTTTCTTTTCTCAGTTGATACTCTCGATTTTCCCCCAGGCAACTCAAGCGACGAGGAGACAGTTTGCAACGTTGCATAACGACCGGGATCGCCACCTCAGATTGTGCAAAGACGAGAATTGCAACGTTGTAAACACAGCGATACAGAGTATAACAACTTCTTTTCAGAACGCAAAGCCAAAATATATTTATGCTGTGGTGTATTACTTTTTAGTATTCAAGCTTTAAGTTTACAGTTAACAGTTTATGGGGTATAAAAATTGAGGATCGAGATTCAAGTTTTAGATTCTATATCGTAACAGTCATCCGTAAAATAACTACAGGGTGCAACAAAACATTTCAGAAAGTGTGTTCAATATAAACAACGGTATAGACGAAAATAAACAGTGGTTGCAATGGTAAATACATGTGAATCACACATTATTTTCAACGATATTTTGACATTTACTTGTTCCAAACCAAGATGATAATTATAATGATGAGCATTGAGCAATACAAAGTATACAAAAAAGAGTAGTAATATGTTTTATGAAATGGCACAATCGGTCATGTCACATATGGTTTTGATCGCGTACAAAGAATGTAATAGTACAGTTTTGTATCGGTAGATAAATCAAGTAAGAATTAAACACTAGTAAATATGTGAGGTGAGTCACATTTTGATTTCTTAAAAGTAATTAGTTTTAGAATAATATGTCATCAATGAATGCATAAAATGCAGGTAGACAAAATAAATCGTTTACAATGTATCAAAGTTCAACAACGCAAGCATGAACTTCTTGTGAATGTATATAAACATAGACAATTATAATTCACGAATATATAGTTTAAATCTTTGGTGGAGGTGCCGAGTAGTGAGCTCCCTTAATATGCATTTTATCGGTTTAAATCCAGTATCGAATTAATTTCACACATAAAGTATTAATTCTAATTGGCAATTTTGTCCTTGGCCATTACAAAAAGTAATGTTCCTTATGCTTATGCTTATGACGAGTGCATTAAAATAAGTTTTTGTTTATGCTTTTATGTCCAATACCGAGTTTTAATATAACTCTTAGGTGGAGAATGTTAGTATGCCAGAAGGGGGAAACTCTGGTATCCAGCCAGATGGACTGGTGAGTGGGAGTTACGTGTTTTGGATTTAGGGACAATTCCCATGATTGATATGGAGACGAATGATTAGCATTATTACATGCAAGAACTTTTAGGAGGTTTGCAAGGATGGCAAAAATGGGATCAGAAGAGAGAGAAGTCAAGGCTTCAGCTAGGGTTGCAATGATGTCCCAGACAGGGGACTGGGGTGGATCGGGGATTGCAGGACGGGGATTGTCTGGCTTGGGCGGAGATCGAACACGTTGTTGGTTGGTGTTTGTTAATGCATCAGCATAAGAATGGGTTTCCATGTCATAATTGGAAGTTATAGGGGCTGTACGAGTCGGAGTGGTTTTCTTGTAAAATCGACGATCGCTGATGGTGATGCCATTGAGGGCTCTGTATCTGGATTCGGCTGCCTGCAGGAACTCAGGACACTTCCTGTACGACGCAGGGTGGGATTCACCACAGTTGATGCATGTTGCTGGTCCTGAAGCCGGTTTGGGACAATCAGTAGACTTGTGTGTAAGAGAACATTAAAACAAGATGGTGGAAGTGAGCAGAAACTAGAAGAGTGGTTAAATTGTTGGCAATTAAAGAATTTCCGGGGACCCTGGGGCCCGCGGTAGCGCTCCAGCTTGACTATGTGGTTGCATACACGTTCGATAAGGTGTGAGGGTTTTCCTTCGGCTTGAATCAACGAGGTGACAACGAAGAGGGGCATTGGTCGACGGACACCTTCGGATTCGCGATGAGTTAGTTGTCGAATTTCAGTGAAGATGACGCCTTGAAGCTTGAGGTCCTCCTTGATCATATCCACCCCAACTGAGGCAGAAAGTCCTCGTAGAACAGTCTTTTTGAGCCTCAACTCGTCTTTGGGGAAGGTGTGGTACATAAGGTCTTGTTGTTTCAGCGTGGCAATTATTTCGTCGTACGTATTGCGCGAGTCTGGTCGTATTTTCAATGTACCAACATTACAATTAGAAGATACGGTGAATCGCCCTTTGGTAGCCGAACTGAGTATGGGTAGGAGTAACTTGTAGCTTGGGACCCCATACAGAGTGATGGGGGGCGCGCGATCAGTTTGTTTAGACTTGGAGGCTTGAGGCGAGTTGGAGTCACGTGATCGTTTGGATGCGATAGTGTGGTGTGAGGTGTCAGACTTGGAATCGAAGTCTGCGTTATCATGCTCCATGTTTGATTGGTCTGCCTGGTGTTTGGAGTTCCCGGCCAGCCAGCCTGGCTCGAAAGAACCTCGAATCTATTTGTATGTTGTCAAAGGAGTCGACACCCACACGTATGCAGATGAACCTGCCTCTTCGGATTTGAAGCGCTTTGAAAGTGTGGATTCGTGTGTTTCAACATTTCCGCGAATACCTATGTTATTCCTTAAACGAATAGGAAGAGTGGTCCATTGGTCTGGGGGTGGCCGAGTTTTTTAAGCATTGACTGCTCGGCAGAAGTGCGAGTGGAGTGGCGAGGAAGCCTGCTGCCATGGTGGTAGCCGCAGGAATCTTGTCACAAGAGAGTTAAAAGTATAGTTGTGCCTCAGTGCGGCAAGTCATTGCAATAACCCGTCCGAGGACAAGCTATGTCGAGCAATTAGAATATGTATATTATACGAGAGTGACACACAGACAGCGATGCACATTACTCCGTCAGGAAACAATAACTACGAGAGTACTGTAGACACATAAGTTTTGCAACACTTTTCTAAAACATAGGTAGGCTCATAGGAAGCGTAGGATCTGGTAGAAGTTCTCAGCCCTGACGCCCTAGGTTGCTAGGGCTGGACTGGAAGCAGGGCACTCGAGTCTCGACCTCACCCCGGGTGACAGGGAAGGCTCGAAGAACGGTAGGTCGTCTAGGAGGTGTTGGGTTAGTGGTCCAGTCACGAGGAGATATGATTATGAAACGTGCTTGAAGCACTCACTTATTGAAATCCACGCGGGCAAACTATCTGGATGTATTGAGTTTTGACGCCAGCGTTTAGCTTACCCTGTAGCTTGGTTGACGGTTGATACACAACAAGCGAGCGAGAGGAGATAACGACACGTCTCCTCCTGCCGTGAACGAGACCGGTCTGTAATGTTCCTTATAGATTTTTTTTAATTGCCTCATATGGTATCGTAGTTATACGATAGTACAACAAACCAGGGAGTCTATTTACTAAGTGACAGCGACTGCGACAATAACAGCGACAATAGTCGACAGAAACGACAACTTTAGTGACAAAAGCAAGTAAAAACTGCCACCTCGAATTTTTGAAAAAAAAATGGCAGACGGCATTAAAAATGTTAAATGAGTAGTTGCAAATACACAGCTTAAAAGCTTGTATAGCTGCAGTCAGATGCGTGCAACGTTGAATAAAGCGTATAAGCTTTTTAGTGACAATAATTACACATTTTTCACTTATAAAGCCAGTGGTTAATTTGTAAGGGAAAAGGTGGGTACACGCTAAAAACCGGGAGAATTATTTTAAGGGGACCAGTACGGGGGGTTTGGGGGGCTTGCCCCCCAACTACAGCGCCGCAGGCGAAAATTTTGAAAATCAGGTTTTTAGAGTGTGTTTGGTGCGTTCTAGAAAAAATAAGTGGGCTGAATGCAATACCAAATTAATGGCTTTTTGTACAGTAATAACTATAAAACTATATAAAAAAAAGAATTGGAGTAGTGACGTGATCGACCATGTCACAACCATTGAATATGCATATCATTACGTTCGTGATCACGTCCAACAATAATGGGAAATTGTCGAAATTGTTGGTCATTACTCTTCAAAAGTGAGAGCTGAGTGTACTAAGTTTATTTTTTACAGTTATAAATGTATTCAAATAAATTTGAAATATGAGCATGTGGGTGTAAAATAATTAATATAAATTATTTTCGTTTTTTATATTAGCCACAATGTGAGTGTTGCGTTCCTAATAATTCATGAAAAAGTGTTGGTACACTGCGTATACCCACAAAAATAGGTGGGTACACTGCGTGTACCCGCGCACCATTACAAATTAAGCACTGCTAAAGCCGTCTACCAATGTTTCCTTAACGTGATAAACAACTACGTACAGCAAATGTTAGTAATTACTAATTTATAAGGTATGATGAAAATTCGAGGTGGCAGCTCACTTGCCCTTCTCACTTGTCGTTTCGGTCGACTATTATCGCTTGTCGCTGACACTGTCGCTGTCACTTTTTAAGTAAAAGGACCCCAGTGCATATAGCTAAACAGAAACAGTTCCCTTACAACGATTTTCTGTCAACAACCTTGTTCGTTATTGCTTCAATATTGTCAAAGCCATAAGGCGTAAGTGATATTTCTCTTAATTTCCGCATGCAAACTTTAATCATTATCAACATCATGTGAAGATTCGTGATTAGCATTCCAGTTTCTAAACTTTGTATTTGATGGAAGAAAATCGTCTTCTGCATAGAAGGTAATAAGTAAAGTTTGAATATCACGTAGACAAATTTCCTAAGATGACGGCGCTCATGTTTCTGATGTATGACACGAGGCCCGGCCAGCATCCACCTGGACTCGAAGCAGGTCCCCACAGCGCCAGCTACACATTGGGGTGATTTGTTGCCACCCTAATGGATTATGACATCATTTCACGCTTGACTTGAAGCAAGCGTCCTATTCACTCGATGAACAGCTCGGATGATATAACCATGGTACACCATTTCCATGTAGAGAGCTAAATATTAAACATTAAACTAGTTTTGAGAGAAAATTGTGTATTATTCAAAAGAACTTATAATATATTATCTACGTTATATATTATCTTGGTAGCTATAGTAGCTAACGAAAATTGTCATTATTTTGTCATATGTGGTAATATATACCTGCCTAGCATAGTGGTTTTTGACTGTGAACTATTGTATTGCACTCGTGGGGCTTGACTCGTCAACAAAGAATTAATCATACAAACTAATAATGACAATGTGCGTCTAGTTCGTGCTAATAGGCAATGGTTTTCACAATACTATTCACCACGGAAGATGAATATTACTATAGTGTCAATAGATTAACACCTAGTTTCACTGAGTTTAATTATGAAATAATTATTAGGGACCATGTTTTCCAAGCTTCTTCTAGCAAACCGGGCGTATAATCACTGCATTTTTGTTTATTATGTGTTATTATAGGTTGTGAACGAAAACATAAATGATAAGTCCAGGAACACAATGTAGGGTAGGCCTTGTGTGCAACAAAGTCTTAGTAATAACAAGAAAGTTAAACTCGAGACTATATACTTTGTATAGTTAGTATTCTTTTACTTTCAATCTTCCAAGAGTCACTTTCTTAACCACGGAAACTAATTTACACATGACACTGCGTGTGGTAGTGGGTACTGCAAAGTAGAGAGTATCCACAAACAAATTCCTTATTAGATCTCCGATCCACGCGGTCTTAGTACGTATGTGGAGTCAAAGGTCTAAATTGCATTGTGTCTCTATAATATCCCCTCTTTCCGGACAATTGATATTCCTTTCATAAGGTGAACACGCTGTGTTGAATCAAAATGTGGTTAGAGAGAATCGGAGAATGCGATTTTGCCACTAAGTTGAGCATTGACCTTTTTTAATGTGGCAGGTCTTGTTCATAATTCAGACTTAGATGCTTATCAGAGGCGGGAAACTTCATAATAATTATTTTATTTTTATTAATGAAATAAATTAATTTTTAATTTTTCGCCTTTTTTATTTTGTTCGTAAATTAATTTCACTTAATATCCAATTTGAATTTGTTACCAAAACTATTGCTCATTATACAATGTTGCAGCAATATTACTATTTCAAACTTATTTAACAATACCGGTAGTTAATTATTGTGTATGCTTTTATGTAATTAGATTTATTTACTTGTCCTCCTTTGTTAATTAGTATTTATAACTGAATAGGATCGACAATAAATAAATACATTAGCAATTTTGTTGAGGAATGCCAACCAGTGACAACTTAAGATGTGTAACGATGTATTATCATTCATTATTCATATAAGGTGTTAGGATAAAGTTATGAAGTGATTATAAGGATTGCATTATGGGGTTCAATCCCTTCATTGGCTTTTGAAGGATAAAATATTGGATAAACTTAAATCAAGATTGCCAATGACCGAGATGATCACGACATGAAGCAGAGCCTCGCTTGCAAGTAATGAATTCTATCCTTTCATGGAGGTGATTTTTCCGATCTCTACTAACTTGTACTCTATAATTCCTACGGCTTTAAAGGATATACCAGTTGAAACAGAATTCACATGACCGTAGTTAATTAAAAATTAGATGTTGAATTTTTACAAGGATTCGTTTTGATGAAAACTAAATATATCCTCTTTGAAGTGACTAGCCAGTAACATCTCGCCGCGCAGTCCAATTATTGGACTGGCCAATAAGGACGTATAAATTAATTTATATATGTTTAAACATTATTAATTTCAATTTCGTCTTTAAATTTCAAACGTTACGATTTTTATATGAAACATTTCAAGAATTGAAAATGAAACTTAACATGAGTAGAATACTGAACTAGTACAAAAATCAATAACATAAGAAGTGGAATTTTTTCCCAGGAACAATTGCACACCCTCCTTAAGGTGCATAGCTAACTGGGTATTTAAAAGTTAGGAATGCTTTAGTGGACTCAGTTACATTCGCAATAACGGTTGAAAATGTAACTTTCAATCAGGATTGCCGGTAGCGGTATCGAGCTCAGGACTTTCCTAATCAGAGTTTCCATAACTAGTAGTAGTAGTGCATGTGTAGGTAGTGGTTTTGATTAGTGAAGAATACGCCACGTGTAGCCTACCATGGTTATGTATAGTATTCTCTTTATAATCTATATCTATCTATATCTTTGCGTCTAAATCCGCCGTGCGTTTTCGGACTTCTTTTGTTTTTGTTTTAGTTTTTATGTTTGGAGTTTCGCCTCTCACTAAAAGGGAAGAATCTGGACGTTTTCGTCGATGAATAGTTAAGTAAAATCGTCTGTTAAGAGGCTTACCTAGATACATTAATAATCCGTGTCATCTTAGCGATATAAAAAAATGAGGGAAAAGGGTTGGACAACGAGGGGGAGGGGGGACGGTGATTCATTTGATCTATTCTTCGCAGCAAATTAGTGAAGCATCAAGAAAATAGCTCTATGAACAAAGAAAGCATAAAGTCACAACAGTGCTGGTTTGGTGTAAGGTATATTTTGCTTATAATGTTTGATGTGAAGTACATTGCAAGTGACTGTTACTAAATTACACCCAATCTACGTTGTGCTTTAGGACTTCCCTATCCATACGTTACAGCGGCAATATTTAAAATTAATGTGATTATCGCTTTGTGATTGTTGAATGTTGATTAACGTCTCTAAATTCACCCGCTGTGGCCAACCACTTGGTAATTCATACACCAATCTCTGGTTGGCCATTATTTGTGAGTCGATGACATCGACTCCGACAGGGCTGGCTCCACCCGCTTAACGATAAAGTCTAATTAGTGCAAGTGCGCACAAATATGAGATGAAAAGACCAAATTCATTAATTCATTCATAAAATTAATGTAAGTTCACGTGCTACATGCATTAAATTAACATTGGAAAAATCTGTTTCTAATGGCAAATTACAGCAGCCTCGGAACGACAATTACTGTATAGACTCAAAATACGAATTTATTTTTTATTCATTATATGTGATGCTGTCCCTGACCATGGTTCCTACGTTAATATATAATACAAGCAGTTGAACTCTACCTTCAATATACGTAAACATTTCTTGATATGTTAAGGAATCCCCCCCCCCCCCCCCCCCCGATATGTTGTAGAATTAAATATATGCAGATTCCTCGGCTTAACCTATTATTAATATTAACTTTGCGGTTTGCCTATTATTTTCAAGAAATCTAAAGTAACCCAACCTACAGAGCTGTACGCCACCCTTTGCGTAGTACATTCGTTCATAGAAATTCGTTGTTATGCGTTCGCATGCATTCTATTCCGCAAGTACTGTTAAAATCTGGTTGTAGAATATCAACGCAGCACAATGTCAAAAACATACAATCTAACTGGATACAAGAATGATATCCAAACATAATCACAATAACCTCTTCAAATCAACAAACGACACACCGCCAATTTATTCAAATGGAATCCTAACTTTTACCGATAGAGCGCACCACGTTCAAGATTTGTTCTAAAATTCAAAATTAAAGCTCAAATGCCACAGCAATCTAAATATGATCGTAAATCGAAGTACAGAAAACTCAAAGAATGCAAAGTCAATTCGATATTATAGAGGTGGCGGTGAGAACTATAACTACGCCGCCATATTGAATTTCGAACGTTACGGAAGTCAATCGTGAAATTCGCCTACTAATTATACCTAATTAGATAAAGATAATGCAGTTCGAAAACGACCATTTGGTGAAGTAAGTATACTATTAACTGTTGGTGTTTATGCATTTCAAAATTTTAGTTAATTTGTGTGCAGAATTCATACCAACAATGTAATTTGTATTTCATTTTGTAGCCTAGACGTGTATAGTATGGAGGGCTGGGACCAAAATTCTAATATTGAGATATTTCAAAGGTGTAGGCTTATTGTTTTTATTTCACATAGTATGTTTGTAATATATATATATTGTTATCCAAGATGTATAGCAATGCATTGCAGGCAGTGGCGATTTTAGGCCTAGGCGCACTAGTCGCGCCTAGGGCCCCTTGATCTAGGGGCCCCCAAACAAATATATTTCCATATCGTTTTTCTGTGCTCTTCACTGCCAATATACTTTCTTGGGTATTATTTCATTTAGTAACTTAATATTATCATCTTCGACCAATTAATCGCTTTAGTAAAATGTAGATGCATTGTAATATGTACATATTCTTATTTCTTAATTTGTCTTTAGTGTATGTGTTTGTGAAAGTTAATATTCTGCATCTGGGACGCAACGATAACACCTAGTAGAGATAATCAATGGTCGATTTTTTTTATTTTTACTAAAGAAATAGAGCCTAGTTTTGGTCTAATGGCTTTTAAGTAAACTTGGAAGCTTCGCAAACGCTTTTTCAGGCAACGCGCCTGATGAGCGTAATTTTTTAAAACGAAAAAAGTGTACAATTGCATTTTTTATGAGAAATAATTTTTCGATTACGCTCAAGTTTCACACAAATATATAAATTTATAAAATTAAGGTAAGCTGCGAAAAAATTATTACAATCGGCAAGCATGTAAGGTGTTATAAGTCGATGAAATATAAAAAATCGAAAAAAATCGTAAAATTGCGATTATCTTGAGAAATAATTTTTCGATTGCTCTCAAATTTCACACGAATATATAAACTCATAAAATGAAGGTTCTGTGAAAAACTCATAACAAGCGAATAAAGCATGTAGAAGTTACAAGTCGAAATTAAAAATAAAAAAAAATCGTAAAATTGCGATTTTCATGAGAAATAATTTTTTCCGAATAATATTTTAATCACAGGAATATATTAATTCATAAATAAAAGGTTCTGTGAAAAAATCATTACTATCGGATAAAGCATGTAGGAAGAAAAAAATCTTAAAATTGCAATTTTCATGAGAAATTATTTTTCGATCGCGCTCAAAAACGTGGCAGTTCTAAGTTAAGAGATTTCGAAGGCCTCCACAAAATTTCATTGCAATTGGAGTATCGGTTTAGCCGGAATCGTGCTAACAGACACACAAAAATACAAACAGAAAAGAAAAAAACATTCCGGATTTTTTTCTCCAATGTAGTTAAATGGAATCTTCGCTACGCTCATCCAATTATTATAGTTGTATGAAATTTATATCTTAGTGCCTAAAACTCGTTAAAAAGCTCCAAACACACTCTATGAATCGAAAAAAATTCCCGGACCCGCATTGGCTGGGGGGCTACCCCCCAGACCCCCCATTCATACGTATGGGCCCCGTAATTCCTCGCGCCTAGGGCCCCAGGTAACGTTAACGTAACCTCTGATTGCAGGGAATATCAAATATATAATTGTGAATCTACGGAATCAAATTATTCGTATCAGTCTCCACCCATGAGCCCTTTATGCCGTCTAATTGTTTTGCACCGATACTGTTATTTCTAGTCAAAATGTGAAGTTTAAAGGTGACAGGGTGGTGAGTTCTCATCCCCCTCACATTTAGGGTGACAACTGGGCCCTGAACTTGTCATAGGTCCTGGGCCCTAAGCGTTAAAGAAGGCTTGGCACTGTTGTTGTAATGTTATTTTGATGTGTTTCTTTGTGGCTAAGCATAAAATTACAAATAACTTATGTCGTTTTCCATTGGCCGCACTATTGAGAACTGAATGTGAACTAACATGAGAATCATCATCCATTGGGAATTTGAGTGTGAACTCAGTGCCAGTGCAAAGACATCATTGGCGGTGCATTAGAAACGAGTGTTTCACTGAGCCGCACTGGGTCCGAGACCAGTGCGACGGATCGAGTGCAATATTGCGGACAATTTGACGCGGGACATTTGTTTTTGTTGTTGGAGATTTAAAAACGTCAGACAACAGCAATGAAGAAGATTTGTTATTATAATATGCTAAACTCAAAGGAAGTGAACAATACGATATTATACGGTTACATAATTTATGATGTCGTTAATTAGTAGCTATTCTGACAACGATGTATGGCAGGCTATGTATTGTTTTTGCTAGGACCTAGACTAGGCCTAGAGCTAGGGCCTAGGCTTATACTACGTGTAGTCAAGAATCATGATTATGCCGAAGTAAGGCCCAGGTCCTAGGTGTAATTTTGTTTTATTATTATTAGTTTCGAATAAAGTTCTCCTTGTTGTCGGGCCCCTTGATAAGGTATTTTATTGCCACTTTTATCTACTCCCGTCAGCTGATCAGCGTCTGAAAAGGACGCCATGTTTTCACGGTTTTTGATAATTCTTATTCCATTGACGGACAGCACTCGGCGAGTGCAATGACGTATTCGTGCCGTTTCAGGGCGAAATGAATGCGCACTCAGTGCATACCAATATTATGACGCTAGCGACATTTGAAAAACACATCCCCGTTCTATCAAATGAGCGTGGTTTAAGCTTTCCAACTATGATAATTTTGAAACAATGTGAACGTGGACATAAAACTTATCTGATGTATCACTTTCTTCAAAACTTTTTTCTAAAATTAATTTAAGAAATTATTGTCTGTTAACATCGCTTAATTTGTGTGCAAGTGTTTTGGTCCAATTAATTTGAATTTAGAAATAGCTCTAATTATGAGTTCAAAGATCCTTTTGTAAAATAAGCCACTTTGACATTTCCTAAATACACAGCAGTGCCCTATTGCAGGCCTTGCCCTGTCCAAATCCTTTTTACCAAGCGAATGTGTATTTTGTTTTTATTTTCCACGAATTAGAATGGCGTTTAAATAGTCTAGCTACGTCACAGCTAACTCTCACTATCTGTCAATTCATTTAAATGGGCTTTTAATTTGAATGTTTGATTTTTTGAGTAACGAGCAGCTTTCACCGTTTAATTGAGAGTTCACCCGAATGGCATGAAATTAAGGCTGACAGGTCATAAATAATGCGTTGTGTTCAATTGTCTATTGAAAACGTACCCCTACTACGCCAACTAAACAATAATACAGTTTTATCATTCAGTCAAATAATTGTATTGATCGACAAAACAAGGAACGTATTTCCTAGGGAAATGTGTTCACAGCTCCCACATCCAAGTTCTACAATGATGTCAAATGGTGATAAATAAGATGTCCGTGCTTTTATTTTCATTCTTATCATTCGCATTCCGAACAAGAACGCTTATCCATGGTACAAGTGTCCGTGGAACAAATTTAACCTACAATTACAACATTGCATTTTTGTAGAAATTCATCAGTATAAATTATTATAGTCATGATCCAAAAACTAAAAATATTAACCTTGGCATGGACTCGAACCCAGGTATCCCACTATTTATTCATTGTCATGCCCCAGGTAGCGATGCGCGTCCCTTGTTGCTAATTAGTTTGTTTTAATATGGAAAATAACATGCTTAAGACAATTGCATAGCAACAAGGGCACGTTGAGATAGTGACTGACTGTTAATACCACTCGACCATAAAGTTGATGATGATAATAATCACAGAAGAATAACTAGTTTGTATGACACCTTTGACTCAGCTATGGTTACAGTTATCACTGGAACTAGTACCATCCTCAACCGACGGTGAACACCTAATCCGACTCGGAATACAGTTGCTATACTTGTTCCGAAACAAGCTTGCCGACGCTGGGTGAATTGTAGCCGATCATGCTGTCCACTGATTGGTCACGATTCACCTCTCATTGGTCCAAAACAGGGGCGTAGGAACGGGGGGGATGGGGGGAAACTCCCCTCTTACTTGTTGGCTTGACCCCCCCCCCCTGGGGGGGGGAGGTCAAGTCAATAGTAGGTCTAGTATGGGTGTCATTTGCTAACTTATAGCTTGTTGGGTGATTTTTAGGATTTTTACTACAGTCTGGCTGGCTTGCAAACAAAAATGAAGGTTTTTGTTAACATTTTTTTTAGAAAGATTCAGTAAGAGATGTAATTTGGGAGACTAGACTCGCCATCTTATTTTAGACTAATATTCATTATATTTTGTGTGCAGTGTTATCACTCCCAAACAGACTGTCGACCGATTTCAGTCAGGTAATCCATCTTCAATGCAATATTAGCTTCAAAATGTAGCCCTGAATCATAATTAAAATTCGACGGAAAACTTTTTAGGCCACCAATCAAGGGCACCTTTAAAAAAAATCTCACCTACGGCGAAATAGCCTCCGGGGGATGGGGCTTCGCCCCAGACCCCGGTTTGCCCACCCAACCTAGTAGTCAACTTTGGTATGACCCCCCCACTAAATAAATAGTTCCTACGCCACTGGTCCGGAACCAAAATGTCAACCCCTTGATATTGTTTCTGAGGAGATACAAAACTTGAGGCTAACATATCTATGTAAAGGCAAGAATGGCTTTCCACAACATAATTATATCGTTCGTCGTACATATTTTGTTACCACATTTTAAATTTTTAACGTAATTGTTTTACAAAATGTGTGCTATTCTAGTTCAACAAACTCTTTTTTACTTACAGATTATAATATAGTACCTAGAACTGTCACAATAAAATAACCAAATAAGTTATCAATTATTGTTAATGGCGTAAATTGTTATTCCGTTAATAGTGTTTTTATCTTTGCGGTGAGTGCAACGATTTATTGATTTATTTTACCTTTTTTTTACGAATTCCTAGTACGAATTAATTATATAATATAAAGGTTTACGTACATATGATGAAAGATGAAATTAATGGAAAACGTTTTATAAAATTAAGAGAACAGACTTGTATCAAGAATAGAATGAAGCTAGTACACCGTACAGTAAGCAAGCCTACTCCGGTATTATACGATTATATTATACCCGTAGATTTTGAGCACCAAAATTGGTTTATTCTTATAACTAGGGCATATAGGTATTTTTACAAATACTTTATTTTGCAGCATGTTGTTTACCTTGCAAAATTTGAATTACAATAAATAATTATAAATAATAATAAATATATTTATGACTTTCGCGGCCCGAACTCTGAGAAGAACTCTCACACAAGTAAGTGTAAACACGTGACCCGGCGAAATGACCCGTTTCACAACGTTTTAATAAATATATTTTAAAATATAAATGTAATATTAAAATTTAAAAAAAAAATGGCCGCAAAATTATGGTAGGACAACGAGTACAAATATTGTAAACAAATGTGGCATAAAACATCCAAGAAAGCGTCACAGATTAACATGGCTGCCATAAAGAATCTATTACTTAGTAAATCATTATATTATATAACTGCTCATTACGTGAATGTAGAATTTTAAATGAGATTTAATTTTAAGCTATTTATTTCGTAGATAATTTCGGAAATAATAAAGGATTTTTAAAATAAACATTAATTTATTGCTCGGAAAACGAGAAAGTCGTTGCGAGACGAGTGAGTAAGTCATGTGTTAAGTACCCGAGAATATTTGCATTTAAGTTGGTTGATAAAAAGAAAAGGTTATAATTAATGATGAGAGTTTTGAGTTTAGTTGGTATAAGGGCGCGTCAACTGAAATGCAAAAATGCACCACTCTAGTCTATGGTAGGCTACGGAGGAAAGACCCATCTGTCTAGATCTAGGCTTAGGTACGTGGAGGAAAGGGAATGTTACCGACTTACCGGGTACTCAACACATGACTCGCTCACTCGTCTCACAACGAAACATAAACATAATATGCAAGATACACATAATACACTGTTGGGATTGATGAAAGGGGATGTTACCGGGTGCACTACACATTGTTCGATCACACGTATATTAATAAAATATACAATCATTCATTCCCTAGTGAATAATAAATGTGTAAAACAAAGCCATTAAAATTACGCAAGTTCTTGTCAATAGTAATCGCAAGCTGACACGAGTTTTTTAATCTAATATTAATGGGTCCTATTGAAACTACAAAAGAGAGTTGAATTTAATTTTTAAAATAACCCTGATTCAACTTCAACACCGATATTTGTTTTTATGGACGCAAAAAAAAATCGACGTGGGTGGGATTCGAACCCACGCGGGCTATGCCCAATGGATTAGCACAGCAGTCCATCGCCTTAACCACTCGGCCACCACGCCATGTGTTGAAGGATGGTCTGTTTCACCTCTGATGCTAAATAAGCTCGAGTTTCTTCACGCTTGTCAGGCATATTTTACTTACAGTCTATGTGAAATAAACTAGGAAAACGCCCAAGTCATTGTTAGACGAGTGAGTGAGCCATGTGTTTAGTACCCGATACATTCCCTTTCTTCCCCCTACCTAAGGTATCCCTAGGACCCTAGCCTATCATAGGCTAAGAGTAGCGCATTATGGCGCTACATGACGCGACCTTATACAAACTTAACTTCAAATCCCTCATACCAATTATCAAACTTAAATGCAAATGTTCCCGGGTACTCAACACACGGCTCGCTCACTCATCTAACAACGACTTTGGCGTTTTCTTAGTAGTATCCTTGATAGCCACTAACCAGATATAATTATATTATTAACAGAATGACATAAGCCACAAACAACAAAAACAAATAAAATAAACATCAACTTGGAGATATTTTATCTGATCGCGACTTTCAGAATTGTTTGATGCACAGGCTATGGCCTTTTAACTAATGGCAATTTTAAATATTCTCAATCTAGGTTCAAAATTAATAGTCACATTTTTGTTTCTTGTGAGTTTAAATCGCAACGGATTTTGCTCATTTTGTTAACAGTTTGGTCACTGATGATTATAATTTCAGATCAATCTGTTCTGCCGTTCGGCCTTATGTCATCGAACAGACGACCTTCTGTCATCGAACAGACGACAGACGAAAGGCAGACATTGTCACAACGAAGAGGACTTCGTTCGTTGTGCTCACTCGTCTAATTATAACTTCACCTGACAGATTTTAATGACAAGAAATAATAATAAATAATGTCCGATGGCTACGTTGGAGGACTCAACCCCTTGCATTAGCATTAACAGCTGAGGAAAACTTCAGGAAAACTTTCAGTCGGGATTGCCGGTGGTGGGATTCGAATCCGTGGACATCCACAAAATAGTCTCGCGCTTTAGTTTGAGCCATCACTGTCTAATTACAACCAAAGCCGATCGTATATCTGCATGTAAGTAAATAAATTGTGCAATTTGGCCTAAAACTTTGTTTTTCAAAAATTGATTTTTTGATTGCAAGTACGTAATTGCAAATTTATTAAAGTTTTGAATTAATTGTAATAGGTAAAACCTTTTATTAATACCAACTTTGCAGTATGCCAATTATTTGCAAAAAATCTAAAGTAACCTAACCTAGAGACAAGAATGATATCCAAACAAAAAGCAATAACGTCTTCAAAGCAATAAACGACATACCGCCAATTTTTTCAAATGTAATCCTAACTTTTCCCGATAGAGCGCACCACGTTCAAGATTAATTGTTCTAAAATTCTAGGCCGCCTTATTGCATTTCGAACGAACGAGAAGAAGACGTTCGTTAATTTCTCTATACATATTGATAGATTGATACAATAATAATGGAGATCCCAAACAACGAGCTCGTGAAGTAAGTACTATCAACTGTTGGTGTTTATATATCTCAAGTTTTTAGTTTGTTTGTGTGCAGATTTCATTTCAACAACGTAATTTGTATTTCATTATGTAGCCTAGACGTGTAGGCCTATAGCATGGAGGGTTGGGACCAAAATGCTAATATTGAGATATTACAAATGCGTAGGCATATTGTTTTTATTTCACACAGCATGTATAATATATCTATTGTGAGCCAAGTGTTTAGCAAAGGATTGCAGGGAATGTCGAATGTATAATTGTGAATCTACGGAATCACATTATTCGTTACAGTCTCCACCCATGGGCCCTATATGCCGTCTAATTGTTTTGCACCGACACTGTTATTTCTATTCACAATGTGTACTTCAAAGGTGACAGGATGGTGAGTTCTCATCCACCCCTCACATTTAAGGTGACAACTGGGCCCTGAACTTGTCATAGGTCCTAGGCTAGGCCCTAAGCGTTAAAGAAGGCTTGGGCCCTGCCACTTAACTAGGTCTATGGCGCTTAAGTAGGCCAATAGGCCCTACTATTTGCGCTTATGTAGGCTTGGGCTCAGCTCTGTATGCCTGGGCTCCAGATTAAGTAGGCCTAGGCTCTAGATGCCGGTAGTTGTGGGCTCCGGTGCTTAAGTAGGCCTAGGCTCTAGACGCCAGTAGTTGTGGGCTCCAGATTAAGTAGGCCTAGGCTCTAGACGCCAGTAGTTGTGGGCTCCAGGTAATAAGTAGGCCTAGGCTCTAGAGCCCAGTAGTTGTGGGTTCCAGGTGCTTAAGTAGGTCTAGGCTCTAGACGCCAGTAGTTGTGGGCTCCAGATTAAGTGGGCCTGGGAGTCCAGTAGTTGTGGGCTCCAGGTGCTTAAGTAGGCCTAGGCTCTAGACGCCAGTAGTTGTGGGCTCCAGGTGATAAGTAGGCCTAGGCTCTAGACGCCAGTATTTGTGGGCTCCAGGTGATAAGTAGATCTAGGCTCTAGACGCCAGTGGGGTATATGCAAGAAGTTCAAAAATGCTAATTAATGGGTGTTTCCTGAGGGTTTTTTAATTCTAAACACAAAAAAATTGGTTTGAACGTTTGAAAAAAATGTATTCTATAAGAAAACTGTGTTTGAAAATGCGTAATTTTCAAATGCCGCCGTGGCAACCGATAACGCGCTCTGATTGGTCGTGACGTCACCCGCCATGTAAGAGGCACGTAGAAGCAGTGGACTTGCTTGGTTGACGCGCAAATCCAATACGCAGGCCTACCTGACAGAATGGATTTATGGAAGGTAGAGGCTAATAATATTAATTAACCATCTCTGATTCTAATAGGTAAATGAGTAATTAACCATACTTCACTGCCATTCGATGATAACGTACAAACCTACCCAAATTAACTTTCCCGCAAAACCTCCGTGCGCGAAACCACCGTAAGAACAGCTGCTATCTAGGCCTAGGATTTTCAAGTATAGGTTTGGCTATTCGACGCCTAGAAGGGCAATGCATACAAGAAAATACATTCATGTAATTTATACAGTAAGCATAATGAGTAATTTATCATAAAACAATGCCACCACTAATTAATAACGAATATAACTTACCAAAAAATACGTTTTCCCGTTCATAACCCCGGAGATTGTAGGCCTAATAGGCCGGGCGTATAGCTCGGCCTACAATAAAAGTTAATTTTGCACGTTATTTATACAGTAAGACACATGAGTAATTTATCATAATACAATGCCACCACTAATTAATAACGAATATAACGTACCAAAAAAATACGTTTTCCCGTGCATCCCCCGAGATTGTAGGCCTAATAGGCCGGGCATATATAGCTCGGCCTACAATAAAAAGTTAATTTTGCACTTTTATAGATTAGAAAATGATTTTAAAGGCTCACGGACATTAATAATTAGCATGATAGTTTTGGCAACCACAACCCATGTTAATTTACCACCGTGAGGCTAGCGATCGGGATTTTCACTTTTATGTAGGATGGCTATTCGACGCCAAGAAGGGTAATGCATACAAGAATACATATTTATGTAACTTATACAGTAAGATAAATTAGTTACTTATCATAATACAATGCCACCTCTAATTAAAACGAATATAATGTGTAAAAAAATGTTTTTCCCCGTGCGAAACCCCCGAGATTATTGACCTATAAGCCGGGCATATAGCTCGGCCTACAATTTAAAAGTTCGTATTGGCAACCACAACATTCCCTATTATCATTACTATGTTACAATCATGTCAATTTACGCCTCAAATCTTTGGGAACATTTAAATACAGCTTATTTAGCGTAGCTACACAAGTGCTAGTGCATAAGGAACAACACAATACTTTAATTCGATATTCATTGCTGACTGCCGCGAAAGCAGGGCCCCTGCGCGTGTTATCCCAATGCGTCCGCTGGTAGCCTACATGGCCGGTGACGTCACGAAAATGGCGCGCGACCAGGTGCGTTTCAAAACGCTAATTTGACCAAGAAAACTAAAAACAATATTACGGCCAAAATAATAAATGTAGAGATCCAATTTTTTTTGGTGTTCTATAGGGTGTTAGTGGCTATCGAAAAAATACACTTACAGGATTTGTGCAAATAGCCTGTTGTTTGGGGTTCCAGGTGATAACTCAGCAAACACAAAAATGTGCTTTGGTAACTAATCGGTGCCGGTTTACTACCACTAATGCCAGTTTACTGCCGTTTGCCGGTTCGCGTGTTTTCATGATTGCCGTATCGTCACCGTTCCGTTACCAACGTTTTCCCCTTGCGTTGCATAATATTTCTGTACTAATAAACGGCACCAGATTGCTACCGATCCGGCACTGCCAGTTGTCTATCAAATTGATACCCATTTACCGCCGCACAGGCTGCCGTTTGAACAGCGATTCGGCACTCAAATGGCATATACTACAACTATTATTATTTATTATATAAAGAATACAAGAGAGATGTTTTATTATATTCATGCTCATTTGGAGTACATGTTTTGTTATTTATATAAATTCAAATCAAATATTTATTTTATTTTATTACAGTTTACAGACATGTTTACAGCACAGAACATTTAGTTAGGCTATGTTATTTGTTATGTTATTTGTAAGAAAAGTCCAGCTAAGACTGACCGTCTTGTGTTTGGGCTGTGTTAGGAAAATAGTTGCCACATGGCCGCCGTACTACAAATACAGTAGGTAATACAATACAATAAGTAAATATAGTAAGAAATACAAATTTATGATAGGAACATTGCCCCTAATTCTATACATTTTATTTTATTTTAAAATAATATAAAATGTAAATATAAAAAATATTATTTATATCAGACATTATTATTTATCAGACATTAACTTAGAAATAAAAATTATAAATATAATTTATTCCAATGAAAATCAAATTTATGTGACCTATAATCTAAAAACTAATTCTAAAACTAATTCTAATTCTAATTTCTAATTTCTAATTTCTATATTGTGTAGCAACATATATTTTCTGTTTTATATACTTCCACACTTTTTTAATATGTTATTCTTTGAAATTCGGTCTTCCAAATGTTGTCTGTCCTGCCGTAGTAACCAGGTTTTAACACTTGTTTTAAATTTAATAGGGTTGTTTTCATTTCGAATATTTATAGGTAGAGAATTAAAAATTTTTGGTGCTAAAAATTCAGAATGGTTTTGGCCGGTAGTTGAGTTTTTTCTGGGTATGATCAAAATTTTCCCACAGAGATTACGAGTTAAATAGTGAGGGTGGTCAACGTTTCTGTATATGTACTGTTTGGGGTTTTTAAATACATGTATTAGCACAGTTTTTTTTATATATAGTTGCCTAAGATCTAAGACATTAAGAGAAGAGACCAATAGATTACTAGGGAAGGCCATCGGTTGATTTAAAATAACTGCGAGGATTCTTTTTTGTGTTATGAATATCTTCTCCAGATGGGTTATTTTACCCCCTCCCCAACCAATAATTCCATATTGTAGAGTAGTTTGAACAAGTGCAAGGTAGATTGTTCGTATTAAATGATTCGTTAGAATATTTCGTAGTCTGTAAAAGATATATATGTCATTTGGCTTAGTTTATTTGCAATACTTTTTGAGTGAGTAGGCCTATCCCATCTAAGATGACAATCAATGAGAATACCAAGGTATTTGGTATTGTTTTCTCTCTTGATTTGTGTACACAAACAGTCAGGTTGATACACCAAGATTCATGATGTATGTTTACACTCATATCTAGATCTGGTTGAGTTTTACATTTTAAGGATAAAGGTAAGTAAATTAGATAGTTTGTGTTCAACCAGAAGTATACACCCTGCATCACTAGATTAGCAATGATAAAGGCTTGTTCCCAGTTTGAACCAATCACGACAATAACTGTGTCATCAGCGTTAATAATCTTTATATTGGAGTATAAGTCACACAAGCCATTTATGTAAATAATAAAGAGAATCGGTCCTAGTACTGTGCCTTGCGGAACTCCACAAGTTATGATTTTACTATCACTAAGTGTGCAGACGACATTCAAGGTATCATAGCTTTAGATAAGAATAATATTGAATTGTGCTGCAATCACTTTAACGAAGATCTTAATTCACTAAATGACTGGTCTAAGACAAACGGCTTAAATTTTAATCCCAAAAAATCCTCAGTTCTGCTCATTGGAACCAAATATAATGTTTATAATCTACACCTAAACTCAAAAATCCCAGTGATCACAATGGGAGATGTACCAATACCTTGGCTTGTTCTTTGAAAGGCATGTAATAACTCAATGCGCAAAAGCATACGGTCTTCTAAAATCACTATATTGCCTTAAAACGTTATCCTCAGTTCTGCTCATAGGAACCAAATATAATGTTTATAATCTACACCTAAACTCAAAAATCCCAGTGATCACAATGGGAGATGTACCAATACCTTGGCTTGTCCTTTGAAAGGCATGTAATAACTCAATGCGCAAAAGCATACGGTCTTCTAAAATCACTATATTCACTGTTTCAAATTTCGGTGGGAAATTCCCCCTAATGTAGGGGGCAGCCGGGTTCTCAACCACAGTATGTGTAAAATACGCCCTACAACGTAGGGGGAAAATATCCCTTACTGGCAGTGTTAAAATACACTTACACTACAGGATAAAACCACCTACATTGTAGGGGGAAAATAACCCTTTACTGCAGGTAAAATCCCTAAACTACAGGATAAAACCACTACATTGTGGGGAAATGTCTTATTTGGTGTCAAAAGCCTTACACTAAAGTATAAAACCACTCATTGTAGGGGAAATATTCCTTACTTGGTGTCAAAAGACCCAAACATAAGTATAAAACACCTACATGTAGGGGGAAAATATCCCTTACTGCAGTGTCAAAAGACACTTCACTACAGGAAAAAAACAACACTAACATTATTGGGGGAAAATATCCTTACTGGTTGCAAGTCTAACACACTAAGCATAAAAACACCTAATGTAGGGGGAAATATCCCTTCTGCAGTGGTTCAAAATACAACTAACACTAGGATAAAACCCCCTTTACATTGTGGGGAAAATGTCCTTACTGGTCGTGTCAAAAGACCCAACACTAAAGTATAAAACACCTAATGTAGGGGGAAAATTTTCTTACTCTGGCGGTTCAAAAGCACTTAACCTAAGGATAAAGAACTACATTGTAGGTGGAAAATACCTTTCGAAAGTGCAAAACACTTCACTAAGGATAAACCAACCTACATTGTATGGTTGTATTTGTCGGGAAAAAACAAAATAAAATAGTTAGTTGACTGTCGGGTTAAATGTTCCTCGTCACGGCTGGTTGCATTAAACCTGAAAAAAACAACACCTAACTGTTAATTGACCGTCGGGTAACAATGTTTACTGTTTGCATTTGTCTGAAAACAAACAATAATAGTTAGTTGACTGTGGGTTAAATGTTCTCTCGTCACGGCTGGGAGATAAAACAAACAACACTGCTGTTAATTTACAGTCGGGTAACAATGCTTGCTGGGTGCATTTGTTCTGAAAAACAAACAATAGTTAGTTACTGTCAATGATTCTCTCTCACGGAGGGATCGGAGCGAGTCGCCCACTGAATCGTACGGCTCGCCTAGACGTGCTAGGTTGCATCTTGTCTCTACGACAATAACCACACCACTTGTACATTTTTCTGGCTCTTGCGATAACTGAAACAGACAATGAAGTCAATTATCTAGCAAAATCTTCATGTGAAAAAACAATATTTTAGATCTTCGTTAATTAATTTTTTCCACTAGCTGTGAAAGACTAAAACATGTTTGAATGCAGTCTGGACAAGACGGTGCTTCGTGAAAACAAGATCGTTATGAAATTTTACTGCACGTCGACTTTCTCACACAGGAACGCGCAGACTGAATGCACGGTATAGAGCGTTTACCCTAACTCAAATGTGTTTGAGGCAATTCCGAAGAGTAAAACACACTTGAGTGACAGTAACTAACAATTTATCCTTCGAAAAAGAAACTAGGGATAATAAGTATTAATAATTATTACTACTAACAATCACGATGAAATTACGCTGTCAGTTTGGTTAATAATACGTTTCCCGAAACTAAATCTGTGTTTGGAAACTTTCTGTGAAACGCGATTCTTTTTGCAAACCTGCCGAACTGAATACAGCCCGAAGTGAGAGTCATCAAATGTTCAGAGGAGTCAAATAAGAGATAACTCTCTCCACACTTGTTGACCTTGCTCTAACCAATTAAATACACGCATTAGTAACAAAGGCGTTATTACAAAAATTATTTCAAGACTAACATTTATAATCTTCACTAGCAGATTGAACAGCGTTTTAAGTAATAGCGTTTGCGAAAACATACAGTCCGTTGGAACTTCTCTGAGATTCTTTTTGCGATAATCCAAGATGAATACAGAGGCGTAGTTACGAAGTTGAGAGTGTAACAGAAATAATAAAAGATTTGCTTTTCTTGGGACTTCTCTTTCCCAAAAATCACGACTACAAGCCTGCGTAATTATAGAAATTTGTTCAGGACTTCAAAGATCTAACTTTCAGATCCAGATTGGTACTTTACTACTGGAGCAAAAAAGCACGAAAATAAATATTACGAGATACTTTTTACCTCGCGTATAATTGTTAACAATTAATCTGAGGCGAATGACAAATTAATATTCTGAGCTGTTTATTTCAAAGCTATTTAAGATAGGCTCCGAAAAGACAGCTCCGGATTTGTGATTAGGTATTAAAAATAATAAGATAAGAATGTGTATACTGTTGAGCCACAACCCCGTAACTATTTAAATCTTGATTGTGGGCTTTCTTATGTAACAATATTCTGAATATGCCTTCAACTCAAATATTATAGATTTTCAGGAACAAAATAAGTCAATAGAACAAGGTTTTCTTAGGTTATAAATAATAGAAAGTGTAGTTCGAATCATGAGCCCGCTATACATCTTTTGAAGGCTTTCATCCGTGAAATGAAAAATTTGATTATTATTAGTTTAACAACCATGTTATTCAAAGACACAGAATAAAACAAAGTGATTTACTGTCGGTTTAAAATATGCTGAAAGTTAACAAATGATGCATGCGCACCGCAGACACATATTGAAAATCAGTTTTTCAACTAATAGTATTTAATTTAAAGTGCAATAAAAAAGGTATTTACTCGCCGTAAAATCCCAAACATTAAGTGATTGCCTTTGACTCCCTGTAAATGTACTTTTTATTACATTAATTTATTTATTTATTTAGTTTAAAATATTTTTACATGTAGTCAGTATGTATAGTATGTATTATTGTTATTATCTATTATGTATTATGTATGTATATGTATGTATTATGTATGTTTAGTGTATGTATTTTGTATGTATGTATGTATTATGTATGATGTATGTATGTATGTATGTTTGTATGTATGTATGTATGTATGTATGTATGTATGTATGTATGTATGTATGTATGATGTATGTATGTATGTATGTATTATGTATGTATGTTGTGTATGTATGTATTTATGTTATTTTGTATGTATGTATGTATGTATGTATGTATTTATTTATTTATGTATTTATTTATGTATGTATTTATTTATTTGTTTATTTATTTATTAGGGCCACTTAAACAAAAACCGCATGTCAATCGGCGGTCATGTTCGGTTTTTGTCGTGAGACGTTACGAAACACTAACACACGCACAGAAGGATGGACGGATTAAAAATTGTGCTTCGCTCCCTAATATATGAATACATACAAACGTCAAACACACATACACAAAAAGCAGTCATTGTCACGCAGGGAGTCATTTCATATTCAGTATCTGTCGACAAGCAGTCCCTCTATTATTATAAGCTTATTGATTTATGTATTTATTAGACAAAACGAGGGCAAGATAATTAATTGCATTTATATCACAAAATAAGCTTAGCTAAGACAACCACATAATTCAAGAAACATGTTCGTGGTTGCCTTTGTACAGTGTCATAATATAATATTGTTTTGCATATAAACCTAGACGTAAAAACTATTAACTTTACTGAAAACAAAGATTTAATTATATAAAATATGTAACATATTTCTTAACATTGTTGTTGCCATAGTTTTATTACTGAAATAGTTACCTACACCTAGATTACTTACTAAAATATCAATTAATATTAATAATTTATTTCATCATTCATTAAATATAATAATTTCATATAGTTACAGAAGGTATTGCTATCATCACGATATTAGTTTTGTAAAGGAAATACTGAACTGTCTACTTTCTTTAATTCTTTTATTTAATTGGATGGTAATAATAACCAGCAACGGGGTTGTTCCCCACAAGCACGGGCGTAGCGGAGGGCCCGTATCGAATAATGACTAATAAATAACGTATATTATCAGTATATGAAATAAGCAAAAAAGCATACATCAATAATTTAAAGTTACTAATTCGCGAAAACGATTTATTGCCGCTAATTGTTAGATAGCCCTCGTGAGTGAGCGTAGGTCTATACAAGTGACATTTTCATGATACTTAACCACTTGGACGATCCACGTTTAGAAATCTACACGAATCCTTGAAGATAATCTTATGGGATGTGGGGAGGATAATCCCATGTTGGTCAGAACCAGCCACGGGTATAGGGGCAGGAAAAAAAGGTTATCATGTCTTGGTCGTCATCGACACAGAACTCGCCTCTAATTTCATTGAGTAATTTCCCTATTACTAGCTGATGTTTGTGAGATGGACTTTATCTCTTTCCTCGCCTTTTACGATTCGCAGAGCCATGCCTTGGGCCATATTCTACCCCGGGCCCAGACGGGATTGAAATATTTCTTTGATAGCTCTAAAAGAAGTGGGGGGGCGAAGCTTTTAAAATATCAAAGGTAAACGAAAACGATATCAAATTTGCGAAAAACGTGTCATAAACACATACAACAATACGATTAATTAAAGTGCGATTGTTATGAATATTCTGAACATTTGTTGTATTACACTGGAAAACGTTAATATTGTGTTTTTCGAATGCTCCTTGAAAGTTTCATGAACATGGAGTTGAAGTTTATATGGTGTAAACAAGAGAGCAATAAAACTCAGCAACACAACGTATCAGCGTATATTTTCACGATGCGGGATAGTGTCACTAAAAATATTTAATACAATCCAGAAATTAAAAGAATTCAACCCGACCGTGATTTGAACCCGGGTCTCTCACTTTCCAGGAAGGCGCCTTAGCCAATCTAGGAATCTAGTGACATTAAAGTTTTCGCCGCTCATTCAATTCAATCGCTCATCCAATCATTCGTTACGAAATAATGTATTTTTCAAACTACGAATTGATTTTATTTGAGGGTAGTGTTGTTTGTGTCATGTTGTGGGCTTTCTCTCCATCTTTGTGGTTGGCAAACTTCTTTGATCAGCTATTTCATTAAAATCCAAGATGTGTTCTAATGTTGACTGATAGTAAGCTTGAATGATATATTTGTAACTTTATTTTGTAATTTTCTGCCAATTTTTACAGCGCCAACGACCCCCCCCCCCTTTACCACTGGTTGGATTGGAAGTACAAGGACAAACTTAGGGTTGGCTCGCCAATCAAATAAATACTAATAAATAAATCAAAATAATAATTGATCAATTAAAAACAGTAAAAGTATTGATTGCTTTAAAATTTTAAAAAAGTATTTCATTCGTCTTCTTACATATAGAAAAACGCAGTGTAAACGTTTTTAAAACGTCGAAAAAGAGGATGACAGAATCAAATTCAGACAAAATTGGCGACCCTTAGTAAGATTTTTATAAAAACGGTACGTTTAAAAGTTTGCATCAGCGGGTGGGGGAAGGGGGCTTCGAATACTGCGTACGCCACTGCCTACGAGTGGAATGTGTCTACAACATAGGCCTATAGTAGGAATGTAGAATAAGAAATAATATCAAATACGATACCGTTTTAAGATTATTAAGATTAAGGAAGTGTTCTTATTTTTTGCATATGCTATAGTTATTGGCACGAGTTCAAGAGTGTGTGAGTGCATGTTTGTGCGTGTATTCAGTGCGCCGTACAGAGTGAACGCAGTTTCGGGCCTTCGGCACTTATTTTAAAACAGATCAACGCCCCCCCCCCCCCCCCACATTGTATTACTTTGATTCAGACGTAAGGTTTTTCCCCAGAAACAGAGTTTATTAAGTCAATTCGCTAGAATGAAATCACAATATATTTAAAAATTAATATATGTTGTTGGAAATATTGATGACCTGCACGCGGATGGGAGTGTATGGCCAAGATATCAATATGACTGAGAAACCTTCGAAATCTCGGGAGCCTTGATACGTAGGCCTATAAAGCCATTACCATGTTCTCATGACATTCTCCCCGTCTGGGCTCGGGGTAGAATTGTCCCAGAGCTGGCTCTGCTAATCGTAAAAAGGCGATTCAAGAGAAGAAGTCACCTCGCAAACATCAGCTAGTAAGAACGGAGTATATAATTACTGCCCGAAACTAGAGGCGAGCTCTGGCAATCGTCGTCGGGGACCTTGCCCCCTTCCCTTGACGACCCCCGGCGACGATGAAATGACACAACGAACGATGACAAAGACGATAACGACCGCGACGTGAGAAACCCCCTTCCTCCCATTACCCGTGGCTGGTTCTGACCAGCATGGGCCCCTCCTCCCCACCCCCTTAGGCTAGAGTGGTGCATTATGAACTAACGGTTGACGCGTCTTAATCAAATAAACCAAAATCTCATGACATTCGCTTTGCAAATCACATAACTTAATTACTTTTGACGAGGGTTTCAATGTAAAACTATTTATGGAATTAAAACAATGTAATTTCAATTGGTGATTGACATGCCAGACGTCTTGTTTCCTGACAATTTTGAGTTGTGTAGGGCGTGAATTCGGCACTTCCAATAACATTATTTGTGTTTGTTTTTCATTTTACTATACTAGGGAAACGCCAATATCGTTAGACGAGTGAGCGAACTATGTGTTGAGTATCCGGGAACATTCCCCTTTCTACCCCCACAAAAGGCTAGATCTAGCCAGCATGAGTCTCCTCTCTAGCCTATCATTTATATACTAATACCAATGATCAATGAAGTCAAATGCAACGGTTACAGAGTACTCAACACATGGCTCGCTCACTCGTCTAACTACTTTGGCGTTTTCCTATTCTTGTCAGCTGAGGCGCCTTTATACTCGCAATTTGGGAGACCAGGGTTCAAACCAGGGTCGGGATAGATTTTGTTATTCCTAGATTATATGCATACAATTATATGGAAAACAAAGGGACTAAGAAATACGAGTAATGATTGCAAGGTTAAGTCAGTCTCACAGCGGATTTCGGGAAACCTTGAGTGTGGAGATTCGTTATACCTTGGTCACCACCTGACATTCAAAATATTATTTGATAAAAATGATTGGTTCATGAACAAAAGCCATTGTCCTTCAATTAAATGTGACATTCTCAGCCTATTTTCAATTTCTTGTTTCTTGTCTTGTGAGTTTAAATCGTAACAAATTTTTCTGAAATGATAATAGCACCCACAACACTTGTAAAGTCACGCATCCACGTGCCTAATTAATCATCAATTAATTAATCACTATAAAAATGTTTGTTTAAAATTTCAGTGCAATCATGTCAGCGGTTCGGCCGTGGGTTTTAACCCACTCACTCATTCAGTCATTCATAATAATATATGAACAGAGAAAGTCTCATTTGAGTTGAATGGTAAGACTCAAGAGTCATTCGCTGCGCTCCCTCGTCTAATAATAAGTCTATAATAACCCATTTCTAAGTTCTTAGATGTAACTTAAATTTAGGGTTGGGAGGGTTGATCTGTAGATAAAAATGTTTATTACTTATTATACAAATATCATTCTTGACTTTACCCAACACCGTTTCCAATTTGAAAGTGACGCGTTGACCTAACGCATTTCTCCCAAGGATATGTATTATGTGGTAGGCTACGTCAGACCCCAGTGAAGGTAAAATTAAAATATTATCAAGGGAAGGCAAACGAAAGCTGTTTTAAACTAATTCACAATTCTCATTGTCAAGACGCTGTACGCCGGCCGGAAGCTCCCGGCCGCATACCGCACCGAGTCTTGATCTCTTATCTTGTCTACATTCTATAGACGTTGTATTGAGTGGTCAGCCAGAGCCAGGCATTCTTATGATTTGCAGATGCCATGGATACTCCCCGCCCATGCATTGCAGTCTACGGATAAAAGGTCTAATAACGACTCTGGTCTCTAAAAATAATTTTCAATATGGTTTCAGTATAGGAAAATAAAGTTATTCTGGTTTCGTCTTGTACTTGAGCATTACATTTTCTACACATAGTTATGATCAGATTATTTTTGCAAGATTACAACGCATAAGCATTTAAAGTTCAATTAGTTCACACTTCAATTGTTCACACTAGTTCAGTGTATATCTACGATGATATTAGGTGTGAAGATCACCCTATTTGTAGAGGTAAATAATATACTATAATAAAATGTGAAATGAACACTCACGTGAGTCACGTTGCAGTATAAATCACACTTCATGGTGAAGTATAAACACTAGTTCAGTGTATATCTACGATGATAGTAGGTGTGGAAACCACCCTACATTGTAGGGGTAAAAATACTATAACTAGGATGTGAAATGTACACTCACGTGGCAGTATAAATCACACTACATGGTGGGGGAAAAACACTAAATACTTAGTTATTTTACATAACAAGTAATGGGATTTTTCCTATTACAAGAAAAGTGTTAATTTCACTCTACATTGGGTGGAATAAACCCTCCATGTTTGGGTAATATTATCCGCACATTGTAGGGTAAACTGAGATTTACACATACATTTGGTGTTTTTTATTTTTCCCCCTACACGAGGTGGACTTTATTACATACAATGTAGGTGTTTATTCCCCTATTTTTTTAACAGTGTTGCCTTAAAACGTTATTAGATGAAAACATGAAGTTGAAACTAGTGAGTGCGTTAATATATCCATTATTAGACTATGGCGATATTGTTTATATGGGAATACACGAAAATGTTGCAAATCATATCCAAAAGGTACAAAACGCAACAGTTAGGTTTGCATGTAACATAAGAAAATTCGATCACATAAGCCACGTTTATAGAAAACATAAACTCCTAAAAATGAAACAGCGACGAATGCTACATTACCTTTGCAATGTAGCTAGAATCATTAGAAACAAACGGCCGGTGGACCTACACGAAAAACTAAAACTTATTAACCTACACCATAGCTACAAAACCAGACATAGAGATCTTGAAATCCCACTTCATCGATCATCAATCGCTAGTACATCTTTCTCAGTTCTTGCCCCAAAGTTGTGAAACAAATTGCCTCAAGAGGTAAAAAAGTATGTAATCACCCCATTTCTTTTCAAAAAATATTGCCGACAGCACATCTTTGATAATATGCATTAATAACATGTACATTGATTCTAAATTAATTTTGTCAATCATAAATGTGTGTGTATTATTTTAGTTTGTCTGTATAGTGTGTAAGCTCTAAATCCTGTTTAGTTTATATTTTACCATTTGACTTCTTTTACATCTCTGCTTATTATGGTAGTGTTTCTTTTATGTTTCTTATCGTACTCTTATTTAAAGAGTGTTTTGTAATCCAATATAATAATAATAATTATTATTATTGTTTTTATGTATAATATATAATATAATATGTAAAAAGATTTCCCCAATAACAGGAGTACTACGTAGACTTTCTATAATAATAAAACCATCAACTCTGACTTCTATTTACTACTCGTACATTCATAGCCATATCCAATATATGAACATTATCTGGGGTCAATCACCTAAGTATAAGCTAAAAGGTCTTAATACTATCCATAATAGAGCAATTAGAAACATTTTTAATCTGCCGTACTTTACACACAGATCTCATATATATGAAACTTCAAAAATACTACCTATCCAACTCATCACTGAATACCAGACTTGTATCTTCATACATAACAAATTTTGTGGTGTCACATTTTCCAATCTATTACTAACAACCAACTCGTACTATCACGATCACAATACGCGTACTAAAGATAACCTACACCTACAAAATATAAATAGCACTAATAAAGGTAAACTTAGCATCACTCACATAGGATACATGTTATATAACAACCTACCCAAAACTCTTAAGGACATGAATAGTGCACTCTTTAAAAACTCACTGAAAAAACATCTTTTAACGAAAATTAATAACTGCTTTTGAAATAAACTACATCTACCCAATACCGCCAACTCTTCCCTGCCCCTCATTTTATACAGCTTTGATTATAATTTAACTCCTTATCAAGCTCTAACTACAAAACTATAATATGTATATTGTATAACCCTAAAGGAATCGAGATGGAGATTTCTCGTGTTACGATACTGTTGCTCTAAACCACATTCTGTCTTCTATTCTTCTTTTGTCTAACCTTCAATATGCTACTGTTGCATGTCACAATCAGATTATATTATCTTCTTTTCTTTACTTTTAGTTTTAGCATTATGTTACTTTTGATTATATTACTCTTAGTGTTAGTTTTAGTTTTAGGCCTATATTATAAACATAGATCACCAGTAAACATTCCAACTATGCAATTACAAAATCTAACTTCATCTTAGTTTAGTCTTATATTAGAACCATGATTAATAAATATGCATAATAACAACAGTGTAACTACAAAATCTGTAAAGAGTGTAATACACTCAAGATTGTACAATAAAGATTCATTCATTCATCGTATATTAGTCGAACTTTTGTTACAACAGTGCCATCATGCTTGAAGGTAACTGTCATTATAATTTTTAATTTTTAGCTATATTTTCTTAATCAATAATACTTAATTTCTATATTGTGTTTGGTAGAAGGACTAATATTAAGAATGTAGTTATACGTATTAATCTAATACAAAGTGAATTTGGATAGTAATGTGCGGACTATTCTCAAGAGAACATGCCGTACAACGAACAATTTATCTGCGTTACCGCACTACCAGTTTATCTCTAAGATTAATTTTGATAATATCCTACATTAAATTAAGTTAAATTACATATTTTGTTTATTTTAATAAGATTCTGAGTTGCTCACACTGGTAAGGTGGAAGAGCGAACACTGTTCGAACCTCGCCATTTTGTAAATGTAATGTATTATTATTATTTACAAATAAAGTTCACTTATTATTATTTCCAATTTTCACAAATTGTTTTCTGTTTGTTAGATAGCTTTGAAATAACTTGAGCGGAACACCGCGAATGCCAGCATTTTCCATTTTATCAATCAGTTTACTATGATTTACAGTGTCGAATGCCTTAGCTAGGTCTAGGAAAATAGCTAAGGCTTTCTTGCCATCGTCAAGGGCCGAGTATAGATTTTTGGTTAAATCTTTTAGTGTAGGTATATTACGGCCATTATATTACGCACACGCGACATTATATACGCATATTATGTACTCTCGTATATTATGAACGATACTGTAAGAAAATATTAATTTATTTAAGCCTGTGAGACAAAATGAGCATATTTGAATTGTTACTAAAACAAACCAATCTTCCTTTAAAGAGTTGTGTATGAACATTATTAAATACAATTATTACGGCCTAATTTTCGGTTTATTAATTAAACAACAATCTGAATCAATAAACAAATTTAAAAAGGATTAATTAATATATTATTGAAATTCAATAGCAATTTGTTAAACTTTCTACAATTATTTATCTTGTAATACAGTATAATTAAAAATGGCAATTGTATACTAGACTCACTTTTTACCAACTAGGACAAAAAGATATGAAAATCTCTCATGACGTCATTTCATCATTCATTATTCAATTCGTCATCAATTAGTACCGTTATCTCATGGATGTATCGTCTAGCATCGCATCGGACACCCCATACTTTATTTGTTCAGATGCTACCGCCTCGGCTTATATTAACAACCAGAACAAAATCTCGAACTTTCGCTTGAAAGCAGAACTGGCATGGAATAGCATTATTTACTGCACCCACATAAAAAATACCTGTAGGCTACACCAAAAGTAACTCATGTACTTAACACTACTTAAACACATACAAAATAATTAAAAAACGATACAGATATGCCACAAAGCAAGCGCGAAATAAACAAGTCGTTTTGCTGTTGTATTTTAAAGGGTGTTATTCCCTCTACGCTCAAGCATCGAGTTCGAGACGCCTAAATTGCGCTACCGTATTGGTTACATCAAATGGGACATAAATTCACCGTTCCAGTACCATGTTGTGTTGCCAATACGGCACCCGAAGTGGGTGCCGTTTTGATGCCACATTGAGAATTTGTGTTTGCTGGGAAGTAGGCCTAGGCTCTAGACGCCAGTAGTTGTGGGCTCTAGGCGCTAAATTAGGCCTACGCTCGGCATGAGCATGCCCATGCTGCCGGTTATCAAAGATATATTGTGAGTACCGGTATTTTATAAAATAAGATAAGATCATTTATCCACCAGTTGTGTACATAATACACGTATTGGTTTCGGCAGTTGATCCCGATTTGTGTTCGGTCGATAGTTTCCAAATTGGTATGATTGAGCTATCTAGTTTATAACTAAAGGCAAGTGAAAGAGTGTATTTGAATTTTTTATGAAACAAAGTTAATCAATTAGATTCAGATTTTACAATCTATTTCAATTCACCGTTCTTAGTTACTAAAATGCTCGTTTCCTTGAGGGATGTGAAATTGACGTAATGCCATATTTATTCATGACGGCTCTATAAGACACATTTCATCTCATGAAATACTGCATATTGCTTTATGTTACACAGTCAAAAGGTTTCATAAATATTTAGTTATTGTGCATGGCATGTATGCTTGTAAATTCTTCTTCGTAATTGTAGTTCCAGCGAGCACAGTTCAACCATTATTTAGCTACAAGACTCACTGTGTTACTAGTTAACAGAAGTTATATGCCAAGGCCCTCGTTCTCTGGAGATTGTTTGTATATACTTAAATACACGTTTTGTAGGAATGCCCACTGTAGGGTACATATACCCAGAGGGTCCGTTTTAGAGGACTTTAAAGGTACCTAATTCGTGATATATTATATACGATATTCGAGATAGAGCGGAATGTTCCAAGGCAGTTGAGGAACAAAGTTTCAAAACGCAATATGATAGAGATGGAGCTGCGACGCAACATAAGCATTGAGAATAGCAAGTTCCAAATCGCGTTTTGAATGAATCGCATTAGAGTTTTTATTTAATTTCATTTTTCCTCGTGGAAAACCTGACCATGGTGCAATGCATGCATGTCTCCTTTTAGGTGACAAATTACGTGAAGGGAATGTCAAGGTAATGTCCGTTAGCTGTTAACAGTTTAAAAGGTCTCAATCTTTTTCATTTGCATAAACGACTGAAGAAAATCTAAATCAAATCTTTCAATCAGGTTTGCCGGCGGCGAGATTGGAACCCGGGATATCCCGAATCACAGTCTCGTGCTTTTTGCTTGAACCTTCACTCTCAGTTCGTATTAAAGTGTTTTTAATGCACAAGTCAGGGTTCTCCAACATAGAACTGATTTTGCATACTTTTATAAAAAGCTTTATAAATTTAATAGAAATTCGATTTATATTATTTTTTAGAAGGGAATTATGCTATATAAAATTACTGTGTAAATTGCATTTGGAATGATCAAAATAGTAAGATATGAATCAAAATGACACATTTTCATTAAAATCACACCAATTAAAATAAATAAAAATTAAAGAAAATTTCAAATATTGTAAGGTTAAGTAAGTTCAGTATAATGTTGTTATTTTTCCTGAAATTATCATGTAAAGTGTTTTATGCAGTGTGTGCCACCACTTTTTATTGATTCTCTCTAAACTATCGTAGACAAGTTGTGTTTTGAAACTTTTCTTCTTTTTCGTTGACTCCGCATTCGTACATGACTGTATGAAAAGACTGGAAATATCAATCAGTCATGACTGCCGTTGGCTGGAATCGATTCAGCGACTTTGCGAATTACATCGTCTCTATCATATTGCAAATAGCTTGCGGTGCATTTGTTTGTGAATGATTGCAACAGATTAGGCCTAGTGACATTAACTGAAGTATCCGTTTTCAGTTTTCACTATTATATTATCATAGGGTACTAGAGACACTACACACCTCAGTAATTTAAACTAATAAGGGTTGTTACTTGTTTTTAATTGTGGTACAGGAATATTATAAAGCTAACAAAGCGGAGAAATCTAGTACTATGAGTTTCTGTACAGTGATAATACTGAAAGAAATACTCAATATGCACTTCATTAATCAACGAGCCTAGGGTATGACAGTTTCATCCTAGTCAATGTAATCCTTATGAAGGTGTGTGTGCCTACATGAATGCCTGCACAGCTAACTCCTTGGATTAACCCATGCGATGAATATTATCTGTGTTTTATAGTGGAATTAAACTGTCAAAAACTTGACCAAGTGGCTATTATATAAGTGATTTATACATCAATAAGTTAATATTTTGATTAAGCCTTGCAATAAATCAGTAAAGTCGATGAAATTTCGATGTGATAGTTTATAAGGGTCAAGAATAGTCCTTTTGTGCATTCGATTTGAAATAGACCTCAACTTCTATAAATAAAGTTACATGGTTTCTGTCCGAGCCAAGAACATTTAAATTTTAAATTGAAATAAATGTGAGGCGTTTTTCCTTCTAACTAAACAATGCATACAATAAATAAACAATCAAGCAAAAAGCATAATCGGTGGAGGTGATACCTGCAAGAAATGCTGAAAGATCCGATGTATGCCAAGTTGCCAACACATTGTATGTGCATTTTATTTTTGAAAGAACCCAAAAATAATATAATGTGTTCATTTTATTTTTGAAAGAACCCAAGGGCCATCAAAGTCCAACTCGCAACCTTCTCGTGGTTTGGCCCGTGAGTAGGGGAGTATTAATCACTCCCTGAAACTAATGGCGAGCACTGGGTCGTCGTCGGGAAACTGTCCCCTTCCCTTTGACTACCTCCCCGACGGCGACGACAATGACAACACGGACGGATGATGACACAGACGAAGACGACCACGACGTGGGGGAACCCCTGCCCTCCCCATACGCTTGTGGCTGGTTCTGACCAGCACAGGCCTGTCCACCCCTTGTCCCCCCGCGTATCCCCTTACGTCCCTCCCCTTGGAAAGAAGTATACATGGTGGTAACTCAAACTTATAGAAATTGTTTTATCTTGGAGGCGCGAATAATCTTAGCTGTTAAAGCGCTTTAAAACTACTAATACTAATACTAATACTACTACTAATACTAATTGAAAGAACCCAAAAAATACAGTGCAAAACCATACGATAAAAATGTTTGCATCTTCTTTGTTTGGGCAGGATGTATAATTTAATAAAATGACTGACTATTCATGTCCGCATTGCAAAATGTTTCTTATACACGAAAGATAATGGTTCCCACATACAATGTAGTGTTTTGATCACCAGTTTTATTGCAATGCTTAGTTATAAGCACACAATGCTGAATCACACGTGTGCTAATTACTTTGAGCAGATAGTATGCACTTGTCACGGTTCATGTCCACCCTGCCTTAATAAAACTAATAATTGGAATTATACTGTATTTTTAGTAATTATAGGTACGTTACTTATTAATAATATGCCTACACTTGTTATTATAACATAATTATATTTGCCACATTAACCATGTTCGTAGTCGGTCATAATTTAAACATCGAAATTTAAAAATAGAGACAACTTACTTTGAATGTGATTGGCCATGTATACATATTTTTCATTAATTACTGACACAAACATAATAAATTTTACGCAGTTACACTCCAACTGAAATTTTCTACAAAAAAGCTTCTCATAATTTTTCTGTTCGCTCTGGCGCCACCTCATTTGTGCTCTAGAGCAACGAAACTACACACAAGTGTTCACCCGTTCATTATCTGCTATCTGATTCCTACATATTTTTCTGTCAGGTAAATAGGTTATGACTTAGAAGCCAATAAAGGCTGTTGGCGTCGCGACGCCGTCGACGCCCTCTGCAGCATTTCTCGAAGTGCCAGGAAGGGGGAAAATACTCGTATGGCCTAACTGAAATTAATGCCGTTTACCGCTATGCTATACTCTTTCACGAATAGTCTACGAGATCGAAAATCATACAGGTTGCTCCTCTACTACTGTATCTATATACGAAGGATTCGGCTTTGTTCCATTTGACGATCCTCCATTCAGCGTTTTTCAGCGTCTTTAGAGTACACTCCAATAATGAAACGGTCCCCCCCCCCCTACACCTCCTTTCTAAAATGTATTTTGTATTCTCAAATTTAGCCCCTTCCTTTATTAGGTCCTACATGATTTGTGAATTTTTTACAGATGGTGCACCGTCGGTCTCATTTTGGGCATCGCCTTGTCCGTCTATTTGGCTCGAATGCGTGAAGTCCGTGTTTATGCACAACGGTTGATTGCTAGGGTGTTCCGTCTAGAGCCAATGAGGCGAGGCGTCAACCAGCCCAATCTTATGCGGATTCGCAAGAGAAATAATAATCCTGCTCTAAGCGTACGTACCAAGAAAACCAAGGGAAAACGAAACCCTAAAAAGGACAAGAACTTTCTGAGAAACTGAATGATTGACATTTATCTCTGTGTATCTTTACGTTAAGTAGAAGAACACTAGCAACCATATGAAAAGTGCAAATAATTTCAGGAACTCATAACTTCATTAAAAAGTGTTTCACGTCATAAAATGGTGTGCTAATGATTTAGAGTACCTACTTATTAGTGAATCATAGGTGCATTGACTGCGTCAAGTCCAAGTCTAATATTGTTAAGCCAAAGCATGATATTATTCTTTTTTTAAAGTAAAACTTTGTTTTTTGATTGTAAATGGTATCAAATAAAATTTGAAATGCAATTTTCTGAGTAGTTCACGCCTACACATAAAATTGATTAAACCATGCCGTTTTCAATCCAACATACTTGCATTCTGGAAAGGAAATACATATAAATATAAAATATTTATAATAATAATACCTTTACAAAATGCTTTATATAATATAATTCTCTGGCATTTCAATTCATACCTCAAGATGATTTGTTCGTCAGGGTCTATAACCTCGGTCCCCAAACGTACAAGTTCCAAACTACACATTCCAGTCACCATCAAGTTACCTTAACTTTTTCTAGACTTATAATTCCATTATCTGGCAGCCAAGTTTTATTTCCTAGCTGAGAAAGTTAAAGATCCCCGTGGTATTTCTCCTCCATGGCAGTGTCGCTCGTCGTGTCCGAGGAGGTGTAAACGAATAATGGGTGTTGCTGACGTCGAGAGTATATTACTGTAGCACCAGCTCCAATCAGTGGCCAACTTACTCTCCTATTCTTTTCTTGCGTTTGTTTTTACCACCCCCTCTAATGAAACTCTTGGCGATCTGTCGTCATTTTCTACTAACTGTTAACGTTCAGAAAAAGGGTTCTAGAAAAAGCGTAGTTGACTAAGGTTCGCGGATAAATCGGCCAAGGATGAGGGCTATTGCGAGAAGTGGGGTTGATGAGGGTTTATGTACAGTCAAGGTAAAAACGTCAGGAAAGCCAGAAAACTTACTTTTCGTCACTATATAGAAAGTGAATCCAAGTTAAAATCCCCAAACAAACATTACCATAAGCTACAATATTAATTTCAAGTGCTTAATTGTTGTTGTCTTGGTTGGCGTAGGCCTACGTCTTTTTAAGTTGCTTTTTCCTTGCATAGCATACAGATTAAGCAACTGTGAGCACTCTTTAGCCTATCATACCATGGACACAGATGAAAAAAACACCCGTTTTCATAATTAAAAATATAAGAACAACATATTTATATTTTTGTAGAATCAAAGAATAAAATGATACCTTTCGGAGTTGTTTTTCAAAGTGAGTAGCGAAACTTTTGAGTTAAACATTTAGTTTGGAAAAATAATTTGAAATTACAATTCTTTAATTTAGAGTTTATGGGTGGTGGAACCCAAAATAAAAACAATTTCCTATACTTGCTATATTTTTCGTGACCTATATTTCGAATTATACCTCATACCCTCTGTGGGTCCATCTCGCGATCTTTCCTGGTTCACCTGTGCGTTCAAGAGTCTCCAACTCAACTCTCCTCCAGAGTTCTCCTTGATATCCCCCTCCCCCTTCCACACTCGTTCCATGACACGCAGAGCGGTTAACCGGTAGCTATTCCTCAATCACCCTATCGCTAATCGTGGCCATTAGCGTCATGAAATATTACTAAAAGCTCACTGTCAGTCAGATCTTTACATTTAGAGGAGCTGCACAAATATTTGCTGTCACGGGTCTGCAGACCAAAGTGGCGTGCGTTTGAGTTCTGCTTAGCCATGGATTTGTTGTAAGTTTCCTTCGTTCGCTCGTATTTTATAATCACTCACTCGTTTCTCCACAACACATTGATATCCTATCATTTTTAAACAAATGCATATTAATACGTATTCTAAGTGTTATTCCACGTAAAATAGTAGTGACATGGTGACATTCCTTCTCCTCATGTATATTATCGTGTCGCTTCAACGGTACGCCATATCTTATAGTTGTAGCCGTTCTGTAGACTAAAGTGGGCTGATGGCCCGATTAGTGCTACTCTATCATCAACAGAATATCATCAAGTTTTTCAACAACAGAAAGTAATAGTGGTTTTACTCTACCCAGATCTTGGGCGTAATATAAAATATGTATATTCATCTGACAAGGTATAGAACTTGCAATAGGTTATGTTATCAGTAAAAACACGTAAGTAAACAAGCTAAGTCATCATGTGCTATTCACTATCATACCAAGTTATATCGGAGGCTCATACTGTCGGGACGCAGGTTCAATTCAAAGCGTATGGAACCTGAAACATTGGTTCGAATTCTGTATAAAACATCCATTCTTTAATTTATTTGTATTGTTTTTATTCCTCATAGCTCGAATAATCTTTTCTAAAATTTAGATACGTAAAACTAGCACCTAACAACAAGCCTAAATTTGTATTGATATTATCATTTTATTAATGTGAAGTTTGAATTTTTTATCCAATAATTTCTGATTCTCAACCTTTGAAATTTACTTTTCATTGTGCGGTTTCTAAAGAAAAACAATGTTTTTCCATCTCCCTTGGTTCCATACGTCTATGGCTTGCACTTTCACTTCAACCGTATGAACAGCCGTGGACGAGCTAGATCTTCGAGCCCCAATATATCTGTAGCCACGTGTCAACCCTGACAAAGACTAAACAAGGGTCTCAACTACTCTGATACACTGTAAAGAGAAGACATCGGGTGAACTTTGATGAAGAAAAAACGTGGTGTGAGAACACGCATCCAAGCACAACACTCGTAGGGGGCACGAAGACTGTTGAGAGGTGAAATAGCAGTCGATGTATCTTGGTTTAAAATTCGTTATAGTGGTCATTGTGATAAAAGTGTAAAAAGGGGATATTTTTTCTACAAATTTGCTAGGAAAAGGTTTGAAAGCAAAACTTAAACTTTTAAAAACGTCGACGGAATGATAAGTCTTCGAGGTTTCCCGTAAGCTCGGCTTTGTGACTCATACGGCTTATAGGTACAAAGACGAATTCAAATTATATAGAACCAATTGATAAATAAGGCAAGTATATTTTCTAATAACTTGTGAAATATCACCATTCATTGTCTCGAATAGCATCATGCCATTATCATAAAATAGAAACGTATGATCATGAAGAAATATTCTGTTTTTTCCGTTTCATCACAACCATCATCCTAACGTGTTGGCCCATTAATCAAGCAAACTCGACTACTATTTTAGATTTCGAGCGTAGGTATAGGGACTTTGGAGAGTAAAAATTGGATTGTGATTGATGATGATTGGATTGTTTTGATTTTCGCTGTTATTTTTGTTTCTATTACTTTTTCACGATAAAAACGTTTGGCAATTTCTGTGGAAACGTTGAAAGCCATTAGTTCTTAAGTACCGAGGGAAATGGTTTAATTTCGTTTTTACTGATTGATTGCATTGTTACCAGTAGGAACATGGAATGTACTTTTTTCTTTGTTTGTGGCCACATTGCAACAGGACACAATGTCCTACAAGTGCAATCTAAATACAACAATACAATAATAATACAACAACTTATAAAGATAATCATGAATGAAAAAATTTATTATACATATATTTAGTGGAAAATACTTTTCTTTTCTCAACACAACATTTCGGAAAAAGACCACCATCCGGTGATATGACAAAACATAGGCTACATTAAAAAATAATAAATACATAAAACATGTCAAAAATAAGGGTAATTACCAAGGGATCTCCATTGGAGTGGAATATGTACTGGGTTGACTTAAATGCAACTGTCGGATAATGGGATAAGCGATAAGGTTCATAAATTCGATTTCATGCAATCTGGACGTTTCTTAAAGGAACCTTATGGAAGAAAAGAAAACTAAAAGAGGCAGCTCAAACCTCAATTCCCTCCCATAAGGATTTATTTAGTGCATAGGTCGATAGGTGTTATTTATAGACAGATTAGAGATTGCTGTAACATTATATACTTGCTTTTGCTTCTACTTTAAAATTAATCATTGAATATGCGTATACCATTAAATGTTTATAATTGTAGCCTACATTATGGCACATTAATTTCTTAATTTAATATGGATGATAGTATAAGAAACAATTCACCTGAAATATACTTATTTTGAAATTTAAGGGGCTAATCTACGTAAATCCAATCGGTGCAGCTTTAACCAACCCTATGTCACGTGTGGGTCTACTCAAATAAACTGTCCCGGTTCGGTCTGCTGGTTCTACACTCGGCCCACGCTACGCAACAATCCCCCCCCCCCCCTCCTCACTTGCACAGCTTTATCCACGACCAAAACCGTCCTTGGGTCAATGAAAATGTTAACTCCGAAGTATATTTTGTCAAGCGAGTATAGAAACCCTCGGTGTTTTCTCTGTCGCCAAGTTCCATCATTATTAGCCTGGTATAACACTGCTACTAGCACGGGAACTTCCACTGAATTCTTCCAGAGAGTTGAATTCACTCAAGAGTGCGAATTAGGCTTAGTGAGGCATCCATTTCACAATTGAGTCTTCACTCTCGTAGCTGGAGACGTGAAAAGGCGAGAAGGGGACTACCATCCGGTACATATACACATGTGAAGCCAAATTACTAGAGGCACCGAACTGGAAAATTGCAGAATAGCTTCTAGCTAGCTGAAGATTGGCTGATTAATTATTAACACGTGCCTATCCATCGATTGGTACCTAATATAGCTGGTTCAAGTTGAAGTGATGAGAAAAGCAAATGCTTCTATATCTAAGGGAGAACGTTTGGAACCACACAGGCTCGGGGTGAAATATTTACTAATAACATTGTGAAGCAATTTCTTTTTTCAGTATCTTGACTGCTGAAGAGTTTGAGAATAATAAATGTCACAGCGCATCGCGTGTAGGCTTTAGTCGCTTTACAAAACATATTTAAACACTTCAGATTAAAGACAATTTAGGTTTTGAGTATACTCTTGAAAATCGACCGAATTTAAGGAATATACAATTTTAATTTTACACAATATCATCTATGTTGACGAAAAAACTCCCACTCTATTGTCAAGAATTCTATCTTAAATATTCATAAAATCGTTAAAACGTCCACCTGAAGCAATATTTGATCAGACCACCATTTTATTCTACACCTCCAAACTTAATTTTTAAATTTAAAATAGTTTTTCAAATCTCTCTTAAGCTAGAACGCCAACAGCAATACATGCAAATCAGTTGCTATATTTTGAGGTATACCAACGGGATTTTGTGTATACGGTTCCCGGAACCACCAAGTTTAGAAGATGGAAAATATAGTGTTGTTACTCAGCGCAACATATCATATCCATGTGTTCAAATACAAAAAACGCGGCATGTGTTTCTTTGCGAATGTATATAACTAACGCTACACGTGCATTAGAAATAATGTATGTCATTAAATAAACACTAAAAATTAAGTGACTTCGACGAATCGTTATCTTTGCTGTTAGAGTATAGTATAGGATTGTCAGTATATGTTTTGGCAATGGGAGGTGTCGACTGGTTTATAAAACATAGCTTACAACAACCTTCCTTTAAGAAACTGTATTACAAATTCTTTATTACACCATTTTTAACCGTGCGAATGATAAATAAATACACCTGGTATAAAATCGATCCACTTTCTACCCTGGAAATTGAAATTACATGTGATATAATATTAGAGACAAGAGATTAATCAAGAACTAATCATTATTAATATAACTGGAAAAAATTTGTAAATCGGCAGCAAAATATAGTAACTGTCTATCCGCCCCAGCAAACACAAATGTGATGTACCGGCCGGTGCCCGCTCGGGCTGCTCGTACGGGCCCTGGCCGGGCTGCCCGTACGGGTACCGCCTAGGAGTGTCCCCTCGGCCGTGACGGGGGACCGCACGGGCTACCAGTAGCTGCCCCGGCCATAGCCCGTGCGTGCCCCGTTGTTTATAAACCGCTTGATGCCCGCCCGGTGCCCGGCCGTTAACCGTACACTCTCACCCTGTCCACGCCCGCACGGTCCCCGGCCAGTCCCCTGCCTATGCCCGTCCATTGACAATATCTAACGTAGCATCCGTAGCGCGATCTGTGAGCTAAATGTAAAACCTAGAATAAAAAGTTTTGATTGATAAAATATCAGTATTATATAGCTTTATTGTCTCAAGCTCTGACATCAGTCGATTGCCTGAAAGTGAATATCCAACACATATAAATTACAAGTTGTTATAAAATTTCAAGTGTAAGTGTCTCGAACTCGATCCAGCAGCGCGCCTCTCCACCCTGTAAGCCAAGCCGTTAACCGTTACGCCACGGAAGAACTTGATGCTCGGAGGGAATATCCACCTATAGATACAACAGCAAATCGACTTGACTGAATTGTAGTAACTAGGAAGCTTCGCAAACGCTTTTTCAGGCGCGTTGTTGGAAAAGCGTAATTGTTTAAAAACGTAAAAAGAATAAAATTGCTATTTTCATAAGAAATAATTATTCAATATTACGCTAAAATTTCACGCGAATATATTAATTCATAAAATTAAGGTTCTGTAAAAAATTATTGCAATCGGAAGCATGTAGATGTTATTAGTCGAAGAAATTTTAAAAAATAAAAAAAGTCGTAAAATTTCCATTATCATGAGATATAATTTTTTGATTGCGCTCTAATTTCACACTAATATATAAATTCATGAAATTAAGGTTCTGTAAAAAAACCATTACAATCGAATAAAGCATGTAGGTGTTATAAGTCGAGGAATTTTTTTAAAATCCCAAAAAAATCGTAAAATTGCGATTTTCATAAGAAATAATTTTTCGATTGCGCTCAAAAACGTGGCAGTTCTAAGTTCAGAGATTTCGAAGGTCTCCAGAAAATTTCATTGCAATTGGAGAATCGGTTTAGCCGGAATCGTGCTAACAGTCAGACAAAAATACAGAAAGAAAGAAAAAAACATTCCGATTTTTTTTCTCCAGTATAGTGAAATGGAATAATTCGCTTCGCTCGCTACGCTCATCCAATTGTGCGCTTGCTCTGTGGCCCATCAGTATCGCATTTAAACTATTTTGGATGTGTTTTAATAGTGTTCAATATATTACACAAATGGTAAACAGTTTATTTTTTTAAATGGGTGCAATAAATTATTATGCTATTCCAAGCAGTTTCTGTTTTGAAGCGCATGTTCGAAATTTTGTTCCTGTAGTTGATATAGGCCGAGGCGGGTGCATATGCATAAATAAAGTATATGCTGTCCGATGCGATGCTGAATGATACGTTCATAAGAAAACGGTACTTATTCTATTGGTTTATGCAACCAAAATTAAATGACTTCATTAGAGATGTTCACATCTTTTTGTGTCAGTTGGTAAAAAGTTAAACTATAGTATACAGTGTTGCATTTTCTTTTAAGCTGTATAACAAGAGAAAATGTAAGCAGGCCAAAAGCTACTATATTGTAAGCAATGATAATTACTATGAAGCTTCGCAAACGCTTTTATAGGCGCGTTGTTGGTTGAGCGTAATTGTTTAAAAATAGCGATTTTCATAAGATATAATTATTCGATTACGTTCAAATTTCACACGAATATATTAATTTATAAAATTAAGGTTCTGTGAAAAAATTATTACAATCAGATAAAGCATGTACGTGTTATAAGTCAAAGAAATAAAAAATAAAAATCTCAAAATTGCAATTTTTATGAGAAATAATTTTTTGGTAGCGCTCAAATTTCACACGAATATATCAATTCATAAAATTAAGGTTCTGGTTAAACAATCATTACAATCGAATAAAGCATGTAGGTGTTATAAGTCGAAGAAATTTTCAAAATAGAAAAAAATCGTAAAATTGCGATTTTCATAAGAAATAATTTTTCGATTGCGCCAAAAAACGTGGCAGTTCTAAGTTCAGAAATTTCAAAGGCCAACACAAAATTTCATCACAATTGGAGTATCGGTTTAGCCGGAATCGTGTTAACAAACAGCCAAAAATACAAAAAAACGAAAAAAAACAAACTAAACATTCCATATTTTTTTCCAGTGTACTGAAATGGAATCTTTGCTTCGCTCGCTACGCTCTGCGCTCATCCAAAAATTCATTGTAGAGGAATATACTAACGAGTTGTTAAACAAGAACAGAATTCATTTTGTGTCTTGGTTAGTGTGCAGGGCAGCTAATGGAACAGTTACATTGCATGGGCCCGTCCGGGTAATGCCTAGGGGGAACAAAGAAATACTTTCTAGGGGCATGTACTGGCTACGGCCGTTGAACGCCCGGGCAGCCAAGGGAATGTTTGCATGGCCGGGTCCCGTGGAAGGGGGAAAAAAATACATTCACGGGGCTGTACGGCTACGGCCGGGTAGCTAACGGGCTAGGTCGGCTATATTACCAAAATTTGCCCGGTCGGGCCCCGCACGACACCCTGAGCTAAGCACCCGACGCAGCCCGTAGCCCGCACGATGCCCAGAGTGCCCGGACCAATACCGGTGTCTCCCCGCACGCTTGTGTTTGCTGGGGCGTGAGATCCCATGTGGTGACTTGTGACTGGTAAGAGGGTTCGTGTTACAACAGCCACTAGTGGCGCTATGCACTTTGCACTATATGCTAGCGCTTGGTCGCTGCAACAGTGCACTGAGTGCAGTCGCAGTTACGCGAGTGGTGCGTATGGTCGAGGTCATCCGAAGCACGCCGTCGCCTGCAAGCCGCGGCGGGCGGCGGATCTGCAGCCGCTGACTCTCACGCCATAGACGGCGGTAAGTCTTTCTACAATTTAATTATTTTAACCTGTTGTTATCTGGAGGCGGGGTGTAAGGGGACATTATTCTGGACAATGATTTATTCACATTTTGTCTGCTTTTATCTCAATAACGTATATCCAGAAACAAATACCATGCACTGTAATGGATGCCTCGATGTTTGTTTCTCTCATTAATTCCGAATATAGTAATAATATCAACAAGATTTTTAGGACGCGTGTTTTCGTCTAGTTTCAAACGCTTTGTGTGACACCCTACGAATACGCGACATACTGGATTATAAAACTCAACCGGTTTATGCTCGCACGCAGAGAAGTTGCTTTCCTTATCACTAGTCACTAAATTGCTCTTGAAAGTGTAACCCTTCATTTATATAGTACACTGTATTTACATCGAATATTTACCCGGAAGGATTTTCACTTTCCTACATGCCAGAGAAGGAAGACGTGCCAATTCCCTACTTATAATTATTATCATTGCCCATTATGTGTTAGATAATGTTTATGTATATTATTACTTATTAGTGTATCCATTAGGTTTATGCTAGAGGTATTTATAGGCCTGGTGGCCAGTGCAAGTGCATAGGCACCTTCTATATAACCATTATTTAGGCAATATTGTTGCATATTATTGTACGCATTTACCATTGTACCTGGCCACAATTCGTAGGATGGACTATTTATCACTGACTTTTTCACTGTATTAATGTATTCATACAATGGTCCATATTATTGGATGCGCGCTTTCTGATCCTAGCTTATTAGGGTCTGGCAATATTTTGAGACTTTACAACTAACTCCTCCGCTAAACGAATTTTTCTGCTTCCACACTTACATTCGTTATTCCTGCAGCCTACATAACGCACTGTCTTTTATTGTTGGATTCAGGTTACGCTCCTCCGATTTATTATCGCTATCGACTTGTTATACCTTTAATAATTCCTGACTATTTCATGCGCTCCATCTACCTCAGTAGACGACTATGCTTACGTTTAGGCATACTATCGTTAGCCTTGTATTGTAGGCCTTCTTAGTTTGGTTTTAAATATTTTCCGTTGCAAAATGAGTTTTCTAATTATATCCCCAAATCCCTGACACATATATAGAACGTTTTAATTTTACTCTTGTGATCAAGTTCTATATACCTATTTTTCGCCTGGAAAGTCAATCTGCTATGCATTTATATTCAATTAATATATTCAATGCAATTATACTATAGAAGGCATAAAGATCACAAATCATATTATTTTAAAGGGTATCTAGTCCATTCCTTTTGATTTCACGTTGATATGACCATCGGCCCAACCACCATTGACACCATTGACACCATCAAGTACTAGGCCCACTGAGGCATTTTATGTGCGTATTAATTTGTACCAGAAATAGAAACTTTCCAACTCGTTTTCAGCTTTGTTTAATGACTTGGTAAATGCGTGAAAACATAAATAAATCAAGATCGAGAGCTAGTAGATGAACCCCGCGCGGAAACACTGAGCCATCTCGTCCAGTATCGGCTTTGGTCTCGTTATTTAACGTTGTAAGAATTGGTCGAGAAGTCTGTCTTCTTTTATACAGAAGAAAAACAAAGAGTCAGTTTTTTGTTTCACGTCGTTTCTTGAGAGCGTTAACTTAAACCTGGGTCACTGGTGATTAGTGGGTTGACGAGTAGGCCTACGACCACTGCGAAACTGGAAACGTGGGGTGGTCGGTCTCGCCTCTACCCTACACGCGGCGTACTCGGTAGGTCGTCATAACATAACCCATGTTTTATGCGCAAACCAGTAATAATAACACGCGACCTGCCCCAATGTGTTTTAGTATACTATACTGCTTCCGGAATACTTTGCCAATGTCGCATCCGAGCTGTGTTTATCATGTTGGCGTTGTGCTGGATGCGAAGAGAAAATACAGTGTATGAACAAGGCAAGACCAAATATAGGAGATATGGATTAGACTGGATAATCGAGGGAGTGGAGGAAAATTATGAAGTCGACGTTTTTACAGAACATTTATTTTATCTTTATTTCTACAATTTTAATAATTAAATTTCGTGTTTTACACAGTACCAAACACGTGTTGCTCATCAAGGCTCTACATCGTTTGGCCTATGGAGAAAAGTGGTATTATGCTATCAAGAAACGTTTGACTTATCTATAAAGGAGTTAAATGTTTTTGTTTTCGTTTAAATAAAGGCTTGGCATGTAGCAGGTCTACTTCACGAAAATATGAATTGATAAAGAAGACCGAATTTTACATTTCTGAAAATCTATCAACTTCAAACTTTACTTTCTTGTAAATGTATATAAACGGAGATGAAAAACCTTCAAATCCTCTAAAGTTATAAGACCGAACTGAGTAGCCAATTAATATATTTCGGTGAAAAGATTCTCTTTTTAATGATCTAGAATCGTTAAAATATAATCCCTTTTTGAGCATAGTAGGCCTATATGTTTCAAAATATCTTACAAACTTTATCGCCTTTGGCTGTGGATCCAGCATACACTCTCAGAACTAAGTTTTGTTTCTATAAGTAAACTATTTCACCCGTTGTCGACTATTTTTATGCTGTTCACGCAACTTTTCAATTCTTCGAACAAGAAAAACGGCGCTGGCTCTTTTGAGAAGAGTGTTTGTTTCCTCAAGCAATGTAAAACATCCACACAATTCTTGTCCCCCACACAGTTTTGTAAGTTGCAGTACAACATTTAGATGAGGATATGAATGATATTTTCACTTTTCACACAAATGTTTCGACATAATTAATTTTCTACTCCAAAACACACATACACCTCTCCTCGTACGATCTTGAGAAAAACACGTTTAAAAATCTAACATGCAACAAAACATGTATTGACAACTTGTGACATCTAAATAACTCATTTTAATTCATTTGTACAGGGATATCCATATAGACAGGCTTTAGTGTAAAACATTGTCGTTAAGGTATAGTCGAAGTAATTAGTAGTACAACTCTACCCAAGAAAGGTTGTTTAAGATGGAAAACGGTACTTGTTCATTATCGGGACCCCCCGAAAAGTAGGTTAGTGGGGGGCCCGCTGGGAGTGGGGGGCGCGAAGCGCCGTGGCCTTGGGTCTTGCTGACCACGGCGAAGCGCTTCATGCCCCCCCCCCCCCCCCCCCCGGGCCACACACTAACCTACTTTTCGGGGGGTCCCGATAATGAACAAGTACCCGGAAGGTAGTCAACAGAATTTTCAAATTTATAGCCTATTTACTAATGGACTTTGCGAATATAAAAATATATTTTATACTATGGCTGTCACTTGGCATTTTAAGAAAGTGACGATTAACCGTCCTTCTATGACTGTACCACTCGGTTAGTTATCCTGTCTTCATGATACTGTGGTCCTGTTATGAGCTATGGTCTTGAAATTAGCGATGTGTATTCATGGTTTGTCAGTGGGAGCCTGACATTTTCCCAGTACCTACTTATTAATCTGCAGCTCAGAGGTGTCTTAAAGTGTAGAACTTGATTGGTATTGGATAATAACGAACATACAATCCCTTATTATGAGTGAAGAATTACCCTTGTAAAAGATTTTCAGTCAGGAATGCTGTTAGTGGGTATCGAACAAGGAAATTTCCAGAACAAAGTTGCGCATGCATAAGCCTTTACGTCGGTTCTTGAAACATATCAGGCGTTCACTCAGTTTCGTTCTTATGATGCGTGTAAAAAGAGGTGATATTCCAAAATACCACGTCACCACCTGAGGACTTCAACGTGGGTACTTTACTAATACCACCCTATACCTCTAGAATTACCTTAGCTATTGTCAAGCCTTAACCCGCCGTAAGACTAATGCGCACAGATGGTCGGACACTTGTCTAATGATGGCAAGTCATTAGTCAGCAGTGGGCAGACGTGCCGGCCGGTTGCGGTGTTGGCTGGGCTTACTGAACTAGGTAGTTCTGTGGTGGCCTGCAAGATGGTGGTTCGACCCACACACACACTTCAGGGTTAAACCCAGGCTTACCACCCTAGCAGATACACCTACGGTACATGTTGATGAGTATTCTATATACCCATGAGAAGTGGTTTTGTGTATTATTTAAATGTATTGCTTCTTATCGAATTTATAAAGGCAACTTTTAGTAAAGGTGTGCATGATAGGTATTAGGTATATAGTAAAGTCTTAAGTTTATTAATCTTCTGTTAGTTAGTCGGAAACGTACTCGTATAGGTTGAACTTATAGTAATTTGTACAATGCATGGTGTTTAATATAATATTGAACTCCTTAGTAATGTACTAAGGAGAAAATTAGACGATATATATTTAGGGTTCCAATTGACGACTTGAATTGTACCCGCCTCCTGACGTCACGAGGCAACATGGCGGAATTAGTGGGTATAAATCCTCATTTCGCAAGTTGACGCCTGCTTCACGGCGCAACACTTATCACGCTCTAACTTTTATTCTATTCATTATTTGGACAATAGTTAAATGAATAATATTTAGCAAATATATCATTCTTTGTAATAGCGATTATTTCGATTTTTTGACACAGTCGTTAGCTTGTTATAACAATGTAATCATTCATGTAAAATTATCAATAATAAATTTTCTCAATAATTTATTTGACAAAAAACTACTGATCGGATTTTGACAAGACCTCTTTAAAAATATGCACCAGACTTTTTAGACAAGAAATAAACTAACTTTCTAGATAGAAAGTGCACTGAACGAAACTTTGCAGCATAGAGTAATATGCAGGGTATGTATTTTTATCTCTTGCACTCTTGACGTGCGGATGAGCCGTGAAAAAGTGCACGCTGCATATTACTCTATGCTGTGAATTTTCGTTCAGTGACTTTCTATCTAGAAGTTAGTTGATATCTTGTCTAAACAGTCTGATGCATTTTTACAAAGAATCCTTGTCGAAATCCGATCAGTAGTTTTTTGTCAAATTAATTAATGAGAAAACTTAAGTCATTGATAATTTTCACTTGTGTGATGCGTACATTGTTATAACAAGCTAACGACTTGGTCAAAAAAATCGAAATAATCGCTATTACAAGGAATGATATGTTTGCTAAATATTATTCATTTAAGTGTTGTCTAAATAATGAATAGAATAAAAGTGATAGATGCGTGATAAAGTTTTGATGCGCCTGCTGGTTCAGCAGCTCCAAATTTGCAAAAGGCATTTATATCAATACTAGACTGCCTATGTATCGATTTAGCCCCGCCAAACTTTCAAACGTCGTCAATTTAAATGGATGTATTCTAAGCATTATCATGTTAAAAGACAAAAATTAATGCAATGAGTCGATAACAAACATGATTTGTCGATAGCAAATGTAAAATTTATTAATATCTGTTTATCGTGGAAACTGAATTAATGTGCAATTAGTTATAACATGTATGAGCGAGTAGCAGGTATTTCTGTGGGCTAAACCAAGTATTTCGTGCAAAAATGTATCATAAATAACTCAATAGGCCTACAGGTAAGCTATTTTCTGACACAAATAGAAGTTTTGCATGAATTAAGACCATGACTTAAACTTAGATTTAAGACTACTTAGCAACATGACACATGTTATGAATGTGACACAACATTACTTGTATTTAACGTTGACATCTTGAGTTTAGGATTTAATGGGATATCTGAATTCCCTGAATCAACGTTGCTAGCTTGGCAGGTTTAATGAGCTCAGCTATGTTTATCTCTTATTCCTAGACAAGAGATGATTCTTGATCCTTGCTCAGTGCTTATCTTTCTCTTGAACATCTCCACAACAGTCACACAAATTAACATATTCATTACCTATCAAGTAGTGTGTAATGCCATTCGAAACTGTTCATCCCCACAAAACAAGACTTGATTGTCTGTACATCAACTGACTGATACGAAGATGTATAACTGTCGCCACTCAATTGATTGTCACTTCATAACCGACGAAATAGAAAGTTTCCAGTTACTTAATTAATCAACTTCAGCATCACTTTCCATTAGTATCATCACACTGCTGTTGTATTTAGTATTATTCATTTATTAAATTTATTTTTGTCAACCGTGGACCATATATCATTTGTGATGAGAGAAATGAACATAATATGTCGGGTCTACATATAATAGGTTGGGCAGAGCAAACTCGCATGAACGCTGTTTTTAGTCGTGTAGATCACTATCAAAGTCTCACCTAAAGTTTCAAATGTGAGCAGATTGGCAAACAAATATTTTTAAGTATATAAAACTCGCTTACATATGACTTTAAAAAAGATACTTATCGCATATTCCAACGTGTATCTATCAAATTGCATATCTGTTTTGAGCGCACTGAACAGATAAAAGTGAAACTAACTACTGATAATAAATTTGAACACAGTATAAAGCGAACTTTTTAGTATTTTCTGTCGTTACAAAACTTGTTTATCGCCAAAGTTGACGTGTTTTAAATTCTCGCTATACTATCTCTCACATAATACACCAGGTTCTATTTAATTACGTTATTCTCATTAACACTTATGCCAACTTAAGCATTTATTTGTAACAAAATACTACAACCTTAACCAGACTAAATCGATTAATCACACAAAATTGCTGAATTATTCTCGTCTACTTTATCACTCAGCTGTGGAAGTGTTCCTTCCTTTATCTTTGAGGCATACAACGTTCCGAGGAGATTTTAACAGCTTTGTATTTTCCTTCGATGTGGGACAAGACATTTTAATCAAGGCATCAGCTTTTGTGCTAGTTTCTTTAGAATAGCGAGGCTTCTGTTTACTTCGGTTTTACCTTCAGACATCCCTTGTAGTATGCAATTTTCCTCGATTCCATTAGATGGCCGTTCTTCATCTCGTAAATAAGGTGATGAGAAATACGCTTGGATTGAAGACGAGGCGTGTTATTTTCTAGACCTACTTACAGGAAGTTCGAGACCCAAAAAAGTTAAAATGCTATCCGCTTATCTAGAAAAATACTGTACCATTAAAAGGTAATTAGTTGTGAATCTAGAAGGAATGAAATAATGTATGTCCTTCATGGATTGGGAAAATGGTAATCGGCTTATTCGAGCAACAGCAACGGTTTTTCGGTTTTCCCAATGTTATTTTACTGCTATTAGTCGGCAACTGCTAATTGAGATTACAGTAGTTTGCCGTTTTAACTTTTTTTACAGTGTTAGTTTACTGCATTCATCGGTCGGCAGTGTACAGTAGTTCCCTCTCGAAAGATTATCCCATAAGAAATAACACTGGCATTTTCTACGAGAAGATTGACCCTTGACTCGTATAGTTTTGCAATCACAATCTAATATTGGTCATATTCCCAACTACATTTTCCGTATCATCGTTGTTTGATTCAAAGTAACAACATTGTACATGTTTAAATCGTGCTAGATTCCTTCTACTCTCTTTCTCTCTCTCTCTCGATCTCTCTCTCTCCAATTGGTCATTTAACTCGAAAATGCACCAAGTGTAGGTCCGCTTTATAACTGATTGTTACACTTGGCCAAGCAAGCTGCAGAGTCGGACTTGGACCTGTTAGACCCTTCAATGGAACCACTCATGTGGGCCTATTAGACCAACGCAACGCACCTGTGTAGAAATCAATTGCTCTAGAAAGCTCGGGAGCTTTCAAAGTGTTGTAAAGAATATGTAACCAGCTTGGAAGGTGACTCCTATTTAGTCGTAAAAGTATATAGTAGTATTAAAAACGAACCTGAGCTTTACTTAGACATCCGCACATGTTCATATGTTTTAAGAGTTGTGCATAATTGCCTCGTTGCATCTTCATTTTGACTTCAATTTTACCAGTTTTGATCGCCCTTTAATGTTTTTATAGGAATACCAAAATCATTACATTGAATTTAAGACTAAACTGTTGCGTCGTTATGTAGTAAGAAACCTATTATAATGTAAGATATTTGGTTTTCAGGATTGTATTGTGTATCGTCTGCTACAGATAATAAGGTTCATTAAAGTAATAACCTTGATTGTTGATGTCTTACAACCTACATGGGCATTCAGTTTTAAGTTATATCTAAAAAATCATCCAACCGATTTGAAAGTATGAAAGAAGGAGTCATCTTGAATGGTTCTGTACCCAGAATGTTGGAATGCAATGTTGAAACAGCACACAGTATCCAGGGTTAAACCGAATCATCATTCAATGAGATGGAGGTTTAAAACTAAAATTTGTAATTAAATGTGTATTTTGTGATGCATGTACTAATTGAATCAGCTAGTGGCAGTGAGAGTAGTCAACTTAACTAAAAGCTTTGTTTGTTGTGCTATCAACCAGTTCTGTACCTAGTCCCTATAGCCTAGACCAACCGCTCAAAGTTACATCAACCATTAAATGAGATGTAAATCATAGTTAAACCCTTCCCGCTTCTATAGGGGCAAGATTCGTGCCATCACCTAATTTCCAATTTTCTTCGTCATCACCTCGGCCAACCTCGCTTAACACATTTGTGGCGGAAATCTAAATAACAACGATAAAAGCTATCTGGTTGAAATCCACTTAAATCCGTAAGAATTATGCAAAACGACTTTAGAGTGGATTTAGATTTTTTAAACTCGTGCTTTTTAGGGATAGAACCCCGTTGAGTGAAAATTTGACGGTGGAGATGTTACTGTACACAGTTGTCAAAGAAGATAAAATGAATCACTCATATGATTTATCTTCTTAAAAAATAAAAAAAAGCATTGTTTTGGTTTTATTTGTTACAAAAGGCGTTCAGTATTAGCCAACTTTATGGTCATGTATTGGTGTGAAAGCTGTTCTCTGAAAAGTAACATTTGCAATAAACCTTGCTAAGCTTAAAGCTTCGCAAACCAACTTTCGGGATATGCCATTAATTAACAAATAGTTATGAACCCCTTCAGTTAATTACAAAAATATTGAGGTCTTAATTTTTTTATGTCCAACATTACAAAAAAAAATTAATTTAGTATGAATGTATTTTACCATGAAGCTCAATTGGCAATAGTATCGGTATGAAAGAATTTGAGGTTTGGGTTATGTGTTTTATTCCTGTGATGATTTGGTACGTGGAAAAGTCCCAAAATGAAAAATTTGAATGTTTTCTCACTGATATGTCAACTATAGCCGGATTTAATAAGGTTACTTTTAAACTTACGCAAAACATGTAGACATCAAACTATCTTCTGGCAGCAAGAACAAGGTTCCTGGCATGAAATATGTTCAAATGCTAACTCAAACTCACCTTCTAAGTTCTGTTACACATTGTTCTAAGACAAAGTTAACACATTATTTGTATAACAAATAAATTATATTAATACAACCATCACTTATCTATGACGTAGTTTACATAAGATGTGCATGGCAATGAAATATAAACTGTAGATTTGTACCATATAGGTTTTGAATGAAGTAGTCTATGTTATAATGTATTTTATTCAGTGCAGTTGATTTGTTATGATTTTTACGTAGAAAGTGTAGCTTGAATTAAAGTGATAGGTAAATTTAGGATACTATTAGGTTTGATGGCATTTTAGTAAAACACATCTCATATTTATCGTCAATAATATTTAATTCGTCAAACGACTGACAGCTAAAATAATTGGCCATTGTCTCATAGTCAGAAAGTGTTGCTTTCTTTTTACTGAAACAATATGAACACACAACTGCCCCATACAATCAAATGGAATGTTGTTGTCTTGTTAAAGACGCATGTTTTATGAAACAATTTTCTGAACAAAGAATAGGGGCGCCATTTGGCATATCAAGTAGCCACCCTGCAGAATTGTGTCCACAATAAATAGACTACATACATCGAAAGCAGACACCATTGTACAATATAACTTGTATGTGTCAACCACCGCAAATAAATATGCTGATACAGCCCATCAGTGTCTTGCTAAACAAAGTCAATTACAGTGGAATCACCAAGGAAAGACTCGGTTGCAAAAAAATAAGCAATCTTGAAACCTAAAGTTTTCTTGAATTTAAAAGTCAAAAGAGTTTGTTTTGGGGAAGTGACGCCAAACCAGACGGAGGGTAGGCCCTCCAGATCTTGTGACGGGAGGGCCGATACTCCCTTAGGGCGAGACATGCATGAACGAACTCTGTTGCGCTCGACGATCCTATGTATATTAATAGCAACGCCCGGTACGTCTAGTCCCAAGGTAGTCCTTGCACGAGATGCAATGTGTGGGGTTGCCCCTTGGGAAGTTGCCTTCTACCTTAAACAATGCGCACATTTAAACGCGTATTATGCATATCACACAATCAATCCGAGGCGCAGATTAGGCTCGGCGTGAATGTCCCTGATCTCAATGTGGAAGAATATTGCATGAACTAACAACACTCACTATGCTCAATGGAAGATTTCTCTGGGGATTCCCCCTGGGTTTGCCTAGGTTTCCATCTCGTTCTATAGGTCGACCATGATAGCAAGTTCCATGCCATGCAAGGATCTCACCCTAGACGCTAGGGTGGGGTAAGAAGTTACATTTCAAGACTAGAAACCGAGATGAAGTGGAAAACATGGGGTTATAGCTGTAAATACTCTGGTATTACAATGCAATTTTCAAACATAAATTTGTTGAAGTTATTTTTATTTCAATCTCGTTTTTGATAACCATCAATAATCAAATGCAAACCCACGATTAATTACTAACCTACCAAAAAACTTCAAAGTTACATAAACCACTGAATACATTCTATACATACAAAATGTCAACTAAGGCTATCGTCCCAGGTGTTTTTTTTAAGGGTCTTTTTTAGTCCAACCCCAAATTAGTTTAAACACATTTCAAAGAAACTTTAGTAGAACAGGTAAATGATATTTTAAAAATTAATTCAACTTAACACTGTTCTTAGGTAGGAAATAAATTTTTATTATGTTGCAATATTTCGAAAAGTTTCACTTTTCTTCGACAGGCAGACATTTACAAAAATACAAACATCTGAACAAACAATAACCACTGCTATGTGGATGAAAAATTAATTGCAAGGAAGTTGTTTTTATAAGTAACAAGGTGGAAAGAAAAACATTTAAAAACTATCTATCCCTAGCTATAATTTATGACAAAGCAACTTTAGTTGTATAAAAGATATAGTTTATAGGCTCAAGTAGATAGATTGATTGATTTTTGGTTGTTAGTTGAAAGTTCATTGTTTATAGTTTGAGTTGATAGTTTTAGTTGATAGTGGAAAAAATACTGATAAATAAATAAAATAAATTATTTTAAGTTGAAAGATGTAAGCTTAATGGGTGCAGGACTAGTCTTGTTTTGATGGTACGAATTCTTACCACAATGCTGGAAATGCTGTACGTGCTGGGTGTACTGACAATCTCCGGTTATTTAATTATTATTATTATATAAAAAATAAAAAATAAATTAGTTTAAACACCTTATAATTATTTCCACATTTCCCTAAATTATTGATTTCTTGTTGAGCATTAGAAGCGTACAACTCAGACTTGGGGAAAGATACTAGCTACAAGCACAAATGTAGGGCACAGGTATATGTTAGATTTGTTTAAAGTGGCACTGTTAATATCAGCGTCATGTAGCGCAATGACCCGCAAGTAAAGTATAGTTAAAGGTTGGATGGACTAAAACCATCGGGGCTGAAAGTATTCCCAAGCTGGCGTATATTGACTAACGAACCAAAAAATCACATCATTAGCAGAACCCCTTGACGCCATTCTGCTGAGTGCAGTATGATGCAAAACAAATAATCTGCCTCTCCCAAGTAAATTGCCTCTCCATTCTGTTTGGATCGAATGAAGCCAATAAAAAAACATAATTTCACTGTTGCAAAAGAGCATCGTTTGTAAATAATTGATACTTGACTATTTTTCAAGCGATTTTCGGCTTAAATGAGTTTTTGAGAGCACGTCTACTAATGAATCGTAGCGACTAAAATAAAACGACTCAATTTAAATCTCTTGTTCCACATGCTCGTAAATCGACGTCGTTGTTGTTGTCGTTGTTGTTGTTTTATGACCTACTTAGTTTCGCATTAATATTTCCATACTCGGTATTCATTCCCAAGGGTGTTAAGCCAAAGCGTTTGCAGATTCCAGGTTTCTCGAATAATGTAGATGAGATTGTTCTTTCGAATCTTCTCTATTATCTTCGTCTTATGCGTCACTCGAAAAATATTCCCTTGTTTTTTTATGTTGTTATTAAGGTTTGTTGTGCATTTATTTAAAAAAAAATATGTATATTGTGAGGGAAGCAAATATACTATTACTATGAGGCAGTGTTCTTCCTGTCACACTCCAAGTTTTAGTTTTATATTATGTTTAAAATGTTACTTGTATTAACGCAAAAGAAATTTTGAAAACTACTAAAATAATTCATCAAAAACGGTTGTTCAATTCTAGCTGCAATATCGCGTTACCTATTCCAAGACTTAATGCGTCAACTTTGGATAGTGGATATAGTTACACGACAAAATTGCTTTCTGCTACCTGGAAAAGAGATGATAGTAAGCACATATAAAATCGACGTCCCCCCCCCCCCTCTCCACAAACTCGAATCTATATTTCCGAACTGGAGGACTAGTCGAGTTATAGACACTGGGGAGCCGGGTCGTGCCTCTATCTTCGCTCTTTTGGCTTTTCTAAATCGCCCATCCCATTAAATGCCATAAATATAGGTATGTGTAACTTAAAAGATGGTGTCACTAAACTCTAACTTGTAAACTTCCATTTCTAACCGTATTTTTTCAGAGTTCGAATAGTAAAATAAATTGAATTCACCCATGTTTGACTGAAGCGTTGGCCTTTTTAGTTGGACTTAAATAAAAGACCACACGGTAGCTCCTCTCCGTTGAAGCATGTAGAAATCATAATTTGTGGATGCATAACGATTAAATATTAAAATTATCGACAGTTGAATAGCGAACTTTATAATCGATCGATTATATCGAACGATAAAATCGCTAGAAATGATGTAAATTTTCCCAACAGCCAAGTGTGATCAAGATCGGATGTCTCAAATAGGCAATATAACTTTTTCTGTCAGAAATGGTGTCGTACCCTTAAATTTCTGTTACCGTGATATGTAAAATTTATTAATTTATTATTATTCTCATTATCACATTATCATCATAGATTATCAACATGTTATTGCATATCGACCATCGAACGATAATATGTATTATCGCATGTCCTCCAACTTTGTTATTATCTATACCTAAATGCATTCCTCTTTTGGAATTAAGCAATACATAAAAGAGGTAACTTCTGTACTAAATGTTTACCCAAGGGTTTTTCTATTCAAAATACGAATGCTAGTATATATTCTTTGCAAAAGATGTGTACAAATGAATAATTGTTTTGTTGTGATTACAAAGTATTGATTTTTTTAAATGAAAAAAAAAATAATTTAAACGTAGAGAAAACCAAACCTTCCTCTCTCAAATGTATTTAACTTTATTTTCCAAAATATTTAGAATGGCAAGACATGCATAGTTAACATAAATGTATTATATAATATTTAGGTATAGGCTAAGAAGGCTACATAAGATGGCATACGGCCTATTGCAACTATAATTTATAACACAAGCTACTCTGTATTCAACTTGGCAGTTGGATAGCATAACTTGGATGGAATAGATTAGTAATTTATACTTATTCAGGTTTAGACTTTAGATATGCAATATAACTAAGCAAGCTATTATGAAATATAACTTGGACTGTAATGAAATATAACCTCTTTGATAGAATATAAATTATAGACTAAAAGTAATAACTTAAAAAGATGTGTTTGAGTGAAGGGTACACATCAGATTTATCCCGAGTGACCCTGTTCAGGGTCCGTGCTATAGACCCAACTAATCACCAGACAGAAAGAGGTGACAATGTTTGTTTGTTCTGTTACAAACAAACAAAGAATTGTACAGGAATACGGATTTCACCTCTAACTCTTGGCCCCTACCTCCGCTCAACCCAGGGTTAAGATCAGGGGCGACGCTAGGATCTTGCAAAAAGAGGGGGGGCGGCTGGGAGGTGAGAACAATGGCTGGGGGGGGGCAAATCTAAATCTTGACGGGTAAATCTACCCCCCCCCCAACATCGTGATATTGCGTTACGGATACAATCGCATGATCTGCAAGTGCAAATAATATTTAATAAAATCATATTGATCTTAAGATGAAGAATAATCCTCGGGTTTTGGTGCCCAGATCAAACCACCTCGTTGTCAATGAAACTAAAGACACTAAGTCCGCAGAAAACAAAGGAATGAACAAAGAAACCAAAATTATGTGTCTACGTCACGTAAATAGATAAATTAAATGAACAAATCAATTTGACTAGGAAGCTTCGCAAACGCTTTTTCAGGCGCGTTGTTGGATGAGCGTATGTTTTTTTTTAAACGAAAAAAGCGTAAAATTGCGATTTTCATGAAAAATTATTTTTCGATTGCATCAAATTTTACACAAATATATAAATTCATAAAATTAAGCTTATGTGAAAATATCATTACAATCGGATAAAGCATGTAGGTGTTGTAAGTCAAACAAATTGTTTTTTAAGCGAAAAAAGCGTAAAATTGCGATTTTCACAAGAAATTATTTTTCGATCGCGCTCAAATTTCACAAAAATATATTAATTCATAAAATTAAGGTTCTGTGAAAAAATTATTACAATCGGATAAAGCATGTAGGTGTGATAAGTCGAAGAATGTTTTAAAAATATAAAAAAATCGTACAATTGCGATTTTCATAAGAAATAATTTTTCGATTGCGCTCAAATTTCACACGAATATATTAATTCATAAAATTATGGTTCTGTGAAAAAATCATCAAAATCGGATAAAGAATGTAGGTGTTATAAGCCGAAGATTTTTTTTTTAAATCGAAAAAAATCATAAAATTGCAATTTTAATGAGAAATAATTTTTTGGTTGCGCTCAAAAACGTGGCAGTTCTAAGTTACTAAATTTCGAAGGCCTCCAGAAAATTTCATCGCAACTGAAGTATCGGTTTAGCCGTAATCGTGTTAACAAACACACAAAAATACAAACAGAAAAAAATAAGAAAAAAAACATTCCGGATTTTTTTCTCCAGTGTAGTAGAATGGAATCTTCGCTTCGCTCGCTACCTCGCTACGCTCATCCAACTAAAATATAGAAAGAAAATATTTATGAATTGCACTTGCGCCATTGCGTTTGCATAATTAATTGCCACAGTGAAAAACAGTATTATTTGTTGGTTGAGGGAGGGGGGAGGCATTAGCGTCTCTCCTGTTAAAGATGTACAGGATTCCGGTTGTGACTAAGTAGGTGATTACGGTGTAGGGGTTACATAGTAGCCGGAGTTTTAAATCCCTCCACTTCACTCTTCAGAAGAACTCACTCGCAAAGCTAACACGGTGCATCGTCTGACAGTAAGTACCCTAAGTACAAGCTAATACCACGCTCTACGTGCATTGCGCTCTTAGCGTAAGTGCTCTCGATTGTAAACAAGATGATTGGGTTTCTGATACGTGTGAATCGACCAAGCGGTCTTCTTCTTAGACGAGGACTCGCCGAGACGAGCATATTGTAATACCGAATCCAAGCGTTAGTGTTTCGTTTGAAATTAAATTTCGATCATATTTCGGAAAAGTTTTTAATGTTATACCACCCTCACATTCTCAATCCTAAGCTTATGTTTTCAACTGCTTTGAATTAAACCTAATTCATTTTTGTACACGATCAAACGGTCGATCAGCCAGAACTTAAATGCAAGTTTTCTTAATTGTTTATTTGTCGGCACAGACACCATCAAGCAGCAAACAATGGCCAACCAGAGATCGTCATTTTTAATATGAAATAGCGACGCCAGAATCAAAAACATATTTATTTTGAATCCAAACAACTTTATAAAATTTGTTGTATCTTTTTTTGCTACGACGGCTCCAAAGTCTCCGTTTGCACATACCAGAAGTGCACAATCTTGCTTGAAGAGACAATCAAACCCGGTACCTTAGCATTCGCACCATGTATACTTTTAACAAAACCAGGCAATTGTAAAAGTGTTTTTCCTGCATTTCTTATCTCCTCCTGAAATGGAATATACCTCATAATGTTCTAGGCTTATATTGCAGCTTCTCTCAGTTTTGATATTTATATAAGCGGATGGCATGCAAAGTTTATACACCCAAACTTGTCAACTTTGTATAAAATGTATCTCACTTTGCCGGCAAGCAGTGCAGCGGATGCTTAAATTTACACCATGCAGAGTGAAGGCTATAAAAACCGTACATAAGGTCAACACGTCAAAACAGTGCTTGACATAATATTTATCATTGTTACACGTTGAGAGTGGTCGACAGCATTACTCGATTTTCAAAACACGTCCAACTTTGCAAAATGTGTTGGGAGTAGAAATAAAAATGAAAGGGTGGACGAACGGGCAGACGGTTTCAGATAGGAGTGACAGGATAGATAATGTTTATTATTGGAAGCGAAAATGAATATGCTATCTGCAGATAACTGACATGGATGGAGAATATATTCGATGACTGTCATTTATAGGGCAAAATTGACATCTTGCATTTCCTTGTTAGAATTACATAACACATTCAGATCATATTTTTTGTAAACCTATTTTAACTTAAGTGCATAGGCCTATAAGAACCATGACTATTTGTGAGTTTATCGTCACACTATTAAATAAAAATAAAATAAAATATAAATATAAGATTTTACAATGTAGCTTATTGTCCACTATTTTCAACTTCAACACCAATATTCAAAGTAATGCGTGACAATTCAATCTATAAAGATTTATTTGTGTGCAAAACACATTTTTTAATGGAAATTAATTTTTGTAACTTCAGTAATCAGTATGTGAACAATGTATCCAATATAACAGTGGGTAAGTTTTTAATAAATAAGAGAGAGATTACAAAATGAGAATCAAGACGAGTAATAGTTTTGTGTTTATCTGTCCTACTGTTTACATTTAAATGTATATTATTGCATTATAGATGCACATGCTCTGACTTTTACAGCAATGCCCTCGATGTTTTTTTTTACATAAACAAACAAAAACAATATCCTTGACACTAAATAGCTGCTAAGCACAAACTCTACTTTATGCAGGATTATTCACTGTAGGTTGGGCCATCCATTATAGGTTGGATTGCCGGTGAATATATTCTATCCGACAATCAACCCCACACAACACACATTTCCAGTGAGGAGCATAATACAGTTCATACCTGATCTTGTTTACCTTGCATCTCATGCAGTGTCAAGAAATCTCGATAATTAACTGTACGGTGCCAATCAAATCCGAATTTACAGCAATTTTACACATTTTAATTTATTTGCTTTATTTATTTATTTATTTATTTATTTGGTTATGAATTTATTTATTTATTTGTTTATTTATTTTTTAATTATTTATTTAATTATTTATTTATTTATTTATTTATTTATTTATTTATTTATTTATTTATTTATTTATTTATTTATTTATTTATTTATTTATTTATTCGGAAGAGTAACTGTTTAATTCATAAGTTTACATGAAGCCTAGGACAATTGAATGCTACGTTACCTCAATTATTAACCAATAAAAACGGGTGCAATTAGATTAATAGTTTTAGACAAGATCAGATCTATACAAAATAATATATGATGTAATAAAACTTAACAAAATTATAATTTCTAATTTTATTGTGTAATTTAACAAAACAATTTTAACCGATGACAAGTTAAATGTATTTTACAATATTGACTTCCATTATGATGACTTGAATATAACTAGGCGTAAACAATCATGACTTGTTTTCATAAAAACAGTAACGTGACCAAACCCGGCACCTCCACCAAAAATCGTAAAAATATCAGGGCATTATTATTTTCTAATATTCCTCATTGCAGTCTTCGAGTAAAATATTCTACTCCCAGCGATCTCTGTATATTATACTGCTCGCAATTAATTAGTACGATTCAGTTTTACAAGGCGTGGGATTAGAATTTGACCGTTGGAAGAAATTACAAAATTTGAATTCGTGTTATTATGATGTGTCGTGTTAAAAGAGCTATCATATCACCTATATTATTTATAAACACGAGTGGATGTAATGCACCTTTGATAAATGCTGCTGCAGTGTATATATTTCATATGTTTGAATAAATATTGAATGCAAGTTTTAATTATTGAATTCTAAAGGAAACTTTTTTGTGAATATTTTTAGAATTGAAACAACCTATGCTCTTACAATACTATTGGTCTACCGCTATTTGTCCATTATTTAGTTTTCCTTTGTACCTCGAAGTGTGCTTAAACTAAACTATCCCTCATTTTAATTAATTTTCGACCCGTCCACATTTCAACGTTAGCAAAAGTTGATTTGGTTTGAAATTGAATTGGTGGTTTTGAGAAATACTTGTATGTGACTTGTAATAAAAGCAAGTATTTTCCTTGATGATATCGTGATACTTGTACGTCCGCTCAGGCCTGGGCCGACTGATATTCTATAGCCCGCGGTGGGTGGGCGGTTAACTGCGCCGGCACCTGCTGATCTTTCACCAGATAAGACGATACGAAACAGTGGGAGGATCAAAACAAGTTTGCCTTATCGAGTTTGTTGAGGGTTTATAACCGTACAGCTTCTTTGACTTTTCTCTAAAAAAATCTTATATTTAAAGGACAAAATGAGACGTTTACTTTTATTTGTCGTATGACTACCTTAGTTGCTTAAGTGCTTCGTTAAGAAAGTACAAAGAACCAAATTGTTGTTGTTAACTCTGATTTTGTAGAAGATGCTTCTGACATTTAGCTCACCGTGGTTTTTCATAATCATGCTGTAAGGTAATAACCATTATTTTCTTCATCATATTGTGAAATTAAAGTTGTTGGTTTGAATTGTTTTCTAATTATTTATTAAACGTGGATTTTTCATATCTTTCACCGATCAATAATAGGTCGTTGTTGCCGAGATAATTGCACATTAAACATACGTATAACAAACAGTCTTATTATAAATAATTGCATAAACCAGCCAAAATCTTTCTTGAATTACTCTTCTTCACTTTCCTTTTTTCTACTCTACTCTACTTACTAACCTTATTCGATTTTTTATAATCTTCCTTTACGATACCACGCTAATTGAGCTGAAAACGCCTCCTATACACAGCTTTTTCTCGGAATGTAAACAATTTGACGTGAAATGGAGAATGCACAAACATCAGAACAATTAGCTGTCATTTGAAGCGCGATTGAAATGGGCCCCTCAGATAATACGTCAATATTGGAGACGATATGAGAACAGCGACGAGGCCGAGGCTGTTTCTAAAACATCACGTCAGCCGTGCTCTCACGAGGCCGTGAGAGGGTGTTGATTGGAGGGGGAGGGGAGGGGAGAGACCCCTTAAGGCAGACACTGCTGATTAATCGGTTTTATCAGTTTTAATCGAATCGATCGTTCATAATCGAATTAGTTTGGACTGAACGAGAAAATGCCATTGAGATTCCACTGAGACGTGCTAGCCTTCAGCTCATCAAGAGTAATTGGCAGTGGGCCTAGCCTAGGAGCTTCGAGAGACCTTGACCCAAATAAAAGCCACTTCGCTCCCTCTCTCTCGGCAGGAACGAGCCAGGAAGTGCTTCCCTACTAACGAATGCTTTACGAATAATTTATTTTTAATTGTTATCATTTTTGAAACTTTATTAATGAACAATAAAATAATGATATCATAATTCATAACATGGCAATAATAACTAACTTTTAGTATTTATACCGTCTCGGTGGTCTAGTTGGTTAAGGCACCTACCCGGAAAGTGGGAGTCCCGGGTTCAAACCCCGGTCGGGATATATATTTTAATTTCTGGATTGTATTAAAAATAAGTTTTAGTGATTTTTATCATTAGCGTAACATAATTTTTCAAATATCCTAGTTAGTTAGTTGACATATGTTTTTCGTCGCATTTTATTAGGCGAAAAACTACCCCGATTGTTTTCCAGGGAACCTTTGAATACCTCTAATCTAAGACTCTTATTTCCACTTTTGATTAACTTTCGTCGTCTTTCATTACCAAAAAATACTAAACGAACCTATTCTTTAATTAACCAATTTACGGCTTATATTAAAAAATTCGAAACCAAACATCCAAATCGATTGACCTTCAAACGCGACTTTAAATCGCGTTCACTGAGTCCTAGTTTAATCCGCAAACCTATTCTCATTATGTGTTTCGTATTTATATCTTATTAGGTAAGATAGATGGATTTATATTTGAATATATATTTTGAATCTAACTAACACGTCCAAAATATTTTTTAAAAAAACTGTTAGATTGTGAAATTTGAATATTACCAATAATTGCTCACACAAGGAGAGAAACATTCGGGTTTGTAATGAGTAGATTAAAATCATTTTAAAAGTAGGGTGAAAGTATGAATACTCCAAAATGTTGTTAGTCTTGAGGAAGCGAGAAATCTTTAAGCAACTAGTGTATTAAGGTGGTATGAATTTAATATGACTCACCTTAATTGGATAAGTCGTTATGTTATTTTAATTTATAAACTTCTAACGTGTTTTACCGTAAAATATGGTTTGAGAACTAGCTTTGTATTCATGATAATTGTGCTTGTTAAATTCCGACATACCACGGTTTCAGCATTTTACTTGCTGGATATAATTTGTAAATAGAGTAGAGGAGACTCTAAGAATGAGTTTCAACGAGTAACTTGGCACTAAATGTCTCATTAGTGTCTCATTAAATGAGTATTTGAGGAGTTCTAAATCATTAAAATTCTTGATTAAATCAACTGAGTCAACTCAGAAGAGAGTATATACACGTTTTTTCAACCGTCTACGAAATAAAATGATTGACTCTTTGAATTAAACAAATAATTGCTGTCAAAACGGCAACACATCTTTGTATGTTTAATGATTGTACGCAAGTTATGTGACAATAATTTAACACCTTTGGAAGTGATTTCAACTGATATTGAAATGAATGATGGAAATTTCATTGTTGTCGGTCATTGCATATTATTAATTTATTATTAATATGCACTTGATTTTCAAAAATATATTTTGAAAACTTTGTCACTGGCTGCACTCGTTCCTGTATTGACTTCTTTGACGTTGAGTTTATTTACTCGTCGGTAAGGATTTTTAATGCATGAAGAGGGATCAAGTCATGTTACTGCTCGCCAACAATCAAGAATAAACCTAAAGATTAAACCTCACAGGATGATTTGCCTTTTTACATTGAGTATATTATAGTCACTTTTAACTCAGCACTTCTTTAGAAATGTCTGACGATAATAATGTTAGAATCGACAGTCATATAAATTAGTAATTGGAGTATAATCCTAGTCCCGTACCTCTGGTTCAATGTAGGCCTACTAACTTCAAGCTACCTTCTCGGTGGCCATATTTGATCTCAATTCTAAATACGGCCACGTTCCTAATTGAAACCTTAACTTATCCTCTCGCTTAAAATTTAAGTACTTCTTAACTCTCCCGTTTCTGGAAGCTGAAGGAGTTAAGGTGAATACTCTTATCAAATCGCGTTCTCTTCATATCTTGTAAGAAAATTGAGTTTCAAGTTCGTTAATTCGCCATTTTTAAGTCAAAGAAAAACGCAACTATATAAATAATAAAGCCATGCTTGAGGATAAACAAACTTATGTTCTTTCGTATTAAGCCGTTATCACTCATGTTCTTTGTCGTTTTAAAAAATAAAAGTGTTTTAAGAAGGTCCTAAGCTTTGTGTGTTTGTAAAGATCTTGACTTCTTGATGTTTTATTCTTTTGAAAATATGCCATTAAAGAAACCTAATTATATCGGCCGAATCCTGACTTAAGTCTGGTTGCAATTATTATTGTTGTCTCTCTATATAGCTAATGGCGTTGAGTTAATATGAAAGCGTAGCAGTGTTTTTAAAGTGAATCATCCAAGTCTTCAATTGACTTTTGTGTGGAACGGTAAAAAGCTAACTTATGTTCCTGTTGCCTGTTAGTTTTATTTATACTGTCGTTGAGCTCCGTAGTGTTTTTATGGATGATAATGAGCGTCAAAGAGGGGAAAGCTTTGATCACTGGAGTCTGGCAAACATGGACAAAACCTACCTCACACCCTTAAATTTAAGTAAGGCCCGGAAACCACAAAACTGCCACCAAAAACGTATAAACTCTACTTATAGCATAAAATCGGGATGGTTTAATGACAAAGAAGCATTTTCGTATAATGGGTACGCAAAGCGTCCTATAGATAATATGACGGTAAAAAAACTCTTTTGAACAAGCCAAGTTGAAAATTAATTCCCCGAAAGCGGCCACCGTCAAAGAGATGTTATTCGCTTTCTTCTTCGAGTATGTGTAAGACAAGGCGTCTGCATTTTAATCATTGTGGTATCATCACTCATTAAGGTAGCCGAAGTGATGACCAAACTACAAGACCCTGTTGAAAACCAGTGACTACCGTAGTGTAGCCTTATTCTCTTGAGATTTAACGTTTGTGTAATGAGATTTTATTAACAATTAAAGTTTAATCTCAGTTTTTAGGGCCAAGAGTTAAGATTTTGTCAACGTTTAAAAACATTTTTCTCTTTTATTTTTCTTAAACACAAAAATAGCCCAAATAACCATCTATCTGGTTTCGGGGTAAATGTGCATATAAATAAACATAACTTTTATACTTATTTTTAATGTGTATTAAGTCTGTCACACATTGCAATGGCGTCTATTTTTCAGCAAAAAGTTTCTTCAACACCAATTACATCACATATTAAAAAAGCACTAAACATTGGATTTCAGGTGCTTTTTGTATAGCACTGACGAAAATACCCATGAACCAAAATAAATTATCGATCGTATTTTTTCTATAGTTTTTAACCCACGTATAACTGTAAAACATACAACTATATTTATTCACCATTACCTCCAGTCGTCCCATTACTAGTATTGATTGCACTCCATCCCATACCCTTCATTAGTGGTACCAATTAGTTCAAAATTTTGCCTCAAGTATTTGTTCCTCCATTTCGTGATCATGTTATTTAGAAATCCCATGCGCAAAAAAGGCAAATTATAAAAATATTTAACGTAACGATCTTTTTTTTTTCAATTTATCTACTTCATTCGCCCCTCTATGCAAGTAGTAGTCAAAACTCAACGTCAGCACCACATTTTGATTGGATATTTCGTTTTTTATCCCCTCTGATATTTTTCGTGGTTCATATTATATATTACAACTCTGAACAAGTTTTATCTTATATTCATTTATCTGTTTACGTATATAGCACGATAGTGTCAGTCTACGAGTATGTCTAGCAACTTTGCTAAGTACTTTCAGACACATCGATTCCCATCGTCAGACAGTAGTACACCTAAGGAGAGGACGTCGTTGCAAATGCATTATGGAAATTACAACAATTTGGTGGGTAGAGTGCTACTTCGGATTTGAAGATTAAATTTATAGCATACTGAAAGGCCTGGCTGTGTTCATTTCTATCCTAACCGTCGCCTACATTTACATGTACAAAGTTGAGGACTTCAGAATCTGGCACTCCAAAACCCAGCAATGAAATAGGATCGTGGGTGACTTTTTTGCTGTGTGGTAACATGGGTAACAGGGTCTATAGACCATTTTTAAAAGCTATACCCAAATAACAACGAGTCTTTTTTGTATCAAGTCATAAAATAAGATAATATTGGTTATTGATTGAAAAAACTTAATAGAAAAGAACCCTGTAAATCCGTTATTATTATTTCCTTTAAAGTTTTGACCTTATATCTAAAGAAATCAGCCATTACAAAATATATATTTTTTAAATCGTTTACCTACTACAGAGTAAAACATATGCTCGGAAATGTATTATGCCCAGGCGTTTAATGTATTGTATGTTCTTGTTTAAATTCACAATTTTCCACTATCTATTTGCTTTCAAATGATGCTGCAGTACTTATGTTAGTTTAGGTGGTTTTGAAGAAGTTCGATAAAATCTATGATATTTCCCCGGACTTCCTTCACGGGTTGGTCAGAATACGGACGGATGTGATGATTAACTGTTTCCCCGTCGCCTGGGAGATTGGGGGATCCCTTCCCTACCTCCTCCGCCCAATATAGAAGCAAATGCGACTAAAGCTCGCTCAACGGTTCTAGATCTCGACACTTTAAGGGGGATCTCGCACAGATTCTTCTTTTTTAAATACACATAGTATGCAAAAGGTAGACAGACTTTGAATTGAATATTTTCTTATGAAAGTTTGAAATTGTTGGGTCTTTCGAGCTAGGCTCATGGTCGATATTGGTAACTGGTCATCCAACTGTCATGAGATGCAAAGAGAGAGAGACGTGGGAAGGGGGGGGGGGAGAGATGGAGAGGGATGAGATTGAGATGAGAGATTTAAGCTACACTCGCCGACGTGTATAATTCAGTCAAATGGAAATTTATTTTCCCTAATAATTCTTATATAGATACCTTGTTATTTTCTAGTTTAATCGGTAGGAAAAAGGCGTGAACTTTAGCATGAGCAATCAGCAGCCATATTTGATAACAAGTCAAGTTCAACAAAAGTTTATAGTATAAAAGGTTTGTGCTGTACACTGTTCATATTATGTAGCTCGCTGTACAAATCTTGGATATATCATGATTCATGAGGTTTTATGTAAATCAATCCAGAAATTTAAAAAATCCATCCCAGCGGGGTATCGAACCCCGGTCTCCCGATTTCCAGTCGAGTGCTTTACCCCTAAGCTACCGGGACGGTTAACTTCATAACATCTGGAGTTTTGGTGCATTGTAGATCTGAATAGATTGGTTAAAAATAGATTGAATGAAAATGAAAATGAAATTGAGAAATATCATGAGCTATTTTCAGTGAATTGTCTTGGTAGGGTTTAGAGTTTTGAACAGCTGCTAGATTGATACATACATTTCTTAATTTCTGAAACATTAACTTCAAAATTAATCTTTATTGTAATGTAGGGTGTTTTCAACCACCAACATTTTTGTTGCGAATATTTTCGATTGCTACCAATTAATAGGGGTTTTATTGAATAAATTTATATTCAATGACTGATGAAACCTGCGTCAGAAAATCGATTTGAGTAGGTTAACTTGAAAACACGTAGGGTAACTCCCTAATGTAGTGAGTGCAAACGTTCTCGAAATACGTTTCACCTAGTCTACCCACACCCCCTCCCCCCTCCTGCTACTAGCCATCCTTCTAAGGGGAACCCTTGATTTATGTAATTGCTTCTACAAAATAAAATTACAAAATTGTACACACATCACAAATAGTGGCCAATAACGGTAAAATACGCAAAAATGAAGTTGATCTGTTTCGAGTGGATGTATTAATTAAGTATATTTATATGATTAAATGATCAAAATACATCAAAATTTGATTTTTTTTTTCATGTTTCAATGTAAAATGTAATAAATGTTGCTTTTTGGTATAATGTTCTGTGAAATAATATTACTTAACTAATTTTAGTAATGCGTTTTATGAAATTAATTCTATATTATTATTATAGCATACGAATATGTTTATGATTGTTAATGAGTTAATAAAATCACAATACATATTTCAATTCAACTAAATAATACTTTTCTATTATGACTGTGTTGTGCAAATTCATAAAACGCGTGTTGTTTAAATCGTGATCGTGTAATACTTGCGACGCGATAGTTGTCAAAGCATGCTACATCAGTTGCGTTTCACGTCACTGGCGTTATGAGTATAGAAGATTGAACTATCAATTACGTCCTAACTTCGTTGTTAGTTTTAATCTAAAGCGGTACATACAACGTAGATTGCACAGTTTCAACGTCCGTGTTCATTATTAAAAATAAGGTAATTATAATCTGTTGCACGCATCGGGAAATAGCGCTGCATAGGGGTTATAAAGCTTCCCATCAGGGAGGTAGCGGAGATAATAACTCTTTTAAGTGTCATGCTCCTCGTATCTTCGCTTCCTTCACACGTAGACGAGATACAACACTGAACAAGCTATTGAGTTTATGTCGGGAAATTCGATTTGTGGAAAGAGGGTGCATCGAACAGAATACTGTACCTGTTCATCCTAGCTACGCTCAGATTCAAGGCATCATCCAATTTTAAAACTTTCATAGATAATGTTTGCCTATTATTTGGTGAATGTTAAGTGTAGTAAATCGTACATTCATCTTTCTTGATCTCTAAGTTGGATTGATTAACTGTGTAAAAGTTTAACCAATATGTTTATTATTGTTTGCATGTTTATTTATTTACATTGACCACTTCCTTTCAGAATATCTCCAAAGCCATTAGTGTACTTTGTATTTGATTGTTGAAATATACATTAAGTAGTTTAGCAATAACCAAGGAAATGGAAGAATAGAACTTTCTTGGGACTATGCATTATTTCATATTTTAGATTTACGTACTCAATTTAAATTTGTTGCTTTAATGTTTTACTGTAAAATTTATGGAAATATTCTCTTTCAACCATTGATGAAAGACAATGTCAATCGTAAACATTCGTTAGGTATACTATAGTGTAAAGTTATACTATTTAATTCGCATTGCCTCGTTTGTTAGTTGCTCTAGATGGAGAACGAGGATCATTAAGCCATGTTTTCTTCGGTGTAGCACAGATAAGTTGTACCACTTTAATAACCCACTCCAATCAACTACGTGCTTCTATAAATTATAATCATCTATAATTCCGTTAATACTTATAGATGAATACACTCATACGTGTCTGATTGTAGCAAATTGTATGATTGTTTCTTAAGTCACTATTAATTCCTTCTGTCATTGTTGAGCCGATTCGTTGTTGAATTCGATAAATGCATTACGCGGGATGCGAACCCAATACATTGATTCATTCATACGTCTCTAGCCTAGAACAGCCTCTAACCAAGGAAGTTGTGGAAATGCGCAGAAGGCCGACTGTAAGAGAGGTCCTGTTATATTATACATTTATATATTTAGTATTTACTTAACAGAAACTTCACGCGATTTAAGTTCCTTATTTGTTTGCTTTAGAGCTAAAGCATATTTATTTATTCGCGGCGACGAATGGCACCAAAGTCAACGCCGCGTGGAATATTGTGATCTTGAATAATCGGAGTTCTCTCTCTCTCTCTCTCTCTCTCTCTCTCTCTCTCTCTCTCTCGCAACCCGGGCGACACAGCGGGAAAGACAGCGAAACATTAACTCATCATTTCCGCTGAAAACAGTTTTATCAAATCCGATTCTCCCACTAACCCACAGAAGCTTTATCCCGTCCGTACCCCTCGAGACTTTCGTATGTTAAAGAACGCACTCGAAAACTTGCTAGGAAACTAAATGTAATGGGGTTTTCAACTCAAGTGAAACTTTGAAGAAGGAAATATGAGGTATGCGTCGTAACAAAGAAAAATAATTTTAACTAACATTCAATAAATTAAGATGTGACATATTTTCGTTGAGGATGTCATTAAAAAAACAGTTGCACGTTGATTTCAAGTGACTCTTTACGTGACTACGTTGTGTTCAATGTCCTAGGGTTGTTTTAAGCAGACTCAATACAAGATTCGCCATAACGACTAAAGAAAATAATGGACAGGCCTACATTTTCAGTCAGGATGCCGGTAGCGGGATTCTAACCGTGACCTCCCGAATCAATGGGCTATACCTCTGTCGTTAATCTTCTTCTGTCGGTATATGACAGGACAGGAGACGAGATCTTCTCCGATGTGTTTACCCATGTCTCCCGCGTGTGCACCTCAGTAGCAGGCTAATGATAAATGCGACCAAACAAGGGGGTGTGAGATAAAGGCTTCTTTCCCTCCAACTGCTCTGTTGTGGCTGATAACTCAATCAGGGCGCTCCCCATTGCATTTGATTAGTGCTCTGTGCGAGGGCTGCAAACGAGCGGCTAATCTAGACCAAGCGTCAGATCCAACCAGTGTGATATTATTCTAGGGATTCATTGGCCTATTTTGAAATCGGAGTAGAAACAATGTTTTCGAAGTGTATTAAGCCACGTCGAAAAACAAAACCAGCAAAGCACGTTTAAAATTGTTCCCCTATGACCCAAAACAAATAACTTATAAGTCATATGTTTATATTTTATGCCCTGAATAAATCCAACCTACTAATTTCTAATTCAAAGTGCTTTAGTCAAAATCTCTAGTCAAATCATCACACTTGTACAAAGTAGCTTCTCAGGAATATTACTTTGTCTCCTGTTAAAACAAGTACTTTATATTTTTGTCTAAACAAAATAATTTATAAACTTATCTATAAAGCTTCCATCCATTATAAACATCTTAGAAAAAGACTGCATTCAAATGCTCTCGGCATGCTCATTAGTGTGTCCACCATTGTGTCATTTCTAGAATCAAGATAAAATGTAAATCTCTCCAATAATTTTATATTTTACAGTATAATATGCTTTTATACCATTTAACACACAACGAAAATATATAAACTCAAGCTTCTGTACAATAACAAATAACAATGTACTAGCTGTAGCGAAACAAAAAGTAGCTCGTTATCAATTCCTGCTCTTCTCATCCAAAACAGCGCAATTAGCTAATTGCAAAAATTTATAACTACGCATACAAATACGTACTTAACTTGCAACAATACCATGAGTCTATCTTACAAGAATATCATTGTATTACATTGGGACTGTTTTTAACATAAGTTTTCCAAGAATGATGCAATTCGTCTGTTCTAACTTTTAGCAGACAAGTCAAAAAAGGAATAGATTTTAAAATGTGGAAGCAAAAGAATTATTTTGTTATATTTTTCAAACCCAAAAAAATGTTTCAATTCAATTCAATTCACTTTATTTTTCCAAATATTACAGTACAATGCATTTTAAATCCAACATATTTGTATACCCCTATAAGACTGAATCTTGAGGTGGGGCATACCAAGCTAATTTGAAAGTTGTTTATTTTTATCATTAGTTTAATTAACACAAAAGTACCATTGTAATTTGGTTTGGTACATAGTCAGTACTTAAAATATGATCATACACTAAGGCTAGGTTTAAATATTATTATAAAGGAATAAACATAAAATTAAAAATATAAATATTCATATTAACAATTTTAGATTAAATTAACATAATGTTGTTTTTTTGTAAGTGCTTAATTAAGGCTAAAAACGATCAGGTGAACAAAATAGGACAAAATTGGACGAACAGGTGTGACATAAAGCGATTTTAAGTCTACTACAAGCAGTTGATAGTATCATCCTTTCGAACTGGTTAGTTTCTCTCCTCAAAATAAAACTACGTGTATTCACAATTTAAGAAAATTAATGGCTGTAAATATGATTCTGTAGAGCATCAAATATAATATATTAGTAAAATACCAAACATAAATATTGCGTTCTTAGTATTTGTCTTGCCACACTTTATATGGAAGTAACAACATTCTCTTTATCAACAAGATATGACTGATTGTAATCTTTTAAAAATCCATCTAATTCTTTTTCATTAGCAGCAGATTCTTTTACTACACAGAATTGCCCTAGCATATGTAATAATGTGTGCACTCTATGCACTATGGCTATGCGTGAGTGCGGATTTGCGTTAGATGTTATGCCCATTTTTGCTATCTGTTTTGTGCGTGCATTGACAAGAAACGTTGATTTTCTTGTAAAATAACCACTAAATTACATGAAATTACTTAGACAGTTGAGACTGTTGGAGAAAGTGATTCGGACAAACCAGACCTTAAGCAGACTACAAGCTTTTAGTCTGGGTCACTTTAAAGCTCTACCTATTGTCCTATCGTGTTGTGGTTTGCATTATAATGTGTGTTAAGGGCGACAGAACACATTTTCAAAATATTGCTTAGTTCTCTTGTAACTGACCAAAGAGTTTTTTAAGTAATTTCCTAATCAGCTGAGTAGGGGACAATTATTTGAAATTTTCATAAGGTCTCTGTACGCACCATGCCCCAATCCTGCACTGTTGTTATTTTTAACAGCCTCCCAAAGTTTCAATATTTTGTTTAAAAACTAGAGATCGAGTCAAGATTGTATGTGAAATTCGCTGAATTTAGCGGTCGAGTCATTTTTAAATGGTATTGGCATTGGTAAATGGTATTTATTGGTGGGATTTAACATTCTAAAAAATGTTGGCCTGAGCACGTTCAATCGTTAAAACTTTAAACTTCCAAACGATTATTTAAAAAAAAACTAAAAGAACAGTAGTTGTTAATGTGTTTACTCCAATGGGCCTAGATATTTTCAAAACCAGATTTTCATCGTTATTTAAAAGATAGAAGTATGTATCCTCGTAAAGATATAGGAAAGTGTATTTGAAAATGTGTTGAATGTTTGGGGTTGCACTGAAGGTATGTGACAGGAGGTGATTTCTGTGTGAATTGATTGACAAGATTAAGTATATATTAACGAACTGAGCAAAACAAAAGAAGTTTCGAACTGGTTAGTTTCTCTCCTCAAAATAAAACTACGTGTATTTACAATTTAAGAAAATTAATGGCTGTAAATATGATTCTGTAGAGTGTAGAGCATCAAATATAATATATTAGTAAAATACCAAACATAAATATTGCGTTCTAAGTATTTGTCTTGCCACACTTTATATGAGGAGTAACAACATTCTCTTTATCAACAAGATATGACTGATTGTAATCTTTTAAAAATCCATCTAATTCTTTTTCATTGGCAGCAGATTCTTTTACTACACAGAATTGCTCTAGCATATGTAATAATGTGTGCTAGTTTCTCGTATGGCCAGTTTGTGGGAGACCACAAATGTATCATCCCCCACCCCTCCACCCCTCCATCCATTAAATCCCTGATTATTTATTGCTATCTATTGTTATTCACCCCTTTTAGGAGAACTGCAATATTGTGGATGTGGAAGCATATGCAATGTTTGCATATTGAACTTTCTAAATTGGCCTACGATTTGTTTTTGTTTCGTGGTCATTTGATTAGCTTCCTTCCGGATCGCAATTCCCCGTTGATTATTTATTGATGACATGAAAGATGATTGAATGATTGATTTTAGGCTTCACTCTTCATACATATGCAATGGATTGTGCTAATGAAATCGAGAGAGTGATTGATGCTTTGTGAACAGACGTAGGAAACGATAATCTGTAATGACAAGATCTTTGACTTCAACAAATGTAACGATAACAAAATTGATAGCATGAGGTTTAAACGGCTGCATACATATTGAGAGAAAACATTTTAGAGGAAAACCCTCTTTAAGATGTACACCAATGAGCCGGTGTGACCGTGTTCAGGAGACTAACTGTAGTGAAATCTAATTCACACTCTTCAAGTGACTCACTAAGAACTAAAAATAGTATAGCTGGGAATTAATGTATAGGGGCTGTTAGAAGGACTCAATACGAGCATTCGCATATGACAGAAGATAACATTGGAAAAATCTTGAGATAATGATAAGGGTAGCGCATTGGAGGATACCAGAAAGTCAGAAGCTAGAGAAAAAAACATCAACAAGAACGCCTAACAAAACATCCCCTTTAAGCCAACAAGAATAATTTGATTTAAGTAGTCACTAGTCAGGTATCACCAGGCTGACACATGTCCTATTCGATGCCACTAACTTAGCCGGCAAGTTCGGATTAAGCACTTTGCTAAATCCACTGGCTCAGCTGGGCTTGCGTTGTTCCCCGTCCACCCACACCCACATTGCCTTCTGAATTCAAATTAATATCGTGCCACAACATTAAACCTCACAACTCAATATCGATGGCTTGTTTTGTTTTATTGTGGAATAGAGAGAGATAGAGACAGACCAACGGAGCTCATCATAGTATTAACAGCTTGTACATAATCCACGATACTTGCATACGCTCAAAGTGATATCCCACACTCGCAATACTAAAACTACGACTAAACTACGACCACGACCACGACCCCACAAGCACGCTAGCATAAAAGAGAAAAACTTATTAGGGAAGTTTTCGCGCCCTAAAAAGATGAATTTGTTTGTCTTGTTTTAGTTATCTTCTATTGGCCAGTTTCAGTTCCAATTATTGTAGGCCTACAGACGTAGGATGAACAAGTGCCAAATGTATGGTGCAATGTGCGTACAGTTTTTAGTGTCTTCCATTATACATAGCTACGTCATAAGATAATTCTCAATTTTAGGTCTTCAACAGAGTGATTATTTGTTTAAAATAAAACTATATAATTTTAAATTATTTTAATCATTTTAATGAACTAAGATGGGCATCAAATAAATACAGGGAGGGCGGTGCTAGCCTTAAAAAAACTTTTCTGTGTGCTCAATCTGTCGACAAAGCTGCAACTATTTTTTTACTCCGGGCCGTACCAGTGTGTTAGTAGGTTGTATGTTGTGAGAGTCAGACTTGCCTGACATTTCCCCGCACAGGTTGACGTGTGGTCAATTCTTGGCGACACGAAGCGTGCGATCCATGACTACCTGATGACACAGCGCCCCCTCTTGAGGTCCGCATCAAAAGGCCACGTTAGGGTGGCCGGGCTTATTCTGTATTGCAAGGGATTGGGGGGAGAGAAAATAGCCTTGGGGTTCTCACTGCAGGAACCTTATGGTTAGCGCACTCCCTCGCACTGTCGAGCTCGGATTAACTTAATACAGTTTTTAGATGTTATCATCAACGTAGAAACATGATTGCTTTCACGTATGCCCTTTTCTGCTTGGATGGTATGGTGTTTTTAACCTTTTTTAAATTCACCTATGTTATCCGGCGCTATGAATACCTAGATAATATGAATACGAATACGATTATTAATGAAAACTATACGTCCATGGGGTCATGACTTGCCCCACTGTAGAAGTAAATGCCAAATCTATGTAATATTTCCCAAACAATCTTCTTCCATGCACAGAAGAAGCTTTGATTTACCAATTCCGTGTACTCTGGAAGACTGAAAAATAGAACAATGCGTTTTCATACCGTTCTACGTACCTCAGTGGCTTGTTGGTCGGCTGGGTGTATCCTTGCTTCCAATACAGAAGGTCCTCGGTTCAAATTAGTGTCTGGTCCGAGGTTATTTACAACTGAAGGTTGTATTTATTTATCAATGTTATGATGTTATAAGTAAACGTTTACTTTGTCGCTGTCCAAGCAACGATGAACACTGTTATAATATCCACCACTGAAAATCATTTCTTGTGAGTGGTTAGACTATAAACACAATGAATGTATTTATAAATGCTTAAGAAAGTATTCTGTGTTGATAAAAGGGTGTAGAAACATAAGAGACGAGCGTAAACAACAAAGTCGTACTGAGAAGCTCTTTGAAGAAACTCACTGCAGCTTCGAGACACCCCTAACTTGAACCTATTATCAACGAACCAAACTTGGGTGAATGTGAAAATGACGAGGCGTGGATAACTTTTCACTCCCCTCGTCCTGAAACCTTGGCGATGGCGACCGAAGACGAACACATCAAGATCGAGTCACTTCTCAGGAGTTTTAAGAAGGCACGAGCAAGAACCGATTAGATATCGGATACCGGACGAAGCAAGCTTCCATCTGATTTGAGTATATCAAGCAAAACGTACAAAAGATTTCGGATTCAGATGTTTGTTTTGAGAGAAATATTAAATCGCAACGTTTTCTCTTGAAATCAACCCTGAATAATATACCGGTGTAATATTCTAAAGAGAAAACAACTCGAGCCTCTTGGGACCTGGAAGTGGGAGTCGCAAAGATAGACGACGATACGGTTCTGCCTCCATTTAATTGGAGAGCTTAAAAGTGAGTTGTATTTTTCATAAAGCACATTTTAAGCTTGCGCTTGAAGAATATCACGACCACAACATTCTCAATTAATGCGTATAAAAGATTAAAACATAAAAGCAGTTACATATTTTGCGTTATTTGTACAAACAGCAATTACCATTGTGTGGCTCGTTGACTTGTCTCTATTGTATTCTAGGTTCAATCCCCAATTCCAATTGGGTTTATTAACTTCTGAACTGGTCTTTATATTCCGTTAATAAATTATATAATAAATGAATACTGAGTCTTTCTAGATGCACATAATAAATATCACACACATGTCCTTTGTTACTATGGCAACTTTTAGAAAGTGGCATGCTACAGCTTCACAATCTTTTAAGTAACTGAACTATAGTTGTCCCGAAGCAAGTAAGTCAATGCTGACGTCACCGGCGGGTGGATTGCAGCCAATCAGCGGTCTCCGATTTAAAATACTGATCGCTCATTGGCCAGCCGAAACCACTCGCATCTACTTACTTGCTTCGGAGCAACTATACTCGTGAAGCTACTTTACTTCTTAAGTATAGCTCACATAATATTGTACAGCTACTTTAATTTGTTCATGTACAACTTCAGCGTAAAATGAGTTCATAGATCAAGTACCTCCATAAATCAATTAAGCTTGTTCCTTAAAGATTATCACCTTTTTACATTAATATTTAATTGATTTCCTTTTATTGATTTACTTTTGACTAAAAGCAATTAAATCGGTTTATTTATTTTTAGTGAAACTAGAGTAGCGTCGATTTTACGCTCCAACTACCTGTTTAGTAGCTGGCTACTCGCTACTAAACAACACTTCAAAAAATGTGAGTTGACTTTCGTTTTTGACATTGTCCTTCAACAAGGATGATAATGATATTATATGGTGGCCATGTGGGTTGGGGGTGGAACTGACTATACATAAAGATTGAATATTCTTGTACTCGGCCCCTCCGCCACTATATCATGCTTAAACAAGCGAAGCACAATAAGATTAAGCCTTGCTTCTTATTTTGGGTACTCCCATACCAGTGCTTGACATGTAACTGAGAGTATGTTGACAATTAATAAATAGTATAAGATACGATATTCCATCCAATGCGTTGGGTTGTTATAGATGTCGATGACTCGTTCTAAACTCTCCACTCTCCAGTGATCTTAGCTTCCAGTAAACTACACCGTTTAGAGTTAAGATGAGCTTGGCTACAATCACCGCAGGGTACACTTAACTGTTTGGTTTACCCCTCACCAATTAACTTAAGCGCAGCCACCCCTAGTTACGGTTAATCGTACTTGTTTGTAAATTGAGAATTTCTCGTTTGATTGTGTTGTACACCTTGAATTATGAGACGTGGTGGCGGCCAAATCACTAAAACTAGCTCCACTGCCTAACACATACATCTAGTATTAATGATTTCCGACCGAATAACATCATCAGATGTGAGCGTATTATTGTGGGTGAGAAAATATAGCATTTTAACTAAATGTCACTCACTTTTAGAATAGACTTACTGGTTATAAAATATTGTCGACATGCGTCATCTTGTTACTTTATAATCGATTACAATCACAATTAATATAAGCGACGAAATAATCAACAGTAAGGGTTTTAATGCATGGTTATTTGTTGTGGGTGTAGTGTGGATAAAAAGGACTTATAAACCGATGTGCAGTCCAACCAAGGTAGACCTACAAAAATGAAATATATTTTATGAATTTCGGTTCGTATTTTGTCTAGTAATCATATTATTACTATTGTTAATGTAAAGTGAGAGTTGGTCGTGGTAATGCTATATGATGGGGGATCTTCCTTGAGATGATTATAATCTGTTCCTCCTCATTCTTACGAAACATCAGTTTGTCTTGTGTGGTCAGAATCATGCATGCGTGGATTTCCATACCACCCTCCCCTCTTCCACTCTTATACTGGAACGGTTGGGGGGCGGGGGGCTCGAATCAGGGAACATAAAGTCTGTTGCAAACACGCAAATCCTCTGTTTGCGATGGGCCTAACAATGTCAACAGTCCAAAGAATGGTAGACAGTCTTTTTTCAACTAAAAACAAACAAACAAAACATGTATTAAAAAATATGTCTCGAAATTATTTTCGGAAAATTTTCTATCCCACGAAAAAAATGGCGATGTTGCCTAAGATAAACTGGTTGAGTAGGGGGGGGGGGTTCATAAATATATTATGATACTTTAAATGATTTTTAGATATTACACGATTAAGTAGAAGTTATCAAACAAGATATTGGCCACTAATCTTCGACCAAATAGTGCCCAAGGCCAAGTAGTGAAACACAGGTGGTGAAAAGAATTACCTTCGATTATTACTTAGGACGGGGCTAAGGAACAACACATTAATAATTAAGACATAGATTAGTTTTAATTTACAGCGAATATTACATGTAAACTTATAATTTAACACAAAAGTATCAATACTAAGGTCGGATCGTTGTATCAACAGGTATTTACTACAAACTATTCCATTGTTTGATTATTTGTGCGTATTTAGTCATTATAATTATAACTGTCAACATGAGCATTTTGTTTAAACGTAATTTTACATAGGCTTTTAAGACCTCAAATGACACATTGTTTTTTAAATTTGGTTGTGGACGTGGATTTTTGTTGTTATTGTACATCATTTTTATTTTCATTTTCATTCTGGTGTAGTAATATTTTTGTGAAAATCATCATTAAACCAACGCTTTTAAAGCACCGCTCAGATTTCATGTCACTAATAAAATAGTGCTTGCAAAAATAATTGGTTTATTAAAAGCGGTTAATCTCAACCCATTTTAAACATCCGCTAACGACTATCTCATTACGTCTAAATCTTGCCTCCGGTGATATGATATTATTACATTAAGCCAGGTACTAACTAATAAGCACGTTAATAAAATTATTTTTGATTGCATAACCCGGAGCAAAACTGGGGACGTTAATTTAAGCTCAGATGCAGAATGAAATTATTCGTCAATTATACCCGTGGGTAACGAGCGTTAATCAATCCTCCTGCTTGGAGATAACGTTTCCTGACATTGTTCGACAAGTCTTAAGCGCCACTAGGTTGAATGTTCGGCACATGCCTTGAATCACGTCTTCCTCTTCCTCGTTCGTCTGGGAATGCTCGTCGAACAGATTAATTTCCAATAAACGTCCTTCCCCACCACCCGTTTTATAAAGACAGTTAAGCAATTTTAACATTTGGGTTGATAATAATTCATTGAGTCAAAACCTTATGGCAATATCTAAAATACTGATTACCTAATTTTATTGATCACTTTTTCTCGAAACGAATAAATAACAATATTCAGAACATAATGCCGCGAGGATGAGTTTAGCTCTCCTTAATATTTCTAATAATCCACATAAAGATATTAAGGCGCAGCTTAAATTAAATGCACGTTCAAAACATCACATTTAAAGACATGATTTCTCCTTTTTGGTCGGGAAACTTATGATCCATTAAATATCAAAACTTGTAAAGTAAAATTTAAAAAAAATGTGTTTGTATGTACATTCATTATATATTGGTTTGAAGTCGAAATTGTTAAGCTTGATACAATGCGCGTGTTTTACTGCGTAAACGTATCAACGCTTATTTCACTTTCTTTGGCATCCTCTTTCTCTTTGGCTTCTCAAGTTCTTTCTAAACGGTATAATACATCGCCAGCGCCCTGTCTTATAAACAAGATATATAGGACTTTAAGTTGTGACTTTTTAACCTAAATAAGATAACTTCGTCGTAAGTTCGCTGTTTTTATTTTACACTATTTTCATTCCGTATAAGAGAGTAGATTTTGGTATTTTAAAACGATGCTTTCTTCATGAGGTTAATCTTATCCATTTAGTTGCACTGCAGAATATTTAGTTAAATTCTTGACTTTTAATATTTTAAGTTAATATATGGGGCGGTAAACACACACAGAAGAGATATTCATTATAGTTGGTATTAAAAACTGACAAATATAGTGGTGTTAATTGGCTTGCGTTGAACCGCATAACTCATCTCGTAGTTGAGCGAAGAATTTATCCCCCAAAATACAAAAATTTGTAAAAAAAGACGGCAGCCAAGCTCTCCTTCAAAAGTCTTCGGCTGTGAATGCTGTGAGATATAGAAGTTGAGCCAAGCTTTTTATTCTTTCTCCCTAGTTTCGCTTTGAAAATATGTAAGATCATTTCGCCTGTTGACGAGCGCCAAGCCAACGATTTTTGTGGTAAAAAAGTAAAATTTTTAAACTCGAAATCATAAAAAAAATTCTTGGCCATGAACCAAATTCAATGGCCAAGTCATTTTTTTTATGATTTCGAGTTTAAAACTTTACTTTTTTACCACAAAAATCGTTGGCTTGGCGCTCGTCAACAGGCGAAATGATCTTATTTATTTTCATAGCGAAACTAGGGAGAAAGAATAAAAAGCTTGGCTCAACTTCTATATCTCACAGCATTCACAGCCGAAGACCTTTGAAGGAGAGCTTGGCTGCCGTCTTTTTTACAAATTTTTGTATTTTGGGGGATATCACATCTTTTTGTGTGTTCGTTCGCTATCAGGTGTGAATGATGGACTTTGAATTGATTAAAATTTGTTAAGTTCAAAGTTGTTTTTTTTTACATTTTTGGGCCCACGGTCCCCCCAAAGATACCCCTTAAATAAATAATAAATGCATTTTTATTTAGAGTCTACCCACTCAGTTATATATAACTGATTTTCAGTGGGGGACTTTAAATCAAAGCGACCAAGCCAACCCTGCTGGCCCCGACGCAATCGACGAGTGAGCGATAACCAACCAAAGATCGATATTTTTAATAGGAAATATATCAATCAGTGGTATGGACAGTGCGAACACCCGCGGATCAACGCCAGAATCAACAAGGCCGATTCAGAACAACTCTGAAATTTATTATGTGCTTCGTTGCTAGGACGGCTCCAAAGTCACCGTTTACAAACTCCTAAGACAAGAACTGATAGACTTAAGTCCAAAACAGAAGTTAAAAAACTTCTGACTTGAGCGGGAATCGAACCCTGGCCCTTCTGCATTGGAAGCAGATACGCTAACAACAAGACCAACGCACTAGCATAAGCACTAGATATTTATAATGGTTAAGAGCATGTTTAATTTCAAGCTTGTATACAAATTACTACGCCTGAGTAATTACGCGGTTTTGATTTTGCTAGGACGGCTCCAAAGTCACCGTTTACAAACTCCTAAGACAAAACTGATAGACTTAAGCCCCAAATCAGAAGTTAAAAAACTTCTGACTTTAGCGGGAATCGAAACCCTGGCCCTTCTGCATTGGAAGCAGATACGCTAACAACAAGACCAACGCACTAGCATACGAGTTCTGGATATTTATAAATGGTTAAAGGCATGTTTAATTTCAATGCTTGTATACAAATTACTACGCCTGAGTAATTACGCGTTTTGATTTTGCTAGGACGGCTCCAAAGTCACCGTTTACAAACTCCTAAGACAAAAAACTGATAGACTTTAAGTCCAAATCAGAAGTTAAAAAACTTCTGACTTTAGCGGGAATCGAACCCTGGCCCTTCTGCATTGGAAGCAGATACGCTAACAACAAGACAACGCACTAGCATAAGCACTTGATATTTTATAATGGTTAAGAGCATGTTTATTTCAAGCTTGTACAAATTACTACGCCTGAGTATTACGCGTTTTGATTTTGATTTTGATTTTGATTTTGATTTTCCCCGGTCCCAATTGCCCGGTTTTTGTTATATGAGGTACATCTGAGTGTGGCCCAAGTTTCAAAGTTCTAAGATGAACCGGCTTCTCGGTATAGCGTATTATTCATAAGAGACGGAATTACCTACTTTTGATAATTTTGTTTTTTTTTCCGGTACCCGTTAACCAATTTTGCTTTCCATATTCAAAGTGATAAAGAATGAGAGATATCAAAATGTATTCCACGTTTGAAACATCTCAGTTGTAGCGTTTTCTTTGAATGATTCATTTCTTAAAGTTCAGATATGTTTTTTGTCATTTTTGGCCCATGGTCATCCCAAATTTAGCCCCTTGTGTTTTGGACGCAAGATATTTATAATGGTTAAAAGCATGTTAAATTTCAAGTTTGTACAAATTACCACGCCTTGGTAATTACGCGTTTTGATTATCATCCAAATTTTGATTTTCTCCGGTCCCTGTTACCGATTTTGGTTTTGAAAGCAAAAGGCACTGCGTCTGAAATACACCTAAGTGTGGTCCAAGTTTCATACTTCTAAGATTTACCGTTTTCTCTGTAGGCTAAAGAACTCTCCGCGGAGAACTGCCACCCACCCACCCACCCAGCCAGCTTTAAGGAATTTGACGATGTTGAGAGCCTTTTTTAACACAGAACGAGTTGTCGGATCGGGTTGATTTTTTTTTTGGTATGTCATGGACCACATACCAGGTCATATACCGAGTTTCAAGATTGTAACTCTTTCGGGGCGGCGTGTGCAGATAGCTGAAAACCCCCCAACTCTTGTAGGTGTATATAGGGCCGGAGTTCGGTGTCGCCTAAGCATCGCATCGCTTGTCTGCCGGGCGACGACCGTCGCCCTAGATGATACTTCTAAATAAAGCTTACAGCATAGCGTCTAGGTTATTGCGTTTGGATGTACACACTTTTCTTTGGACAGTGAAGGGTTTTCACATATCATTAGATGTATGCAAGCTACAATTAAGTATTAGCACAAACAATTTTTTATGATGTTAACACGTTTCTAGGGCTTGAAATTAACGGCAGGCCGGCAGCCCGAGGCTGCCCAAAACACTCTTGGGCTGTCTATAATTTCCCATACAAATAGTATTAAATAGTTGATTTTCCAAAAATAAAAAAAATCGTTTAAAGGCATTAATGTCACAACTGTTGACACCATACATATTCGGTAGGAGTTTGCGAATACCCGAAATTTCGAGTCGAGTCGAGTATTGGAAAATAATGATTTTGGTGGAGGTGCCGGGTCGCGCGCGAGTGTAAAAACTAAAACACGTAATACATTTTTTTAGCTAGTTGGCCCAGTATTTTGCTTCAAATTGTTATTATTTATTGTGGGTTTGAACTTTTTGCCACAAATATTAAAATGTCACTATAGGACTATAATATTTTTAAGTAGACCTAATATCAATTACTGAATTATATTTCATAGCCTAGCCCTATTAACAATTTGTGCTTGATCGTTAAAATTATATAGAGATAGATTACATTTTTAAATCAAATAGATGTTACTATGTCTTCACCTTTGGAGCCTACATTCAGACTAACATCAATAAATACTGTTATTGTACATGTTGAGAGTAATGTCAAAGAGTAATAGTAGAAAAAATACTCAATTCGACTCAAAAATCAAGACATAATCATCATCATCATCATTCGTGTTACTCTTTTTCAAAGAAACAAATTTACAGTTAACAGACGTTTTTGCAAGTTAAAATATAAACTAATAAAACACAAATAATAATTTTAAAAAATCGGGCTGCTTAGTTCTTAACAGGTCTGCCAAAAAGTTTACTAATATCGAGCACTTCACGTTGCAAAAACAAAGAGTACAGAGGCCTTCAATCTTTTATTTTGTAAAATTTTATGGATACCCGAAACTCATATCCAATTGGAATATCTTTAAATATTTATTAATTTTAAATGATTGTGTATTTTTTTAAATGATTATGTGCATAAATTCAAGAATCTGAAAACACTTCTCGATTTCAAACTAGTTAGTGATATGTTTATTATTTCAATATATAAACGCATCACAACATTTAAACCAACTTAAAGCTGAGCGACTTTAATGTTAAAATGGACAAAAGTATCAACCTCTAATCTCGCTATTGTTTTAAAGGAATGTGAAGATTGTAAAGCTGAATATTGCATTGCACTAGAAAAATAGTTTTTCAACTAGGATGTCCGACTTTTCTTCAACTTACATCGGTGTAGAAAGCAACGTTTCTCTCTGTTTTTCCACAAGTTTTCTAATGCGCTCTAACCAAAGAATGTCTCCGGGCTGAAGAGTAAACCTACTCAGTGTTCGTGGGGGGATTCGGATTTGACAAACCCGCTTTTTTCAGAGATGATTAGTAAATGTTCCGGAGTCTGTCTTTCTCTCCTAGCTTCCCACGTAGCCTCACTCGCTTTGCCAACCAGCGGAAGTTCGCACTCGCACACCAACCACCATTGTTTGATACGCAAGGGCCAGATTTGCGAAGTGAGCAAATAAATTCCATTCAATTCTGGATCATCCCGAGATAGCCATAATAAAAACACTACCGGCGCAATGCGAGGGAGAAAAGTGCGTCAAATGCATATAGTACAAAGCGTCTCAAGTGCGTGAGATGAAAGGCAGTTGAGTGCGTGCACTGCGTAAAGTGCATGAGGGCTTCAGAGTGCGTGAAGTGAAAAGCAGTAAAATACACGGAGAGATTTCTTTGGAGTTGTCTTTCATCCTTATAGACCTACATCTCCACTCAACGCATCAAAGAGACCAATTTTACATCTAAAAAGACGTAATTAAACAATTTCATTCACTTGCTACATGGCAATCACAATTTATAAAAAATCATTGCAATTCATTCATCATTGACAATTTTGACAAAACAACTTAGTCGAGCGTAGATCTTGTCGGTCATTGCAATTTATTTACCATCTTAAATGAAAGTAAAATAAAATGTAATAAAGGGTGGGCCGTTTTATATTATAAATAAAGGTGAAAATTACACCCAAATAAGGGTAAGGTACCAGAAACAACTCACAGGATTAACTTGCTACATTATTGCCTAAACAATAATTATTCGCTGACGTGTTTCATGTTTATGAGAAGTGCCTGCAGATAATATTTCGCACCTTTTTGACACGCCCAATACTCGTTTATATTTCGATAAACCAACACTTGCTTGAAATAATTCCGTGAGAGTTGACAGCGGATGTCGCCCCCGGAAAAACCATACCTCACACCTTATTAATTGCATTTTCAACACTCATACACGTAATAGATAAATAGAAGGGAAGCTCGTGAAAGCTAGGGGTGATCCAATAGTGTGCAAATATACATATATTACAATCACACATAATTCTGGTCAGAGGGTGGCTGTAGCCATCTTTTCTTGGGCGGAAGTCGATAACATGTAAACTGTTATGGTAATATCTCCTCTTGTAGACCAAGAATATTGACGATTTATTTTCCCAACACACTTTAGGACAATGCTATGTGCAGCCCGGTATTACTTTTTAATTGACTCACTCCATATCCCTGAAAAAATATTTAATTTCCCAAAGATGAAACTTTTGGAACTGTTGCTTTAGAATTTGTTTTACGCACTTCATGTTTTTACAACATTTTTAAATATAAATTTTGTTTTGAAATCGGTTCACCGACTGGTCCTAAAGCCCCAAATAAATATTTAAAATGTGTTGCGTTTGAGGGAATGTGGAGCGAGTTTGTTAAAAAGTAATTCCGGGCCGCACTTAAAATTGTCCAAAAATTGTTAGGAAATCATAAATATCCTTAGTCTATACATGAGGAGATAATACAATAGCAGTTTACACGGTAGAATCGACTTCCACAGACTCCTAACATCGGCTTGCCAGGCCTATGTTCTCATCTCCTTCCATTCCTTCATCTTCTTCCATATCTTGATCCCTTTCCATATATTCTTCCCATTTTTTCTCTTCGTTTTCTTGCTTCGACCTACCCACCAGTTTCCACCATTTCCTTCTGTCTTCCCACAGTCTGCCTGCTTCTACTTCTTCCCTACAATCCTTTCTCTCTGCTACATCATTTCTCATTTGATCCTGCCAAGTCTTCTCTCCTGGTCTACGAGGTCTTCTTATGCTCATGTCTCCTATTGCAAGTTCTGCGTCCTCTATGACGAGACCAAAACGAAATTCTCTTCGAGCGACGTTAAACTTTATGATACACATTCGATAAGTTAGGTGTCATTTTACTGTAAGAAATTAGTACGAAATAAATTGGCATTACCGTCGGTGATAACAGCCCCTGTTAACGAGATCCCTAGCGTCACGACCCCTAGAGAGTAAAACTTTACGTCACTCCTGTAGAATCAACTATTTTAGTTCTATCAAGCCCCTGTTCATTCAACTCCATCTGCAGAGTTAATAGAAATCATTTTTCCAATTATTATTGAATATAATTTTTTTGATGTCACATTTTATTAAGCGTTGACAGAAGAAGTGCTATTCAAAGCAATTAATTAATTACTAAAACTTTTCAGGGTTAGAATTTATAATCACTATAGAACACATAATAATACGATGGGTTATTAAAACTAAAATTGCCATAAATATTCTTATTTTCAGCATTATTCACCCATAAGTAGTTTGCTACTTAGAAACGATGGAACATATGGTATTCGTAGATATGATATCCTGGTAATTGAACTCAACAACGCATATGAATGGGGAACAAAAGGGTAACCTGTAGATTGGAGCGGCCGTTTCAGCTGTTACATTATTCACGATGCATTGATCGAGTTTGCTACCGGCAAGTGGTTTTTATATATCTACGCACATGATATGCATTGGAATATTAGCATGGTTATCATGTGTGGACAATGCCCATAGCGAAAACCAGACTATGCAATATGACTATTATTTCACATTGCACATTTGTAATGCATATGCAATGCTTCTGGCAAATGATATTTGCATTAATGCATCATGTCAACAGTGACATGCATTACATGAAACAATGTTTTACACTTTTAAGTCGATTTTTATGTCTATTTGATTCAGAATAAATTAATACAATTCAAATACTAGTCACAAAAATAACAATCTCATTTGGGCATAACTAGCCAAATACATATATATCCTGTCGTTGAGAGGTATCATCTTTTTGGGTTTAAAAAATGACGATCGTAATTATATATGTATACTAAAATTAGACAGCATAAAAATAGAGAACACAGGAGATTAAAAGGATACAGTGTTGGCTCGAGCGTTTAGCGCGCGACTCTGATTCGGGAGGTCTCGGGTTCAAATCCCGTCGAGACCGGCAATTCTCACTGAATTTTTTTCCGAGGTTTTCCTCAATTGTTAATGCGAATGCAAGGGAATGAGTCCTCTTAAACAGCCCTCGGACATCCCTTCACAATGTCCTATCCGCAACATACCTAGTTAGACACCTGGGCCCCGATTCATGTACATTTATCCCGGGTATAGGTGGTATAAGGACGGTATAATGCAGGACATGGCAGGATAAGGCCTGGTTAAGTCTGAGCAACTCTCATCCAATCAAAAATTTCCAATGCACAATAACAGACACAACAAATGTTATTTTCCACTGCATTCCACAGCCATGTAAATCAGCAAATTAGCAAATGAACACTGAAAATTTGCACCATCTTTTGTTTTACATTTTTATTTAGTGACAGAAGATTGCGTGAGATCGTTAAAAGAAAAGAAAAGGCGTATTATTGCCGTAAATTTTGAATAGCCTAGGACTATCATACTATTATGTATTATGTATTATTATGTACATATAGTAATCAAAACTAGTTATTTGTGCGGGTTGTGTGTCTGAACAAGGTCGTGCAGGCCTAGGGTTGTCTAGAAGAGGCCTAGGGCTTGTCAAACGTGTAACGTTAGTATTAATTTTATATATTCCTATAGCCTAATGGAACTTTAGGCCTACACTGTTGTATTATGAATAATTTTCTACATCTGGGCCTAGGCCCGGGATGGTTTCTGATTTCTTTATGAGAGTTATGACAACTTTTCTCGTTTTACACATAGACGCAAAATTTTAAAATGTCCGCCATCTGTTTACATATTTTCTTATCCCCGTGTGCGAGGCGGGATAAGTCTTCATGAATTGGATTCGGAGTTATACCGCACTTATACCACCTAAATCTGCTTATACTGGGATAAAAATGTACATGAATCGGGGCCCTGAAGAGGGACATGAATTGCACCCTGGGCAGGCTTCCCACAAAAACTTTTATTTATATATGATGTGTGGTGCGACTGTCAAATGTCAAAGATATCTTAAATATATTTTCAAACAAATAATTTTATTTTCGAAGCAAATTCAGAAAAAGATAATTTTTTTGAAGTATGCATAGACACATTATTCAGGCACTATGGAAAACAAAAGAACGATTATGGAGAAAATTAGAGAGTCGAGATGAAAACTAAGAGAAATTGTAATGGGTACAAATATAAGAAATAAGTTAAAGCATCTATAACTGATTAAATCAATCCATGTACTTTAAATAAGATGACGATGGTGTTTATCACCCGGTCTTTTAACTAATGTATGCTTATGTATTATACATTTGTGTAAATACTGTTTTTTAAAAATTTATTTAACTCATTATTATTGGTTTTAATTTTCGTTAATTTTTATTACATGAAAAGTTAATGTTGACAATTTAAGACAGCCTAAAATTTATAAAGTAGTATGCTTATTTTGTTTTGAAGCGACCCGGCACCTCCACCAAATCTAAGATTCTCTATCATCTACTATTCTTTCTGCTATGATTGTGTTGATTACAAGCAGTTTAAGAATTTTTCCAGTTTGCGGACAATAGTGTCAAGATAAAACAATTGTAGTAAAAGCTGCAACTATTTGATGAAGTCGAGGATAGAATGTTTGAATCGCTTATTGGGCAGAGGATTAGTTTAGGTTTGTTAATAGACTGTATAGCAAACAAAGTGTTTCCTTTGTTATAGCTGTCCCAGTAAGGAAATACATTTTAAAGCTAAGCTAAGTTGGGTATGTGAACGATTGAAAGTATCGATTTGACTTGCATCCAGCGCGATTGAACCTTGTTATAGTGTTTCTAACAATAATGGTGTGGCCGAATTATTAAGGAAGTCGAATACACATATTATGCAACTCTCTATGAACTGCTTTAATTTCGCGTAGGTCGTCTGTTTATGCCAAGACTAGTTTCATGCCATGAAAATCCTTTTCACAACAAGAAAACCATTTTAGTATGCTTGTTGATCTAATTATACACAACTTAATCCTAAACCTAGTTATATTATGTTAATCCTGGTGGTACGCCACCGCCAGGTCAGGTGTCAAGCACTGTGCTCTTTTCCGGTGGCTCAGATGTAGCTTAGCTTCACACGTCTAGTCAGAGCTTAAAACAATTCTTACAATTCACTGTGGTAATAATATTATAACTTTGAAAAGGGACCTTCCATAGTCACCTAGTCAAAAGGTGTACGCATTAAATGTACTTTTTAATTGTCGCAAGTAAAAAATATTTCCATTAATAATTTTGTTTTATATAGGGGTAGAATCGTAACTATTCATAGTATTTAAAAAATGAATTAATAAATTTATTATTTCTTGTTGAAAGTTTCAAATATTAAAATGTAATCGTTTTGTTGTTTGTTGTTTTTCATGTTTGCTAATTATGCATCGCGTGCCTAAAACAGAGAAAACCGGAAAAGCCATACCATTTGAACATTTCTAAGGTTTACAATACCATGTTCGTGTTAAAGATTAACAATGTGTGCTTATTTATGTTGGCTAAGCTATTTGTTCCTGTCATTCCTATGGTTGCAATGCATGCAAGGTTATTGATGGCGATCAACCCTGACATAGCTTTATGTCTTAACGTAATGCATTTAGCAGCGGATCATTATTGCATGTCAGTTGATTTACCTCCGAATACCATCAGAACTTTGATGAAAAGGTGATGTGATCTGATTGGGTTCGATGTAGGACAATTTTGTTAGTATTTATTCGTGTTTGCATCGGTTTCTGCATAAATAATTATGCAGCACAATCAATGACATCACCTATTAAATAATAGTATATATTTAGATGACAAATAATAATAATAATGGAATATATTTCGTTTGGTCGAAGTAAAAATATATCTTCCTCTGAATAATTATTGATTTCATCAATACATTTATTTTTTATTCGACAATACCCCTTACCATCTCATCTCTTAGCTGTTAGGTAAAATTATTGAAATTAATACCAAATGCATAAGTCGGATAGGATTAGTCAATATAACGGCAATATCGTTATCCATATGAATTGTTTTTAGTTACGATTGGATTTAATTCTTCTTCTCTGGGTTTAAAGTAGTTCTTGTCTTAACTAATACTGATTTTGGAAAAATATAAGTTCAAGGCAATTTAAAAATTCGAAGTTTGTTTTACTGTCTCTTTGCGTTTTTGTGGCTATCTCAACCTCGTTCTTATTGCACTTTTCTGGAGCTAAAAAAACTCAATAACTATTCTATCTGGTTAGAGGGAACGGACTGTACCTGGAACTGGAAGGGAGTGACGAAACAGAAGTAGCGACCCCTCGATCCCCCAGGACACGCTTCAAACCACTCGACCCGCTTCGGAACTTTCTGCAGACCAATCTTCAGCGCTGCTTCTTATTATCAATATCATGCGATCATAACTCCAATATTGTAAGACGGGTGATAAACTCTTTGGTAATTGTAATCATAGCATTATTTTACAAATCTAAAATAAATATCAAAATTTTGACTCACTACATTTCAATCACTAGTAACTTCTATCAATAGTAACAAAAACCTAAGTGTAGTTAAATTTTTAATTGGTGATTAAAATATTTCTTAAAGTTTTAAGGATTTGTTTGGGTAGGGTAGAGCGTGTGTGTCAACCGACATATAAACGAAAACTACAAGTAACAAAATAATATATCAACGATATTATGATAATGACAAGTATATAATTAATGTGTTTCAATGTGAAAAATTCCAACAGCACTTTTGATCTTGGTGAATCTAATAACTATAACATATGTGTATTGTGTAGTATGTATTCGTCTGTACTGTTGAAATAATGCGTTTTCAAAGCAAAACGATTGATTTGATATGTAACGTACAATATCAGAACATTTTTCTGTGGGTATGTTTATCAGCGTGTGTATAGATCAGTGCGCCGTAAGTCAAAGCATGGAATTCCTACTAAGTGAGAGAAGCCGGATTTTCAGTGACATTAATTAGTGATGTACTGGTGGATGGATGGTGTGAATCGAACGAGCGTTGCAGTGAGAATGCTTTGGGAAGCGCAGCTGGGATTATATACGGGAGACTCGGAGTGTATCAAGTAGCGTTATGTGGATAGGCGTCCAGAAAATACGGTTGTCCTGTATTTTCGCACTCTATAAATTGTTCAAGGGCGTTATGGTGCACTAAAGGTTCGTTAATAATAAATGTTCGAAATGTTCTACAATCTACCGAACTCTGTTACGTGTTTCGTAAAAAGCTTCCTACTACAAAAGTATCGAGTTCTACAAAGCGACTTACTTTGTAACATTTCACAACAATCTCGGGGAAAATGAGAACTAGGTATAGGATAATGTGGGAAAACATAATCAGCTGTTTCAAAATAATAAATCAGTAGACAGTTAAGTATCAAACAATCAGTCAACTATTTCATTGACAAGTTTCATTGTTCATTGCTCAACGATTTTAATTTTGAAAACGAACATCATAACTGCCCATCAGATAGCTCATTATTCATCTGAAAAGAATCAATGTATTTCAATGTATTCTAAATCTCCTACATCTGTAGCAAGAACAATTTACTCTCGGTAATTACATGTTTTATACACGGTTGAGAATTTAAATTAGCAAACCTTCATTTAACGCACATGATTGCATTTTACGTTTGTTTACATTGATGGTTTACTACATAATACTATCCACAGCCAATAGCCATCAAACAATATTCTACCCGAACTAGATGGATACTTGATCTCAAAGACGAGAATATATACTACATAATACTATCCACAGCCAATAGCCATCAAACAATATTCTACCCGAACTAGATGGATACTTGATCTCAAAGACGAGAATATATACTACATAATACTATCCACAGCCAATAGCCATCAAACAATATTCTACCCGAACTAGATGGATACTTGATCTCAAAGACGAGAATGGGTAATGTTCTCAAAATAATAATACAATTTTAATTAAAGTATGTTATATAGTTTCTTCTGACAAACAATGAAAAACGTGTGCATATTAACTGAGGCACAATATTATCATATTTCATTAATTATGTTTACAAAATAAGTCCTACGTTTTGTAAAGAAACGTCATAAAAAGTATTAAGCAAAAATCGAAATACAATATTTTTCACAGCAGAAAATGTATAATACATAATATTCATAATTCGCTGATGGCGTTGAAACAGCATCCTTAACTTCAGTTAGTAAAACAACGCTTTCAACACTAGGAAAATGATTTTAATGAAGTTTAAAAATATTATTTTAAGAATTTGTCTTGTTGGCCAATGCTGAAACGTTGAACCCTAAAACTATGTCTAAGCTGTCAAACGCGATCTTTCTAGTTGAAGTTATTAAAATGTTTTTAGTCTTACTGATTAAGATTGCGGTTTTTATCCATTGGGTATAAACGCATATATTTTTAATTCTATCAAACACAGTCTCCAATTACTACTATTGTTGGCAGCGTCCTTGATTCGTACGTACAGTATAGTCCTTGGACAAAATAATCTTCATTTTGGATTGATTTGGATGACAACATGGTGCCATATATGTGTGTATTATTTATTGTTTTAGTTTTGAGTATCAAAGTTATAGAAGATCAAAAATCCACTTTTTTCATAATACATAGGTAATTTCTATTAAATGGCAAGTTATCGTAAACCAAATTAATTATTGTTAATGTATATTTGTATCCACTTATTATTTGATATGTTTTACTCTTTTAATCTAGTAACTCTGATAATGTTGATTCTAGGTCTGTATACAGATCAGAATAATATTGGAATCACCAACTCCGCACAATCAATTAAATACATACCTACCCACACAATATGAATCTCCTCTTGGTTTCATTATGTTGGCATTTGATTTCAAACAACCGCACATTCACCAATCCTGTTTGCTTGGTTTTAACCGTGCTAATCTAGTCGGGATTTATGTACGCTTCTACCCCACTACCAATTGGAAACATTACAGACAAAGCTACATTTTCATTTCGTCAAACAATGGCTAGAAAACCAAACACTTTGGTATTGGAACAAAAAAATTATCATACGCCTACGGACTCGTTATAACGCTCATGTTTAGCCAAATTAATTAATTCTGTGTGTGTAAGATCAAATATCTAATGATAATTTTTTTTGGCTTTTTTGCTTTTTGTTCATTTGAAAACCAGGATTTTTAAATGACGAAACCGAAATAAATTGTTTTATAAGGCTTCTGTACCAATCGATGATTCTACACTTCAGTTAAGGAAATAATATAACTTTATCTGCAAATATTTGAAAGTTCAAATTTGTGCATTATGTGATGTCCTACATAGCAATAAATTTATGGCCTACAAGAACTTGATACCTCATTGTGGATTGTACATTATACATTGTTGTTTGATGAGGTGAAGTACACTTTCGATTGTACTGAAGTTTCTCTCACTACGTGATCTAATCCACTGCTTTTCACAGCTATACACTTCACACTTCTTACTCACTTTAATATACAATGCATTGCTAATTGAGTACACAAAGTATACTCAAACTGCTGCAGGAAGATTGCACCAATCAGTTTTTCAGCAGCCGGTATATTGTAAAAAAAAAACATGCATATTATCTGTAGAATATAATTCAATGTTTGTGAACCTCCTTTCTGTAGTTTTTTTATAGTTTACTTTTATACCTGTGAATTTTGTTTATTTTTGTCACCTTTATATATTTGTAAACGTTTTAAGTATGCAGTGGGATTAGCTTACACTCAATGACGTAATATAAGCTAAGCGCTAGACACACAGTAGGGCCGTGGGGAGCGTGGATGTTGGAGCCATCATGATCAGGGAAAAACCAACCGCCTTCTAAATGTATCGTACCTTTAAATTTAGCAGCCTTTGTGTTAACAAGCGGTGTAAAACCAAAACCACAAGATGGCGATTTCTCGGTATTATTGAAGAAAAACAGTTTTCTTCCGCAAATGTCTCAGTTACTCCATTTCCGAATAAAGCAATTCAAGTTTGTGGACTATTATACTATTGTTTATCTGCATTAGGCTTTTAGTAATTAAAACTAGTTATTTGTGCGGGATGTGTGTCTGAACTAGGTCGTGCAGGTCTAGGGTTGCTAGGAGAGGCCTAGGGCTTGTCAAACGTGTTATGTTAGCATTAATTGAATGTAGTCCTATAGCCTAATGGAACTTTAGGCCTACACTGTTGTATTATAAATAATTTTCTACATCTGGGCCTAGGCCCGGGACGGTTTCTGATATGTTTTATGAGAGTTATGACAACTTTTCTCGTTTTACACATAGACGCAAAATTTAAAATGTCCGCCATCTGTTTACGTATTTTCTTATCCCGTGTCGATCAAATAATCCACTGCATCTTAGTTCATTCAACTAGATGAAGTATCTATGTTGCAGTGAAATGATTTTTCCCTGATCATGATGGCTTTCTAACGTCCACGCTAGCGCTCGGTTGGAAGGATTGGAGACTGAGCGTCTAGCGCTTTGCTACGCAAAGCTTATATTACGTCATTGCTTACACTACATGAAAAACTTTTTTTACTAAACTTATCGTCTTACATTATTATTATTATTATTATTATTATTAAAGTAAGAATTTTAATTGAAATTTACCTATTCATAATATCAGCCTGATAGTGCTTACTGAACGATAAGATACAATTTCGATATCGTATTTTGATCTAGACAAACTAATCCCGAGCATCTTTTATTATTTGTGATTAATAATTCTCAACAGTGCATCATGGTATCTCATTTTGCTTCATATATGTAATTGAGTAGAAAAACAGTGTTGCTAATGTATCAAAATAAACGTATTTTATAGTAGCAACAAGTAAAGCAAGTAACGACACAGCACAATAACTAGAAACATATAATTGTGTGCATTAAATACATTCAAATGATATATGGTTTAATTGTTGGATTAGCATTAACACATCTATTTGTATGTAACCGTTTAATTGGAACTTTGAAGCCTAAGTGGCATATCATGTGGTTGATGTTACTACTACTACTCGCGTGTCAAACGCCAACTCTTGACGTAACATGCGAGTGCGCACTTGCAACACTCGCTCATCATTACTGTAATTATCAATTAATTTAACAGGTGCTATTGAGCCGGCTTGCAGGCATAGACAGTTTTCAGGTAATGCGTAATTTCAATTCCATCGTGTGAAACACATTTGAAACCACTCAAGGTTTTTCGTACGTTTTGTTCCATTGTTGTTTATTTGTTTGAGTGAATTAAATGGCAGTTTATTTTTTGAGCATAAATGGTTTTTGAAATAAATTCAGTAAACTGTTCTTTACGGATCACGTAATAATTTTAATTATTCATTTTAAAATTAAACCAATAAATTAGCAACATTTTATGTCAGATTTACAAATGTGTGATAATCGCAATCGAAACGATATTTCAAGTATGTTGTCTATCTATATCTTATCTTTCAATTTGAAATACAAATAATTTTTCTTTCATGTTGCTGGTTTGGTGACACATAAATAGCAGAATGTGATGAACATAAACATTTTGTTTTCAATTTAAGTTTGGTGGAGGTGCCGGGTTTGTCTAGCTCATTATCACGAAGTTATCATTATTTTTATCTAGGTAATATAAACCCAAGTTATTCACTTTTCACACGGTAGGGGAGTGCTTTGTGTTCGAATCCCACGCCCGTGCTACTTGTGTGCATAGTTCGGTCCCACAGTTCCCTGGGTACCCCCACTGGTTTGCAATGTTCTTCGACTGTAGGTCACGAAGCGGGGGTGGAACTTTGTTGTGGAACGTTGGAACACTGAATCACGCACAACTGATACCAATTACCAGTAATAGCTCGTTACCATCTTGGGGAATAATTTAAAACCTTGGTTTAAGTGCTTGGATGATGTGGAGTGTCAATATTTATACTTAAACACACCAACACATTTAAAAAATTAGCACATAAGTATTGTGTACGGGGGTTATGACATAATTTTTTACATAACATTAAAACAGATTCACATATTTCGAGGATATTTCACCCTTATGCGCGGCTTCCTCCTTACGTCGGTCGCACCGAGGGCATATTGTCCAGGTTCGGCCTACGGAATACGCCTACGCCTGGTGCTTGAGCGGCTGCGGTCGTTCCTACCGGCGGCTCATCTCCAACATGGAGGCCATTCCGAATATAAGGCCGAGGCAAAAACTTGCTACAATGGCCAGATAACTCGATCTGTAAAAAATATCACAACTCAAGTAGGATTCAATAAATGGTCGAATTAAATAGCACAAAATATTTTTTACAAAGCGGCAAGCAATGTGCAGTCAACGCAGAATGGAACAACAAGCATACACACCTTCATAAGGATTACAGGGTCTAGGATGAAAGTGTCATACCTATCACTACGCTGCACAGCATATCTAGTGCAATCATTCCCACACAAATGTACATCAAGTTATCTGCAATTCGATAAAGGATGAACGTCATTTAAATTGCGAGATTCTAATCTACAAGGTCGTCGGATCGATTCCAGATATCGGCAATAGTGAATAATGGTTATACAAGTTTTGTCAGTCATATGCGAATGCGTCTTACCAACAGCCGTGGGACATTCCTTCCAATCTGCAAACTCGATTTACATAGTGTCACCCGAAACAGACACGATGGGCAGACCCCACCCCACAGCGGGCATTCCTAGTATCTACAAAGAACGGTTCTCCTCTGCAGAGAAACAGTATAGCCTTGATATAACTATAGCAGGTAACTAGTAACCCAGTTTTGTTGGTTCGTAAAGGCTAAACAATATTCGCTAGAACTGCAATCTTAGAAGAATTCTACTAGACGAAACGTACGATTAAGATTCTTGATGCAAAACTTTGCTTTATGCCTTAGGGCCTACAATTTCATCTCTCACCAGGCAACGAGTATTTTTAGTAGTAAAGAACCGTAGATTGAAATCGATTGCACACTCTACTAAGTCTAATTTGTTCACTTTGTTGCATAATCAATTCATAAACACTCTTTTACTTGCCACTTACTTGGTTATAAACTTTATACCTCAAACACATCAATTCTAAAATGGTCGACCATGCACAAATTTGAAATCAAATGCGATATTAAGAACGAATTCAAGATATATTCGTAAAATCCGATGAAGATCTCTTAAACGTGAAGATCCTTGGGACAAGGGGCCCTATGAAACGCGCGACATCAATTTTGTTGGCTATTATTCCACACGTGTATGGAAACACGCTTGTACAAGTATAGGTACAAGACAAATAGATAGATAGATATTGTTATTCACTTAGACTAGTACAGTGTACAAGTATAACTCTTTGCAGAGAAAGTGAATAGTCTGTAATTAAAAATAATAAAAGTGATAATAATAATGATTTACACAGTGTTAGAAGAAAGAATAGTTGGATATAAAGCAAAAATTGATATTGGTATGGATATTGATATTAATATATATATTGATTGATTGATAATGATATACACATTGTTAAGAGTATGTTAAAGTAGAGTAGATACAAAATAATAGTATGCCCTACTTGTTTAAGAACTCATACAGAACAAAGAAAAGCTGGATATAAAGCAATAATTAATATTGATATTATATATGATGATTGGTTGATTAATAATGAATGTTAAATTGAGTATATGCAAAATAATAGTATGCCCCACTAGTTTAAGAATTCATACAGAATAAAGAAAAGTAAAGCAATAATTGATAAGATATTGTGATTAGAATTGCTGATGGCACAGAAAACAGCAATGATGTACAGTAAAATGTGTCTAATATACATTGATATTGATATTATTATTGATATATATACGATGATTGATTGATTAATAATGATATACACAGTGTAAATGTTGAAGTAGAGTAGATGCAAAATAATAGTATGCTCTACTTGATTAAGAACTCATATAGAGTAAAGAAAAGTTGGATATAAGGCAATAATTGATATGATATTGTGATAAGAATTGCTGAAAAAATGATGAGCAAAAAGCAAAAAAAAAACAAAAAGGTTCATGATTTGTATTGAAAAGATATTTTTATTATCATTGATTGATAGCAATTATCTTAAAAATCAGCCACGGCTGGATGAGGATCGAAGCCAGAACCTCCAGCTTTATGAAACGATGCCCTACAAACAGAGTTATCGGGGCCACAGGATTGTGTTAATTGAGTTTCATGATAGAACAACAACTAATGGTCTACTTTAGCGACTAGAGGGCCTACACCTAGGCTAGGGCCAGAGTCTAGGTCTACTTTAGCACCTAGAGCTCTGGCCTATACGACGGCGCCTAGGGCCTACACTAAATTTAGAGCCTAGGCCTTATACCTAGTTTAAAGCACAGGGCCTAGGCCTTACTTAACGGTAAGAGCCTACTTTGGGGCCAGGGGCCTTGGACCTACGACAAGTTTAGGGTCCAACTGTCACCCTAAACTTTAAGGGGGGGGGGGGGGGGGACTAACCACGCTTTCACCTTTGAAGCTCACATTGTGTATAGAAATAACAGTATCGGTGCAAAACAATTTGACGGCATAGGGCTATAGCCCAGGGTGGAGACTGACCAATAATATGCCAAAGATTCACAATACTCGTATATTTTAATTCCCTGCACAGATTTGCCATCAGCTGGGCTAATTATATGTGTGTGAAATAAAGACAATTGGCTTACACATAACTCGATATTAGCATTCATTCACTTACATAGCCTACAAATTACGTTGGTTGTATGAAACCTGCACACAAAGTTACTATAATTTACTTTAAATATATAAAACAAGTTGAAAGAACTTACTCAATATCGACCATCGTGTTTTTTAAATACAGCTATGTAACAATGTGACAATGTGTTACTATCGTTGCTGATTGAACAAACGTTCTAATCTCAGCGCTGTCTATGTAATCTCACTGCCACCTCTATATCGTCTTAACTTTGTAATCCTGTCAAATAAGAATTTTTGAGGAAAAAATTGCGATGTCGCTGAATTTTTGCAGAGACCTTCCTTGAATGATACTTATCAACATACTAAAACTCCCCTTCAATCTGACTGGAGCTTCGGCCGCCATATGGAAAATGGCGGCCAAAAAGTGTTTGTTATCGAATATCTCCAAATTGGTTTGAGATAGACAAAATATCTCAATGGCAAAAATATTCCTTATTAAATTCCCTACAAAACAGGTGTCTTCTATAGTTTTGGTAGAGGCAAAGGTTACGTCACAAAATCGTGGTTTACACGTTGCTTTTGGAGTACCAGCTAATTTCCAAATTTTCACGCCCAGCATCAAACAATGCCCGGTAAATCCGTAAGAAATCGATTTAAATACAAAAGGACTTTTGTACGGGGTTCATGAAAGCTTCCATTAGTATTTTAAAAAATCAGTTCTGCGAAATCGGATTTTGCATTTACCCGGAATTTGGTTTTTTCCATTGTTGGCATTATCTAAAAAATGCCTTATTTTACTGTCCATTATAAAGCACTAAATAGCATTGGAGGAAAAATTCTTTCTACGCACATTGAAATGACTTAAATAATGATCCGATTACAACCAAAGTTTAAATCCAATATGGCTGCTAATTCCTAATATTCACAATATGAATACTGTTTTCGTTCTGTTTTTACACTCTTTTTGTTACATAATTCACTTTGATGTTGTGGATATTAGGAATAAGCAGCCATATTGAATTTAAACTTTGGTTGTAATCGGATCATTATTTGAGTCATTTCAACGTGCGTAGGAAGAATTTTTCCTCCAATGCTATTTAGTGCTTAATACTGGACAGTCAAAAAGGGTATTTTTGAGGGAAATGCAACAATGGAAAAACCAAATTCCGGTATATGCAAAATTCAAATTCGCAGACCTGAATTTTTTTAAACTAATGGAAGCTTTCATGAACCCGTACAAAAGTCCATTTGTATTCAATCGGTTTTAACGGATTACGGGCATTGTTGATGCTGGCGTGAAAATTGGAAATTAGCTGGTACTCACAAAGCACGTGTAAACCACGATTTTGTGACGTAACCTTGCCCTACCAAAACTATAGAGACACCTGTTTGTAGGAATTAATAAGAATATTTTTGCCAGTGAGATATTTGTCTATCTCAAACCATTTGAGATATCGAAACAAACACCGTTTGGCCGCCATTTTCCAATATGCGGCGAAGCTCAGTCCGATTGTAGGGGAGTTTAGTATTTTTATTAGTATTAATAAGGAAGGTCTCTGCAAAAATTCAGCGACATCGCAATTTTTTCCTCCAAACGTCAATATACGATCTTATTTGACAGGATTATTGTCCGAGTTTTCTGTGTTTAGATTTCCGATCATTTTTTAGACAGCTGTGGGAATTTCGGTTTTTTACGTTTTAGAACAAATTTTTGAATCTTGTTCCGCGCGAAAGTGCCTCTTGCTGCAAGACGTGATGCTCTCTATCAGTAGAAGTTGGAAATAGAATCGAATTTTATCGGTATGACGTAAGGTGACTTTAGAACCGTATCATATTATTTATTGCTTGTACATAATAATTGTATTAATTAAAGTTGAATGTTCTCGCTATCAACCGCGTTGATTATTTATTAGTTTATTTGGTAGTTTCTGTTTAAACTGACCGAAACATGCATTATTATTCAGGGCCGCAAAAGCCTCTTTTAATTGATGTTATTAATTCAGTATGTTCATGCAGTTTATCCCGTAACACGATTCAGTAATCAGCTACCACAATGTAGAACAACTGAATGTAACGTTTCAATGTTAGGCATAAGCCTACTATAAAACTCTTTGTATCAAATGCCTTTGTTGTTTCGGAAACACTTTATCGACTATTATTCAAAGGTTATTTAAGAATCAGACTAGTATTTTCATCCATCCACGCAAACGTCACACTTAGCAATAAAGTCTGTAGTAGATGAATACAATGTTGTATTGCAATAATAATTATGTTAAATTGTACTGCCTCCTCATGTTTGCATAGTGACTGCTAGTATATTTATATTAATTGTATGATCTTTTCATGACAAATATAAAAGGTGTTTCCTTTTAAAATATGCAAGCAAATTTCAAATGTGTTGTTGTATTTGTAAAACCGTGTAGCACTTCGAAGCGTGTGTGAAGGCTATGATTTTCAAGCTTCTCGGGGGTGATCAGCCTTGAATTTCAAGGTGGATCCTATTCCCATGGACCATTTTGTTCGCACTTTTATTCTTGTTATTGACTCTGAGAATTGCTGAATTATATGTATGAGTTTTAATACCCCACATCTTACACCACCATACACTTTGTTGCATCAATGTATAGAGTAATGAAACTTGAAGGATGAAACAGTTTAAATAGCAATGAGTATATAATTGTTGCAATCTTGTTTGAAATTGTATTGCTGTTGACGATCACATGCGATGAAATCATCGTATTTGGACGCTTCTCCGAGCTATTTTTCGAATACCATCAACATTCAATGGCTTTTATGAAGATCTTGTGTGGCTACATTATAAGACGAGCATCGTTTTGCAACGTAATTCTAGGTGTTTGGCTTCAACCGCTGGCACTCTGTTATCAGCCACCAGCTGGGTTCGCTAGCTCGTTATTTTCGCCTTGTTTTACCTAAAGCCAGCGCTTCCTCTTAATTGAGGTTGTCAGATGTCTTTTGCTCACAACTTGGGTTACTAATGGTGTTAATGCGGCTGAAAACTGGCAACGTTGTCTCTTTATATTCGTTCCTCAGTGGTTTTTTTTTAGCTTAACAGAATTCGGTCAACTTGTCTCGCAAGAAACTGGAGAAAGTGGCAGACTTGACTTGTACCGACGTAGTTCTTTTAACACTCTTGTCTCAAATTCATTGGGATGTTACTTTGATTTCCAGCATATGTTGTGTATTTGGGGCTTTAAAAGTGTTTCTTATTTTAATATCAGTATTGTCTCGAAAATTGTGCCTGAATATTCCTTCCCGGATAAATAATAAAATATTACACAAGTTATTCTTCCAAGAATAAAACTAAGACTATTTACTTTAAATGAATGTGAACTTTTGAGATTTTTCCCGCAAAGAAAATATGATAAATTAATACAACGTAAATAATACTAATAATAATTAATACAAAAATTTGAACATGAGCTGTGGGGTGGTGAGCTAGCATGATTTGAGTTCATTTCTCCTGAAATTGTGAATAAACATTAAATTCTTACGTTTTCTATATTAAATCAATTGTGTTCACTGTGTGAAAATGTCAAATCACTCACTATGTGATTCTGTTATTCTATTAGTTGGCAGCTAATCACCCCATCACTATGTTTCATATAGCCGATCCGATTTTCCGCAGCTTATTCACCGTTTCGGATTAATTAATTACTTTGTTGGTGCAATCCAGTTTCACTTGAAAGTGAAGAATTTATTAAAACAAAATACAAAATATAATACATTTAGAAAAATATGTTTCGATATTTAGGTAGATGATATGTTTTACCAATTGTAACTTTGCTCATTACTGTATGTTTAATTTACAAATACATAATATAAACAAATAAAATACCTATCACTGAGGCCTAAAATCATTCATTACTGTGAACAAAACGTTGTGTAATTGCTATAATGCATACAATGGCATGACAGATTTCCAACGTGTATTGAAAATCAGTAAGAAAGTTCATACTTGTTAAGATGATTTTTACAATTTCGAGAGACCCTTTTTTTTTAGAGTCAACTTATGGACATGGGCTATCATGGGTGCCTTTCTCTTTCCTTATACCAGAGCACTCTTACCGATATTTTGAAAGTCAACGGAAAACGGCTAAAAGTTGCTAGGATGAAAGATGAACTTGAATAAAAAAGGGGAAAAAATAACTTTTTTGGACGGGACAAAAGCTCCATATAATAATAGCCAAAATAAAGCCATTGTCCCGTCCAAAAAAAAGTTATTTTTTATTCTTTTTTATTCAAGTTCATCTTTCATCCAACCAACTTTCGGCCATTTTCCTTTGACTTTCAAAATGTCGGTAAAAGTGACGTGACTGAAATTGTCTGAGAAATTGGAAACTTTGCTCCTGTCCGTTTCCACGTAGTCTAAATCAACAGTAAGATCAGGGTACATTTGAATGATGACTATAGTCTCGTACATCGTCCAATAACAAACCTGTACTTCGCTCTTTGAGAGGGGTGGAGTACTTCCCTGTCAAATGTTTAGGTGTTAATAAGTAAGCCATGTGCAGTAGAAGACATTGCTGTTCTGAATAAGCATTATTGATGCCGGCCTCGTCCGTGGATTAATCGTACCCAAACAGTTTGGTCGGTATTTCCTTTTTTAAATACCCATCTCTGATTCATTCGTCGTCCTCTTCAAAAATTAGAGTTCCCTATTGAAAATCTGTGCTGCGAATGAGTGATGGGTAGACTTAAATATGAATTCGTTTATTTCAACTCGAAATTACATGGAAATGATTGTACAGCCCAAATAAAGACATTACGAATGGAGTATTACCCTTTAACATTTTAGAGTTGACTTTTCCTACTGAATTTGAAATCAGGATTACAAAAGTACGGATGCACGGATGTGATTACACTACTGGAGTTGTGGTATTTTACAACAACTAAGGTGCATAAGCACCCAGTATACACATAATGTCCGATTCGTTCGGAGTTTGTGCTGTTCTGTGCTATAAATCACTATACATGCGTAATGCAAACAATTAAAATATACTACCACCCGAACATTGGCAAATACACCTGCAAGTAGCACCCCTTCCCATCCACTACCGCCGTACTGAAAATCGAGCAGATAATTTAGTCCATTATTTTTAATACGCTATGTTGGTGTAGCCTATAATTAATACGCCCTATCCTTGATGTTGCTGGTTCCACTTTCACTTGATATTGGAAGCGACCAAATTTCAACGTTATAACTTTCAAAAGCGAACATAAATGCGTTGGTTGCAATTGTGGGTAAAACTAACAAACATCAACGGAGAAGATTTATTTTGTAAATTCAGGACATCAACACAACTGGTCGGTAATGTTGATAGGTGCCTACTTTTGAAATTGGCTTCTGCGTTAAATTGTATCTAATGAATTGGGGTGGTGTTTTGCTAAAGAAATTTTAACTTTGAGTATTTTTGATACATAAATAATGTTTATTGAGTGTTTCTTTAACTCACTTTTACTCACTGTTTTTCTCCGTACTCGGCGAATTTTCGACTAGGGTCCCTGATCTTCGTCCGGCCACGCCAGACACTCTGAGGTCCAAAGTGTTGATGAATAACATTAAAAAGCAGTTGAAAATGGAAGTATTCGCTCGCGTCTCAAAGTCCACATGTACTAATGCAATTAACCAATTAAATAGGACGAATCCAAAATGTTATTCAAAGACAATAACCCTAGAATGCGCAAAATTAAAGTCACCAGCAATGCTCTGTGAAATCGACAGCATCAACCTACCAAGCCTAAAACTGCTTTTTTTTAGCTGGTGACCTCTGGTGGCAGATTATGTATCCAGAGCTGGCCTACTAGCCCACCCACCCACAAACCAGACTCAAAACACTGTGTACCTCGCCTTGAACTACTTATTTTTTTCTCTTTTTAGCTGGAGACCTCTGGTGGCAGATTATGTATCCAGAGCTGGCCAACTAGCCCATCCACCCACAAACCCAAATTAAAAACACTTTGGACCTCAGTGTGTCTGGCGTGGCTGGACGAAGATGAGGGGACCCTCGTCTAAAATTCGCCGAGTACGGAGGAAAAAAGTGACTTTGGTAAGCGAGTTTAAAGAAACACTCAATAAACATTATATTTCCAGGTCAAATAGCTAACGAACTAATATATATTTATATATATTCAAACTTCAAAGGCGATTTGCTCATTGTAAACCATGAAGCGGGTCGCGTATAACGACACGTCGAAACGAATGAATTAAAGTTCTATGTGTCATTGAAGAGAGAGAACTTTTATTTTTTTAGCAAAAAGGAGGTTTAAAGTTTAAATACAAATACAATAAATGAATAATAATAATAATAATAATAATAATAATAATAATAATAATAATAATAATAATAATAATAATAATAATAATAATAATAATAATAATAATAATAATAATAATAATAATAATAATAATAATAATAATAATAATAATAATAATAATAATACAACTAAAAATTATATGTTTTGACCGTAAAGGTGATTCCTAAGAATAGAAATGGAACCTTTTAATGCCACCATCGAAACGTCTTGTATCAGTGTTTCGTCTAATTTAAAATTAATGCAAAAATCAACAAAAAACTTTGGGTTTGTCCCCCTTGCACTAACAAACAATCCGATGACATGTATTGGGTTTGCATGATATTCGTCTGCATAGTATGGTATTGGTGGTTGGTAGATGTCCTGTTTTTCAGTGTTGACTTGCTCAGTTTGATCATTTGAATACTGTACCATTACGAACATAGAACTCTAACTGTGCATGTCCGCCCCGATTACGCAAAATCAAACCATGTTAATTGCATTTAACCCCCTGCACGCGATCATAGGTAAAGTAATGTCCCATAGAGAATCTCGCCTTGCGCCGTGAATAAATGTTGAGAGCTCAGAAAAACTAAAATTTAGTTTTGAAAGGAGCAATTAGTTTAAGAGATTGATCAAATCCTATCCCTGTCTTCACTTGTGGACAAACCGACCAAAACCTCAAATCTTATTTATTTTATTATCAGTGTTTTACATTAAGTCGATTAACGTTGCACACCATAATGGCTTAAAATGATTGGCTACTTAATAAACCTCCTGTATGGTCACCAGACATTGAGTCAAGGCATACAAGCCTGTTATCATTATAGCGCCACACTAAAATAGGCATATGGATGCTGTTATTTTCGCAACCATTAGATTTTAATAGATTATAATTATATAATACATTTTTATGAAGTAATTTATTTGTTTATTTCGGCGCGGCAATCTAATTTTCTATTGTGCAGTATCCATGCTAAAAGGTTAGAATAACCTTTGAAATAAAAAGAAGTATTAAAGTGAATATTAAACATTTTTGTAATCGAGTACGAAAACTAGGTATAGCCTACCTTTAATGACGGATTTAATATTTAAAACATGCTTTTAACGAAAACCTTATTTCTACAATTCACCCCAAAACGTTGACTTGTTGTAATATAAATTAATTTGCTTTACTTTAATCTCATTACTGAGATTGCAACACATTTATTTATACCTTGCAAATATGTATTATACATGGTGGCAAGTAGGCTACTTTACATTTTTATCTTAACTTAACAATTTTTTTTTAAATTAACAATTAATTACATATCAAAATTCAGAACGTTCACATCATAAATGTTATTATATCTAACTCTTCCAAACATTCTTAACATTTTTATCTTAACTTAGCTTAACAATTTTTTTAATTAACATTTAGAACAATATCAAAAATAACAAACGTTGACATCATAAATATTATTCATCGATTCATCGATGACTCCCCGGCATAATAGACCAATCAAATAGACTATAATTTTATTTATTTTAAAAGTGTGCTAGATTTGCAAGACTCTTTCTTTGGCAGATGTTTTAAAATCATTTAACTCCCCACAATATTAGAAAATAGATAAAGTTTCTATTGTGTTGTTGATGTGAAAATAATTTATTTTTACTTTGTCTATACGAGTTTGTCACTTTTAATAAAGCACCCACAGCAAACCGTGCACTCATACATGCTTATTAAAATGGTATATCTCTTCCATCTTAGGATAAAAGGAATTTTGATAATATTAGGTTCACTGAAAGATATCGAAGTATTTTTTTCTAATAACTGAGCGTTATTGGAATCACCGAACCGGATATGCAGTGAAACCAGAGGCAGAATCCCATAAGTCCCCCTTCACTTACAGTAAAATCTCTCATTTTATTCTTGGGAGACTAAATGTAATATATTGGGTAAACAACGCAAAACCTACTTTGCAATTTACATCTTATTAGGGTTCGAGGGGTTCGCTGGGGTGCTATTACGGAACTACGTTACACGGAAAGTCAAAGGAAATTCCAATAGCTTTCCGTTTTTTAAATAAATTTCAATCCATGGTTTAATCAAAGTCATTCAATGGCAAAAGCCAATAAAGTGCACCGTATCTGAAGGAAGCATGCAAATCCTGCATCGTGTGTAACAAAATGTAAATTTTGTGATATTTAGATTCTTAATCAATATCCTAGTTGCATTGTGTGTTTTATATATTTTAGAATCCTTGAAATGTGTATAGGTGGAAAAGAAATTTCCAATTCTACTTGGGTATTAGCTATTACTCCTTGCGTTTCCAACAAATTACAAAATATTTACATTCACAAATTTAGGCATGAATTTCAATTATTGCCTTTTCTTATAACATGAAGCTTTATTTAGAAAAATGTTTGTTAAATTATTTTAAATTAAAAAAATATTTTGTAGATTTTAAAAAGAAATTTCAAATTTTCATATTTTTTAAATATCTAGTTCCAATGACTTTTGCATTTAAAACACATATTATAGAAAGCATGTAAATAAACATGACCAAGTTGTGGTCTTGTTATATTTCAGGCAAGCTTGCGAATTCAGGATTAGTTTTCCATCTTATAAAATATATAGAGTAGTGGAAAAGAGGCCAGAGTGACTAGAAGCTGCAAACCAATTTACTGGTGAGCATCGAGTTATATAAAAAGCCATATTGAGTTCTAGTATCAGTAGTTCTATGTCTCCGGAGCATTGACAGCCATTGGAGAATTGAACGATGAAAGATGTTGAGAGTTACAGAAGAGACATGTCACATTACCTCATAGATGGACTTCTTCCGAACACGATCCTCCTGAGTCCTGATGATTGCTTGTTACTCCAGAAATCATTACAGAATGAAGGGATGTGAAAGATTCATATTGGATGCAGATAATTCCACCAAAATCATTCGTTATATATTAGATTTGTCTATTATATTAGCAATATTCGCTGAACAAAAAGTGAATAAGTACTTATATACTGATTCGCAACGGATTAAGATAGTTATCTTGAAGCGGGAGATCGCTAGTTCGATCCCCACCACTGAACTGAACTATTCTCCAAGAACCTATAAAATAGTCACCGGATATTCTCCATGAATTAACCTTAACTAGTGAGGTAAATGAAGTAGTTGAGTATTTGGTACTCGACTCGAACTTGAGTTATATTTCCTACTCGAAATCGTGTATCAAAAATGTATGGTTTTGGAGGAGATGCCGGTTGGCCTATAGCAAATTCACCCAGATTCGTAGAAATGGTGGAGGTGCCGGGTCGCGGGAGAGTGTGAAAATTTAAAAATCGTTATCTATATTGGCGCTACCTTACCAACCCTTATTAGCCATAATAGTAACCTCAGTCTTTTGATACAAATTTGTATTCTTTTTTAAACTTTTGAACATTTTTGGCATAAATAACTAAAATATGTCATTATAATGTACATATTGTAAATATAGTGACAGAGTAACAGTGAAATTAAATTAAAAGACAAAGTACTTGAACTCGAATTGGACTCGATACTCGAGTTATTTCAAGTACTCGGTCTCGACTCGAACTCAAAATTCACGACTCGCACACCCCCAACTATAAGTAATCACCAACAAATGTGTTCAAAAATAATTTTAGATGTGAAAGTAAATTGCCGTCAAATCACAGTGTCCATGCCCCGTATATACTGTTTCTATTTCCATTTACGTAATTTTAGTTTCTAGTAGCACTTTCGATTTGTTTTTTTGTTAACATGAATCCGTCCTATGACTGTTAATACAGCGAAGTGATTGTCAGACATAGTATAATCCCTTGTTTTACAATCCCTACGCTTGTCAAAAACATTGGGGTGCATGGTCAATGGGTCATGGTGTACTCAGCATTACAACATACCAAATGTGTATCTATTTATTCAAAAAGAGAATTTTAAAACACTAGCGTGTTAGCTTAATGAAACACCAAACACATTTTCAGTGTCATGTGTAATTTATCACTGTATAGTGCCATCGTTCAATTTGAATAAATTAGTAAAAGTTTGTTTACGTACTATATTATCGAAAATAATCGTATGGTTGCTTGAATATAATTTTTTTAGCCATCTTCGGAAACTGGGTCATGATAACGATGTTTTTCTTGTGTTAACATTTCCTACATCGTCACAATACACTAACTTGATAATAGTAGCAAAAGTGATTATTGAATCAAAACACGCATTGGTACCTGTTACCCAAAATAGGAAACCAAACTTACCATTATGATATACAATATTTCAGCGTTCAATCCTTCTTTATGGAGGTGCAGATTAAATAAATTTTCCAACTTTTGGGAAAGGTTTGCTCCTCTCTGACACCTAGGGTCACCAAAAACATTAAGCATCATCCGTTTTGAAGAGCCATATCATCAAATAACGTGTGCCGATTCTTGACGTGACACACACACACAGTAAAATAGAAAAGTGATGCATACAAGAAAGCTTCTCTCCCTAAAATGCCTTAGTATTTCGACCGTTACACAACATAATCTCCTTATAATAAACTATAACTTATTATAAACAGGACCGTCGGGGATTTGTACCCGGGATATTTTGCATCCGAAACGTGACCCATACCGCCCGACTATAGCCACGAGCTATATATTTTTAATGTATTTATGTCATACACCTTACATTTCCAGGTGAATGTTAGCTTGTAATCAAGTATTATTTTTAGAAAGAGCTGTTAGTAAAATTAGGGAACGAAGAGTGTGCACTTGTGACTTAATGTAGTATTTGCCAGACGGGAATTAGGAATACAATGCTTCGAACACAAACCAAACAAGTTACACCACACTCATCATCACCATAAGGAACGTAGATTTGTATAAAGAGAATTACAATTATTGTATAAATGTATCTTTGTTCTCATTTATCTGTTACACTCATCATCTACAATATAAGTATTTAAAAAGAAAAATGATGATGAAAACGGTTTGTACAAAAATTATGAACTATTGAAAAATAAAGACAACTACTGTATTTGGGTTCTACCTCCAAAAGATTTAGACTAAAACAAACTTATGTTGAAGTTATGAAATGAAAAAAAAAACGGGCTCGTCCGGGATTCGAACCCAGGACCTCTCGCACCCAAAGCGAGAATCATACCCCTAGACCAACGAGCCATGAGAAACTAGAGCTCTAATCGTCTTTTAGTACTCAACATTGCACGTACGGAGAATGATTTCTCAGAAGGCAGTAGTAACAGTATTTATAACAACAAACAATACACTCGTTCGAGCGTGATATTCTTGGAAATTGACGGCGTCATGAATTTCACAGTGAACAGCTTGCTACTGAAAGTTATACAGTTTATTTTTATGTAGCAAAAGGTAATTAAATTTCAATAACGATTATTTACATTAACTACAGTTCAAAAGGTGACAATATAATGTGAAAAGTTATGTACAGATCGAAATATATCTCCACTATTCCTACTCAAGAAATGAGAAAACGTAATATTTTCACTTTTCATTTTCACACTATTTTCATTTTACTTTCGGGGTATTTTCAAGTGTTACACTGTCATAATGTTTAACTATTGTATTTTAAATTATACACAAAGAAACACTATTTATTTTTGTCATTGCTTTAATAATTTTTATAAACATTGAAAATGTAAGTGATTTTTAAGCAATACAAAAATCAGGAACAGACAATGACCAAGACCAGAAAGTAAGGTTGAATTTCATCGTGTTCACATTGTTCAAGATTCTTGACTTCTTATTAGTGAATGGGCATATTTTGAACCTTGTTTTAAACATAATTAATCGGAACTAAAAAATCGTCACAAACCTGAATTATCTTCGTATATTATTTAATTCATCCATCCACTATGAAAAGCTTAGCTTCGATTACCTTTTAAAAAGTGAATAAACAACCGAAGAAATGAAACTGTTGTAGCACTACACACAGAATGATGACGCTACATCAGAAAAATATTCTGTAGCAATAAAAAAACCTGGTATCGTCCGGGATTTGAACCCTGGACCTATCCTTTGACCAACGAGCCGTGATAACGTGATTGTAAATGTAATCTCTGATTCGTGATCAAGGATCACATGATACAAGGATCACATGAATATAAGGTGATGCAATTACCTTGAAATGGAATTGAATCCCAACGCTGCACTGCTCAAACATTTGTGAAGATGGAATTGTCAACAATAAATGATTTTGGTTTGTTACGGGCACTCAAAATAACTTCTACCCTCTACACACGTTTACTATGGACTAGAAATTATTTTTGAATATTTTGGAAACACTAGTTCTTTGCCAAATCTTTGGTTCTATTACCTTTAAAAAAACATGTGTACCAATATGTTGCAAGTTTAGTGCAGTTATTTTCAAAACAAACACACATCACACAACAAAACCCGCAACTCATGGAAAGACTTAAGTATCTAAAAACTGGGCTCTTCCGGGAATTGAACTCGGGACCTCTCGCACCCGAAGCGAGAATCATACCCCTAGACCAACGAGCCATAATATATCTTGTTTTAATTGTTAACCTGTATACATTTATTTAGCGTCTGCGTCCCGATAATGTTTTCTCAGTGTTGTCATATCTCAACCAGCTTACCGGCTCGAGTTCGCTATCTTAGTAAACAATGGCGTCATAGCATCGCCGTAATCAGTTTACTACCAGAAGTTATGCAGTATTTTAAAGCTAAGAATAAGTTACAACTCAAATCATCAGCCAAATAACGTACACTTGAAAGAGCATTTTAATATTTAGGTGTATTAATTATAACTATTCACAAAAAATATAAGAAAAGTTTTTATGAATGCAATATTTCTGAAGACCTATCCTTCTAATCAAACATTCAACTCTAAATTACCGGTGCTGTAAAATAAAATAAGATATTATTATAATAATAATCATCATCATCATTAATATATTAATTATTTCTGAGGTGAGGAACGATTTGCTTACTATAGGATGAAATAATCAATATCTTGCCACCAAAAGTCTTATCTGGCCCTCCACACACCAACAGCATTCTTCTTCTTCTTAGTGGCATTTCACATAAGATCTTGTTGTTAAAATAACAAATCTCTTCCAATATCTGTCGGTAATATAAGGCACACAAATCGTTCGTTTTAAGCATTTGGTGTAGTTTACGTGTACTCCTTAGGAACATACTTGTAAGTAAATAACGGCTTGGTATGTTGGGCACTACAGTTAGAAAACAATAATACGAGAAAAAATATGAATTGGAAATATTGTTTTATAAACAAAGAATTTCAAATTTGTGTTTTCTATACCAAGGGTTGTTTTATGTGTACGTGTCAAAACCTTAATTTCATGGATGATAACTACAATGAAAACTGTTGGATAATTATGTCTTTATAATTATGAATGTGTTTGAACAGGAATCAATACTCGTCGTTATTGAAGACAGTCGACATTGTTGCGACATGGGAGCTCTGCAGGAGGGTAGACACGTTGTATCTTCTTTCTTGTTTTTTATTCACGTATTTTAACCCTTTATCTGATATTTCTAAGTTGTTTGCAACTGAACTTTCGTTCTCCCCCCCCCCTCTCATATACTCTTAGGTAGTGACGTGGGCGATCGGTTTCTGTTCCTCGCAGTGAAGTTCCTCTAGTCGCCTGTGGCTGGGTCGTCACATTTGTCATTTTGGTCGATGAGCCTTCATCACTGGATCACTAGTTCATATTCTACACATGTTAATATAAATATAATTATAATATACATAGGTACCTATGTTAAACTCCAGTACCAATCATGTGGTCTTAACAAAATAAAATGATTGGCTTTGGTTGGTATTGCGTCAGAAGTATGCATTTGTGGTAAAAATAAAAGTAAATTTTCAATTTTGATTTTTTATATATTTTTTTGATTATGCATTATGGTACGTAGTACTGTTGCAAATAAATACAACAAACAAACCAACTAAACTTGTAGTGATCATTTTTAAAATTTTCGCTGTTCTCTGTTATTCCATTGAATTTTTCGACTGGGGTCTTGCAAAGAGTTTGCACCTTGCAGGTCTTAAAAACACTTGGGCATATACCTAGTTATTAGCGTTTTAGGCAGGTATTTGAGGTGAAAGAATTTAAAGTGTTTAATTTTGTGTCCAAAAGCAGTGAATTGGTGGTGAGAATTATATAAGATATCGTGTCTAGTGGTGTATTTTTTTTTTTTTTCGTTTTCAATGTAAGTACATGTATTTTTTGTGGTGTTATGTGGTATTACTAACTCTTTCCAAGATAATTATTTGCCAAATACTGGTTTTCTTGAGAAAAGTAGCGTATGATTCCGTAACTGTAATTTGTCTATATTATTCATATAATATGAACTTGAGGAACTCGTTTTCAACCATCCTCACCGTGTTATTCTCTCCCAAAACATTTCGAATGCCTAGGAGACCATTTTGAGATATTTGTCTTTGAAACGAACGCACCTAGGAATTCACTAACTAATTACACGTGAATGTAATTACGGTTAGTAAATACTAGTCAAATTAGAGTTGATTAAGTAGAAATAGTGGAGTAGAATGGAATTGAAAAACATCACACGTAGACATAAAAGACGTCTTAAATTAATTTGTCTAGGTTTGAAATGTACTTCTATAAAGTACTTTGTTCATGAAACTTTCTTCACAAGTGTAAGCTTAATTTTGGTTGAGTCTGAGTAGAAAGTTTCTACATCGTCAGCCACACAAAATAATTCTACGAAACGTTCGCATTTTCAAAGATGTTAAGGTTTCATCTAGATTTAAGAAGGCATAACTATCATGAAATAAATTTTAGAGGAAACGTATTTTTTAGTGAAAAAGAAAGTGTGTACCGCTGAATTTGAAAACTCACGTTCGGTATATGGTAAAAACGAAATCGCTAAAAGAAAAACAAGATTCCAGTCCTAAATTGCCAAAAACGTAATATTAATAATTTTGAGTTAATTTCACCGCCAATTTGTCGCTTTTGGTCATAACAAAAACGAGAATGGATTTATTTCCCCCACAAAACCTCTGTCTTTGGATATCGTATAACATGTTATTTATTGTGGCAACAATACAGACAAAATAAGATAAATTTACAATCAAAGTGTGGTTAATGACAGTATTAATGGCTTTATCAATTGTCTGCATCACCCGAGCTCTCAACTAGAGATAGCCTCGTGGTCGTTATGTGTTACATAAAAACATTATTTAAGCAATAAAAACTTTTTCTGAATTGGATTGAAAACCAACCAGTAAATAATTTGGGGTTTTCGGGCGAACCGCGCGCGATATCTCAATGGAACTTTGTCGATAGATAACAAAATATATTTCCAAGATATGGATAACATATTCTCTAAAAGTCTATTATAATCGGCATGGTATAATTTTGAGTATGTATACTTGAAAACATTCTTTCGTATTTTCAGAGATGGGAATTACAATTTTTTATTAGACATTTATTTAGTTGGAGTATTAAAAAATATAGTCTTGTTACAAATAGTGTAAAAGTGATTTTTAATTTGAGTAGGTATACTTGAACGAAACGTTTACCAAACAAATCTGTCAAAAACAAAAATGGCGCATTTTGGTGTTGAAACACTTTAATTTACGAGTTTATTTTAATGGTATGTACCGTACACATTTAAGATGTTGTATACACTTTACACTCTTCTATGATTACTTGTGTACTTGTTAAACGAGGGAGCGAAGCGACTGAGTGTCTCCATTCAACTCAAACGGCGCTCATTCTGTGAGTCTGTGTGTGGGTCTGTCTGTCTGTACATCGAAAATCAGACGAATCGCTGAACAGATTGCGCTGAAATTTTCAACAGACATCCGGTACGAGTTTACTGAGAACTGCTGACAAAATCATCACGATTTGTTGCGATTTAAACGTACAAGAAATAATAAATTGACAAATAGGCTGCTAATGTGTAGAAATTATTTTAGCGACAATGGTTTTGTTTTTGAAAAACTAGGGAAACGCCAAAGGTGTTTGTTAAACGAGTGAGTGAGCCATGTATTAAATAGGCCTACCCGGTATCATTCCCCATACTGGGCTAGATCCAGCCTTAGGTATAGGGGAGTACAGGGGATGTTCCCGGGTACTTAACACTTGGCTCACTCACTCGTTTAACGACTTTGGCGTTTCCCTAGTCACATAGAATATGACTAAAAATATTATCTGAGATTATAGATAACCCTGAATCATGTTGACACTATAAGACAATAGATAACAAATATTATAAAAATAAACTTTATATTTAAATACACTTTTGTTGTTTAATCTAAATTAACTATTTGATTTATTTGAAACTTTCTGAATATCAATAAACTAAATAAAAAATATACTTATGGTGGCACAACACGGGTGCCCAAATACTTGTCACTAATTTCTTTTGTCTACGTCTAGTGGAGTGAAGCAGGCTAGGATTTTCTTGTTTGTTTCGTTGTTTCGTGTGGAAATAGTTTACACCGTCGAGTTTCAGACCAACACGTATGTGCGGAGGATGTTCGGCAACTTGAGTTCCGCTGAGGGAACCTACCGCACATTCCTCCAGCAACACTTACAATGACACTCCACAGCAAATTGTGGTGTCATTAGGGGTTTATTTCCGTGTCTGTTAGTGCTTTTGATAATTGTTTATGACTCGAAGCTCGTTTGATCTAGTTTATCGATTCGCCTTTGATGCTCTCTGGTCTACCTCGTCGCACAATCTAAATGATGCCTTGGATGTGGTTACGGTCAACCGTGCAGTGGGTGGAGTTTAGGGGAGGATGTTTACATTAAAATGCCTTTCCATAGTTCCGACCAATTTCCTATCTCACCCTTGTTAAACTACAAAAATAATCGGCGGAAGATTGAAAATATCACACTCATCGTTGTCCAAAACCAGATTAGTGCACCGAAGAAGCAAGATGTGAACAATTGTTATAAAGTAAATTTTCCCTTTAATTACAGTTTGATAATGGGACTTTTATCTCGGTCTATATAAAGTTGCAAACGTTCAATTGAAATTTAAAAAGCACTCTTATAACTTGATTACATCAATGAGCACCTAAACTGATGACGCGACAATTCCCAATCTAATTGTCTACTTGAAAATTTACATAAACAAATGCTAACAAAACAACTGTGAGTTGAGTTTATTAGACCGTTAGTTGAAGATACAAAGTTAGTAAAGTGTATTGTTATTATATACTGTCGACAAAGTTTAATGAGATCAATTTTTATATATATATGAACAAGCTTTTCTACTTTTTTTCTTTTCAAAATATCAAACTATTAATAAGCATTGTTCATACAGGGTATATCGTTTGTCTGTTATATAAAGCAAAATAACTTTTGTACTAGAATAGCGATTCGCAAATGTTCGCTTTTCTGTAACAATATTTTACTTAAAGACGAACAATCTATTACATTGAAAGCGAATTTCTACCACAATAAATAGTTATATTTTCAAAAGTGGGAAATCACATGGTGTTTAAAGTGTTGTTAAAATGCATTTATATTCTTCACACCTACGTTTTTCATGTTTTACATTTTTAATATTTTAGAAGGTACATTGTTAAAATATTAATGGGTTATTGATAGATAAATGCATTAATTATCATTGAAAAGTTAATTCGCCTCACGTTATATTAACTTGGGAAAGAAATATTGCAATAATTGCTGTAAGGTATTTTTATACATACTTTCCTACACTTTAGTTTGAAAATATTTGATTCGACATTAAAATGCCAGAGCTCTTTCTCATTTCAATAAGACAAGCTAGAAACACAGATCCTCCCTTCTGAAGAGTAAACGTCTTTGTCAAACAGAAGTTTGAATATTGAATTTAATAATTGTGTTGAATTATCTATGGCTAATCACGAAGTATATATTCAAATTGTTTAATTAATCTTCTGAGTTTCTGAATTTTCTTTTAGTTCTAATATATTATAACAATCCACAAGTCAACTTCATGCTTATATAGAACATGTATTCACGAAACATATTAACATAATCATCTTCAAACGTGGATGGATGTGAGATGTAAATATCAGGCTGACAAAACATATTCCCCCCGGAGACAATAGCGTAATGGTATCTTTGTGCAATAAATTGAAAATACAAATGCGCTATTAAATTAATTGTAAATAACCGTGATCATGTAACCATTAATTCACCGATATGTAATGCTTTGAATAATTTTACTACCAATAAGTATGCTGTGCAAAACAAAAGTATTGGAATCAATTGTTTTAAGTTGATGTAAGTAAGGTCTATAAAAAACACTTTGTCTAGAAGTTAATTTTGAAATAAGTTTTATCTTCATAAAATAGTTGTGACATGAAGGTGTAAACAACCAAATGTAGGGCGACCAATGGTTTGCTACCAAGTGAATAACTGAGGGAGTACGAGTTGGCTCACATTATGTTAAACCAAAGTAAAATAATAGCGAGTAATTTAATATAATAGTTTGACTATACTTGACTAGGAAAATACACATATTTTTACACGTTCTTTTACAAGGTTGATTTGTTTAAGTAGCTTTCTTTTGAACATTTCACCTAATATTCGTAATTTATCACGAATAGCAGAAAAATAAAACCAAAAACGTAAAGATTTTGTTTTTGTTTGTTTTGTTAGAATCACACCCTAATAAACTATTCATATTCAATTATATCCAAGGGTTGACAGTGCTTCACTGCATGAAATGGCCCATTGTAGTCTGATGAAATCAACAAAGTATATTAAAATACGATTATAATTTCTTGATAATAATGCATTGAAAAAAAGAATTCCCCTATCCAATTTTCGGGTGATTGGACAACTTTAATAAAATATTTTCGAAGAAATGGTCTCATGATGAAAGAAATGTGTGAAGAATGAATCAGTCAATCTATTTTGGGTTTGATTCTTAGACTTGTAATGGAGGATAATATATCTAGGTATAGTCAGTCCTACATTCTATTTGCTAAGTCAAAACTATTTAATTTTAGTATAAATGACACAACGTTATACATTTTTCTGCATTTTTTTTTATTTTAAAAATAGGTATACAGCGTAGTGTGCAATCTTCACTGACCTCCCAAACAATCGTTCACCATGTGGGCTTTGGGCCACAGGTTCGGTATCAATAGCTATTCGTTCACATTGTCAAAGAAATATTACATAATATAAGGTGTTTACAATGGAAGTTGATACTTATACACAGCTCTAGCAATCAGAAATACGGATCTTACATATATTGTTACGTTACAGTAGCAAAAAATCTAATACCTCTAACCACCTACGCATTCATATCACTAAAGCATCCAGCTGTAGAAAAATTACGCTTACTTTTAATTCCAAAATCTGATACACTCTCCGATATAATTGGGCCAGATAATATAGCAAGAATTAACTGGCCCAATTAATGTTACACATCTAGTTCATTTATACAACATTTCACAAAGATCACAATGATTCCGTTTACTATTTTCTTGGCCACTTTAATGGTCTTGTTAGCAACATCACTTTTTCAGAAAACTATAGTTTGCCTTTGGTGGTTACGAGGTTTAGATGAAAAAATACTGACAGAGCCCGTGGGCAGCCTACATTGACCAGGTTATAGCTACATAAAAACAGATCCCGTTAATATTATAGTTGTATAATATAATGTTGCATTTTCTCTTTAAAATGATTCACATAAACATGTATTTTGGTATTGACACATTCTTTATTTGGCATCACAGTTTTAATTGATTTCTATTTGCACCCTAAAAAAAGTTTCATTTGTTTCCCTTGTTGTTATATCACTACATACATTGAACAATGTAACAGTGCTGGCATTAAGTATTAATCAGACTGTATCATTGTTGTCCTATACAAGATGTTGCCCCATGCAGCCCCCCATGTTAGCAATTGGACAGTTCTTGCCATGGGATAGTATTCAGACTGTCAAATTGCTCAGTATGCGCGTGTCACCAGATCTCACCTTCATTGGTCATGCTGCGTACCTCGATGTCCTGCTGGCGACTGTACTCCACCGCTCTCTTGCGCTTGACCATGAAGTGACCAACACCTGCTGCCAACACGGTGGCTATCCCGAACACTAGTGTTGCTATCACGTACATACCAGGGTGAGACGGCTTGTAGCTGGACACCTTGTCGGGGGGCGGGGGCGGGGGCGTGAGTAACAGTTCCTCTCGTTCGTTCGCTCGCTCGTACAACTTGGGGTCATCCATCTGCGGCATCATGAGCACGGTGCCGACCAGTATCTCGGGGGAGGCTGAGTCGTGGGAGTGCGCTACGGAGGAGTCTTCGCTGACGTAGGTCTTGACGATGCCCCAGACCTCGGAAGAGTTGCTGTCGTCGTGGTCAGGGAGACGCAACGGGAGGAGGCTGGCCTCGCGAGATGTTGGGGTCGCGATGGTAAGGGGGTTGGGACCTGTGACTGAGGCTGGGGTAGAAAGGGGGTACAGCTCAGAGCGAGTGATTGAGCGAGCACCCGCGCTCGACGCCGCTGGCTTTACTAAGGTATGAAGGGATGGATTGCCACCAACAAGACCAACGTCACCGCGGTACCCATAACTAGGTTTCAAACGACTCAAGTTTCCGTTAGTCCGAAGTAAATTATTAGGCATAGGGTCACGCATCATGTTAACAAACACTTTTTCGTCAGTACTGGAATTAATTGCAATCTTATTTATGCTGAGAGCTTTTATTGGATTAAGTTGTTGTCCTTTTTTGTTAGCATTACGCAAAGCAGCCCAGGTTTTTTTTGGACCCGAAATAGACGCATTGTTGCCTGATACTGATATAACATTCGATAATGTTTGATTCAACTGGGACAAAGATTCCCCGATCCGAGGCGCGACATATGACAACGTCGCCGGAGGCAATGCAGTGGTGTTATACAAATCTTTATTATGAGCTTGTGTGGTATCATTGAAACCGCGTGTCATATTTTTGTCGGCTAAGCTTTCTGAATCCTCAACAGTTGAATTGTGATGTTCAACCGTAATATTGTTGACATCTTTATCGTCACTTTTGTTATTCGTGCCATAGCCAAGAGCAACAGTGGAATTTAAACTTGACTTACGCAACGGTCGATCATTAAATGTGTCACTAATTTGGAGAGCATCTTGCAATATTTTATTTACCTCACTGACTGAAAATTTTGAAAGGATTCCAGGGAGCGTTTTATTATCAAAAGAGCTATCGACCTTCGTTATCTTGACAGAAGAATTTAGCCCTGGGGCGGCAGGCATAGACAGGAATTTTAATTTTGAATCTGATCCGCTTGACTTGATCGGGAATTGATTTTCTGAAGCGTTTGCCTTTAAATCAGTATTTCTATTTAAAGAATCGTTTATATTTGTGTGGTTGGATTGTTGGGTGGGGAAAGTAGGGGACGGAGAGTTTACCGTAGGGGTGAAGAAGTCTTGGTCTGTTAACTCCCTTATCCGTCTGGCCTTGAAGCGAGGTGGTGCCTCGCAGCGAGCCTCGTCTAACGTCCCTTGTTGTTTCATCCACTTGGCCAGCCACAACATGTCATCGCACGCCCACGGGTTGTCTGCCAGCTCCAACACTTCAAGACGAGGCAAGAAGTGGAACAGGTCGGACCGGAGTAGTGTCAGTTGGTTGTTTCGAAGGTCTAAGGTGTGCAGGTCTCTGAATGCTGCAAGAGCCGCCGGATCAGCCAGTAGTTGGCGCGCCACCACGGGGCTGCCCTGAAGCTCCAGTACTTGCAGTCGCTCTGGGGAAGACAACGGGAAAGACAAGTCCCTGGCGATGTCAGACGTTATCTTGTTCAGGTGAGATAGCTGAAGCGTGGTCAATGTCTGAGGGCCTGCCAGCACACTCCCCGACAACCGCTCTAAAGGGTTGTCGGACAAGTCTAATGTTTGGAGTCTTGGGACGCAGTTGAATGTACCGTCCTGGATACCCATCAAGTGTGTGTCCCTCAAAGTTAGCTTTTCCAGATGTGGCAGCCCTTCTAGGTCCCCCACGTTCAGATGTTGGATATTGTTATGGTCCAAGTGCAGAACTCGAAGCTCAGGAGGCAGGCTTCTGGGAACGATGTTGAGACGATTGCTTACCAGCACAAGTGACGACAGCGAATCCAAGAGACCAAGCGCATCCTCCTCTACCTCACTGATAAGGTTGTTCGAGAGGTCAAGCTCGTGGAGGTGAGGGTAATTGTCGAGGTCGCCACGTCGGATCGACACAAGTTGGTTGTGAGCCAGCTTGAGGTGTCTGATGGACCGGGTCAGCGCTCCAGGGATCTCCGTCAGGTTACAACCCGAGGCATCAACCGTCTGCAAGCGGCGACCGGTGCCAACCAGCACCATCAGCTCCTTGTGCCTGGCTCCTAGAGGGTTGCCGGCTAACACGACCTCGGTGAGACCACCGAGTGACTCTGCAGAGCCCGAGCCGGACACGTGAGAGATGTGGTTGACAGAGACGTCAAGACGTTGTAGGCCGGACAGGCCGAGAAAGTATCCCCCAGACAGCGTTGACAAGTGGTTGCCGCTCAGATTCAACCATTGCAACGCCGAGAACGTGCAAAACAGTGAATTATCCAACACGGATATCAAGTTCGAGGATAAATCAATTAATTGGAGGTTATCCAAACCTCGGAGCGAGCTTTTTGTTAATGTTGAAATGCGATTGCGACTCGCGTTCAATCTAGCGAGATGGGAGGCCTCAAAGGGGGAGCCGAGAAGCGTCGAAATATTATTGGAAGAGATATCTAAAGTTTGGAGATCCTTTGCACCTTCTAAACAACGGTCATTCAACACCGAAATTTCGTTTCCACGGAGGGTCAAATGTGTCAACGATGTCAGAGATTTTAATAAGTTCTTGTCCATGTCCACTATGGCGTTGTATGACAGGTCCAGTGAGATAAGTTGGCTTAAATTATATTTTCTCAAGTTCATCTCAGTCATGTGACAGTTTGTGATGGCTATACGCGTTATTAGTTTGAGCTGTTCGGCGGGTAGGCTGGGTAGGCCGGGTAGGCGATCGCCGGCACAGTCGACCGTACAGTTCCCAGGAGAGTGTTCGTCCGGGCACCCACTCTCACATGGGCCCGACAGGACCAACAGGGTGAGAATCAACGTTGAACTCCACATTGCTGTAAACGTGCACCCTCCGAGGGTCCCTCGAAATCAGGAACCGTTCACAATCGCTCAAAACATTTTGAAATTAACGTAAAACACCGGATGAAATCCGCAAACACACATAGACTATTAAAATTCACCAAATTCATTTGTCACATGTTTTCGTTTTTTATTCACTTCACAGAACACAATGTCAAGCACGATCTTTCCACAGACTTGGCCGAAAACACTTTTTATTTTTGTCAGTATCTACATGGACTAGAGTGGTCCTTTACAAATTTTCTCGAAAAAAATATTTCACCAATACAAGTCCCGAACTATCTCCGCCACATGAATTAGAAATAAAATGCAACACAAGACTGACCGACTAGTAAACTGTTCGTTTCCACACACACGTCTGCGCAGCTACCTCGGGAGCAGTGGCGAGCACATGCAGCGTGGAGGAAGAGCAGTCCGCGACTGTGATCGAGTGCCCGTCGGTCCGTTGCTGCTACTGAGACGCCGACCGGCTACGGAGCGTCCCATCCCAACGCAACTAGGGCGCATGCCCTTATCACGCAGATCGAACACATCCCCTACCATACTGCCGAACACACAGCACACTCATCACATTCCCCGCCTCTTCATTCACAACAAATCCACAATTGCATTATTAATGAAGGATCTTTTCTCGTAGTTACTCCGATGTTGAGTGCCATTCATTAATCATTACCTCGTCAGGGTAGTTGTAATTATTACAGAAATTGATAAATTCTTACATCCTTCCTTGCGCGCAAACCACAAATATTCGGTTAAGTGGCGGTTAATAATATTAAAAGTTATTTCCACATTTTTAAATATATTGTAGATCATCTCGGTTTTGGCCTAAGCAGTGATCAAGCCACTTTGCTATCACGATCTACACAGAAGTAAAATATTAATAATTATCCACGTATATTCGTAACATAATTCTATTCAATGAACCAATCACCTACTTGGACCGATCTAGTATTTTGTCGATTACCCACACCGTGTATAATAAAAATAATAACGATTTGGTTGTATTTGCAATTTGAAATATTAAAGTGTGATACAAAATCCGATTCAATTCAATATCATATTGGACTAAGCCGTGAAGTAAAATACACCCGTATATCTAGTTACTAGTAAGAAGGCGAGTTATGTTTTATCAGCAGTCGGTTGGGCCCTTGTGGTTATTCGGTCCCAGGTTTGATGTACTGTAGAGAAAGTATTTAATAAGCATAATCAGAACCCAGGTAACAATATGTTCCTATATCTTCATGTAGATGCTAGTAACCACATCGTAATAACCTCCTGACGCTCATACTGAACCCGGGTGTGAAACGCACTCTATTCTCGATCTTGATCTCAATATTGATGGCAACTCAAAATAGTGACAAGACTACGCCCAATGGAATAGGGTTGTCAGATAGTTTAATGTGCGAGTTGGACCTATCATAAGAAATATGTCTTCGATTGTACCCAAAAACGTAGCAGGTCATAGTTAAATATTTCGAAAATTCTCGTTAGTTTCGGCGCAGTGGTTTGTCTGCTAGAGAACGAATAAATGGACAAGATTAAAAAGACAAAATATCCCAAGCTATTTTTCTCAGGGTAGTTAAATCTTCAGTTTACGCTATGTCATTCATTCATTCATTTAAAAAAAAAAAAACGGGAACATCAAATGAGGAAAAGGTCAATAGACTGTACTATATATATTGAATCATATTCTTTATTCATTGACAACTACAAAAATTGATTGCTACATAATAGATGTATTTATATAACGCAGTTTCTTATTGATTTTTATATCCTTATTATTACAACCCAATAAACATAGACCAGAGCCATTTATTAACTAAAATAACAATACTTAATGTTTTTGTTTGTTATATAATGTTGCTAAGTGCTGTGAAAATAATGTTGAAGAAACCGAGAGCATTATAAAGAAGCTGGGTCAGGTATTGTTCTTTGTTGTTCCTAAAAGCTTTGGATGTAACTACAACAAAAACAAAACTATTTGGTAACCTATTTAAGGTCAGCTAAAATAAACTTAGAAATATTTTATGATAGAGACATGTACACATTCCAACTTGGCACAATTTTGCTAGCCACAATCCCATCAGAGATTCAATAGAGCTTCAAAGTGTTCAATACCTGGTTTGTCCAAGCTGACACAACAGTCTAAATAAACAGATTGAACATTATGATAATAATCTACTATTTAAATGAACAAGATGCACAGAACTTATGAGACGTTGAGGAAACGACATAATCTTTAGTAACATGTGTTGAACATTCAAAATTATTGTGAAATGGCTCTTCAGTTATATGAACTGCCTTAAATAAGAATGAAATTACAAACAAAATGCACATTGAAACAATATTTATGATAACTTAATAAAAATGATATTAAAATAGTTAAATGAAATATAAATTGAAAAAAATAAAACATACAGTAACTGAACCATGAATTTTAAAATCAATCAAGTTCGGCCTTGGTTGAAATTAAGCGAGTCAGAAATTGTAAACATTCTGTGTAAAAAAACTAAATCAACTTGTAATATTCCCATTATTTAATGTTTCAGGATTAGGTTCTAACAACACATACATAGCACAAACAACACATTACATATACACAAGCACACACACAAATAACATAAATCACATGACACATTAATATACTCACTACAACATCAATATAAATAAACACTAGCACTACATAAGTTTACAACACATCCTACATAAATAAGAACACCTCATGCAGACAGATGTAACACATACTATAAGATATCCAGGTTCTAAAGAAATAGGAAAACATATTTTAAGTTAAATGTGATATTGTGCTTACAACAACTATTGCTTTCAATTAAGTGTATGCAAAAGTTGGATGAGCGTAGCGAGCGTAGCGAGCGAAGCGAAGATTCCATTTCACTACACTGGAGAAAAAAATCCGGAATGTTTTTTTTTCTTTTTTTTTGTATTTTTGTGTGTTTGTCCACACGATTCCGGCTAAACCGATACTCCAAATGCGATGAAATTTTATGGAGGTCTTTGAAATCTCTGAACTTAGAACTGCCACGTTTTTGAGCGCAATCGAAAAATTATTTCTCATTAAAATCGCAATTTTACGATTTTTTTCGATTTTTAAAAAATTTCTTCGACTTATAAACCTACATGCTTTATCCGATTGTAATGATATTTTCACAGAACCTCAATTTTATGAATTAATATATTCGTGTAAAATTTGTGCGCAATCGAATAATTATTTCTTATGGAAATTTCAATATTACGATTTTTTTCGATTTTTAAAACATTCTTCGACTTATAACAACTACATGCTTTATTCGATTATTATGATTTTTTCACAAAACCTTAATTTTATGAATTAATATACTCGAGTGAAATTTGAGCGCGATCGAAAAATTATTTCTTATGAAAATCGCAATTTTACGATTTTTTTCGATTTTTAAAACATTCTTCGACTTATAATACCTACATGCTTTATCCGATTGTAATGATATTTTCACAGAACCTCAATTTTATGAATTAATATATTCGTGTAAAATTTGTGCGCAATCGAATAATTGTTTCTTATGAAAATTTTAATATTACGATTTTTTTCCTTATTTTAAATTATTACGATAAATTTTTTATTTTATTTTATTTAATTTAAAAAAAAAATCTTCAACTTAGTAATGATTTTTTCACAGAACAACAGAAAATCCGCATAACACATGGCAGCTCAATGCACCAATTACGCTCATCCAACAACGCGGCGGGACTTAAGCGTTTTCCTAGTTAGTCTTACGTAGTTTTAAAGTTCATGGTTCAGCAGCCAACAGCCTGTGTAAAGATTGTCTTAGGCAGTAGGCAGTTTGAAGTATCTTGATGAAATTAGTTGTGTGTACTCGGGCTACTTTTTTACAATGTTAAATGCCCATAGAAATCACTTCATCGCCCAATCAAGCGATATTCGACATACATTCTGGACCAATTTTTAACTCCAATTATCACACTTTGTTTACTAAGTATATTGTATGCATGTCGTGATCAAAGAACTAGCACATTAAAACAATTTCCTGATACTTAAGTTTTCAAACAATATACAAAAAAACTCGTTACGTGTCTATCTACGGTCAAATACTAAAAAATGTAAACTATATCTTTGAAATGTGCTCAGATCGCGTCAAGCACATATTCCAAGGTGACATTTTGTGCTAGCCACAACCACATATTATGACAATCAATAGAGTTTCAAAGTTCAAAGTGACCCAGAATAAACCTCTGCAATCTGCATTAGCACATGGTTTGCCCGTGCTCACCTAACAGTCTGTACCTTGAGCCTCACAGTTTTAAACCAAATACTTCACTAAATTTGATGAGGGCGTCTTAAACTGAGGGCCGGTGCACACTGCACATAGCTTCCCAGAGATTATGGTTTAACGAGTTGAAACAAGCAGCTCACAGCGTTATGGTCACATGGTGATGATCACATGGTTTCTTAGGTTTAAGATTTAGGGTCTAAGGTGTAACAAGTTTTAAAAATATTTCATCTCGATAGCTCTCAAGACATTAAATACTAAAACCAGCTGGTAAATGTTCAGAACCAGTTCTACTCCTGTAAGGAAACACTATCTTCAGTGTTTCCCTCGTCTAAACAAATAACAAATTTGTTTTATTGTAAGAAGATAATTAAACTTACCGATCTGTACTCGAGAGGTCATACAGAGATGTCACAGTATCTCTTTATACTCGTTGGATTAGGCAGCTAGAATTTCGAGTTGCCGAGTCAAGTCTCTTCCATTTGAGCCATCGTTTTCAGTTTGTTCCGTTTTCTGGCTCCTTAGCATTCCGAATAAATTTTCAATAGTTTCATATTACACCATTTAATATTCTGCTCATAGAATTTCCTAATAAATAGAAAACTGCAGACCCCATCTATTTAATGGTAATGAGAGGCGATTAATAATGAACAAAATTTATTAAAATATTCAAAAATATAAATGAAAAATCCAAGTATCTATATTGTAATATAAGATAATTAATAATTAATGATGATGACAAATAATAATAATAATAAATAATAATAATAAATAATAATAATAATAAATAATAATCAGATGATGCGTAGTAATGTTCTGAGTTTCAAATTGAAACTTTATGAGTATGTTCAACTAAATTGTTTAGTTTTTCCAACAAATGAAACAATCAAAATTTTAAACTTGTCAAGTTTGGAATTAAAGTGATGAGAAGGCTCACTTCTGGTACACTGGCTTTGGAGTTGCCGCGTCGCCTGCCCCTGAAGTCCTGGTGTTGGGTCGAGCTGGCGTTGCAAGAATCTTCTTCTTTTCAGGTATGCGAGTTGTAGCTAAAGTCTATCAATCCTTGAAGTACAAAGTGACCATCGACGGACGCGTCGGGTATGGGTATGAGGCAGCTGCTAAGGGTTGTCCCGTGTAGTCGTAAAATAGACCATCCTAGAAGCTGAGGGTTTTCTACCTGCTGTATTCTCTTTCTGTTCTATTTATTTATTGATATGTTTGTTTAATTGCAAATATCTATAACGTTGTCAAAATATAAAGCGTGCGTCTTGAATTTCATTTTTTGGACGAAATTCTGCGATAAAAAAACTATTTGAAAATATTACATAATAATATAATAATATTATATATTTCAGTCAGTTTTGGTCGTAGACACTAGGGAAAAAAACGCATTTCCAAACTCAAGCTACACATTTCAACCACGTTATTAAATATTGGCAATTATAAAAAAAATATTTCGCTGAATAAATTATTTTCATCACAATAGATTTGAAATGGGCGAAGGCAGGTAGAAAAAAACCATGTTCGCTCCCAAGTTCGATCACGCCAAAAAAAGGTGGAAAGGGAAAAATGCAGACAATAGACGGGACGACCGATCCCGGTCTCGTCCGCCGATGGTCACTTTGTACCTCAAGGATGGATAGACTTTAGAGCCGAGATTGTTTTAGGCTTGGGACGGACGTCCGTCTTCCTCAGAGGTAGGACCCCACACAGTTCCCGTAGTTCTAGAAAACAACAACATGCTTCATTTAGATGCATTACTATATATAAGTTCCTTGACAGAAATGTAATTTCTCACAGATACACTTGAAATGAGTTATCTGTAAAATGAGGAATCAACGTAGTACCTTGTTGCAATCTTTTCACATAATAATTATTTACCAAAAATTGCTAACTTTGTCCATAAATCTAAACAATCTTAAAACCTTAAATCGATGACTGCGATGCTTTTGTTGGAAGTCCATTTAATGTTAAACTAAAACGCCAAACGCTTTTTCTCAATACGGTGAAACTATCTGCAGTAGGTACCCCATCATCAAACGACCCCATACCACGTTTAATTGCAAGATGATTTAAAAACGTTTTACCTTCAGAAGTATTGCACGTATGAGGCAGTTTTTCTTCTGTCGCCGACGTTTTGCACATCAGTAGTGGGAGCTCGGATTCTTCTCTCTTCAGAGTTGGATGTATTCTTGTTTGTGGTTATGTCTCTCATTGGCCGTGTCTTTTCTATGAGATGAACAATGCTGGTACTGTGAAAAATACAGAACATATTTACCTATGTTAATTGTGATAGTTCACATTAAGATTCGCATATTTTCCCCCAAACTACTTACAACTATCATTATGGATTTAGTATCAAAATTGTCACTGCTTTAGAATTTTTCTTTAAATATCCTAAGTGCAGCATGAGATAATATGAATTATGTTGGTACAAGCAAAAATTATAAATCTCGGGTACTTGTGAATTGAGATATTGAAGCTGATATTTTTTGAATTGCATAAATTAATTAGCCTGCGTGAAGAGGATGTATTTTGTCAAATTAAATACCTCACAGCACACAGGGCGTCTGGGGGGGGGGAGGTTACATCCATTATAGCATCTGCATGCAATGAATGCAAGATTCATCGTAGAGTCAAGTGGTTTATTGTTGCCATGTTTGTAAGATTCACTTGAGAGTCTGAGGGAGAGGTGTCGAGTCCATGCTTCTGAAGTAAATGAAATGTTTTAATGAAAGTACCAAAGTTCCAAGTTTCAATTTAATAATGCATTTATCTTCAACAAGGCCTGCAAGAACTATCAAAAGGAGGGGAGTAGTAGGAACGAACTCTCCTGATACGGAAGTCGAGACCGAGGAGTATTCGTCTGTTTTACGGTCTGTTTATATACACCTTCTTCGAAATGTGCAACAATAAAAAAACCGATATAAAGAATTTTGATTACAATGATTTTCCATGGTCAATCGGAGCACATCTCTATCCACAACATGATCACTATAAAAAAGTTATTAAATATAAGCAACTCATAAGAACCCTGGTTGAATATGGATCATAATGATTTCACTGTTGAATTACTAAAAACATATTTTTGAGACAAACAATAGCAAATTTGTGAATGTTTGGTTCGAAGGAAGCATATTTGTTTTTCCTTAGAAAAACAAAGATAGAGAATATACGACACAATAATTCTAAGTCACAAATGAAAAACACAACCAAATTATTGCTTCGCAACTAACTTGTACAAAACATTTAGCTCTCTCAATACATTAACTCGAGTTTTTATTATTATCCATGTTTTCATGGGGATTCTACAAAAGTTTTTCTATATAAACTAACATATTCTTTAAACAGTAATGAACACAGCCCATAAAAACCCTTCACACGATTATAAAAGAAGAAATCAAATAATTACCGCTTTTCTCACAAGACCCAATTTGTGATCTACTTTGACTTTCCGAGTCTTACTCAACGAGAATTAATGGATGCACGCAAAATAATAAAGCCACTTTGTAACCGTTATTATTAGAAGGGCTACAGTTTAGGTTTAAATTTAGTATGTTGACCACATGGTTTTAGTAGAGACTGTAGAAAAATCAGACTGTAAGTGAAGTTGTAAGCCAGCTGTACCAGTGAAAGTAGGTCAGCCACTGGCCTGGGGAGCTCGATGCGCGGGGGTGAAACGCACAGGACTTGAGTGTCGACTGGCGGCCGGCCAGCAGTGTGAACCACCCCAGGGTGAGTGAGCGGCAGTGCAAGTGTAACATATTTAAAACCAGTGTTATCTGGTTGTTAACCAAGTAAAGTGCGATCGTATAAATAAAATCAACATTTAATCATCTTCCATCACCTTCAATCAGCTTCAAGCCACGTGTGAGCTAACCGTGCGGACTCAACAACACTACGCCTCGCCCGTCGCAGTCGTCGGCTGGAGCGACATTCGTACGCCAGTACAGTTCACGCCAAGAGTTTTGGCAACACCCCAAACGCACAGGTCAGAACGTTTCAATTTTTAAAGTTATCAGCAGGACCCACACGCAAATATCCGACAATATATAAAAAAGAGAAAACAACTGAATTTGAAGTAAACCATGAATAGTATGAACAATTAGATAGAAGGACAGTACAAGCCACGAATTGATTTGATTAAAAAAAAAACATTGAATAACGTAGTAAATAATTATAGATTATAAATTATATGATAAGTGTTAAGTTATAAGTAGATTAAAAGGTACAACTAGTAGCCCTAATAACTGCTTACATTCCTATTAAATTATTAGGGTAAGGTTTATTAAAAACAAGTAGGCTAACTTAATTGATTATCTGAATCAGGAATTTCTATCAAAGGGTTAATTAATCATTCTTTCAGTTTAAGGTCTATCTATATATTAATTTGTTTTTCTTATTCTGTGTGAATATAAATAAATGTGTATCCACAGTACCTATTAGTTCTATCAGTTATGAACTACTAATCCAGAAACCCATCAAAAATAACCTTTGGTACTTGTAACCTATTCCGATTCCCTATTCTTGAATAAACAACAAAGACTGCCAAGCACCTTTGAAACGTTTACAACTTCTACATCAAAACTGACCTGTATTTACCCTCTGGATACAATAACGTTATCACTAACTTTAGAAGGAAACTGTCATAAGCCACCATTAGTAAATTGTAGGGCTAATGTAAATTAACCGATATTTTTAGGATTAGCAAATGGAACAGGATAAATTTTACCAAAATTCACAGATATGAGGCCATTGGTACGGTCGTATGATATAGAAAGTACAAACTAGGCAAAAATTGTGCAGCATTTGTATATCGGGACGTACCGGGAACTGATTTGTGCAATATCATAACCATTCAACTGACCATTTTCAAAGCACAGCGCGTAATCGTTGTAATGTTAACGATTCAAACAAGCTAACTCCATACTAGTGGTATTCCATAACGTGCTCAACTGTGATCTACATTTCAAATGAAACATATTGGCAAGAACCAAGACCGTCGCATGAAACCCGAACAACTTGGAGAAGTATAATTCTTTCACATTGGTTGGTTTACGGTTCGTACTAGTTTCAATTACTTGGTGCCTCAATAGAGATAGGTACTTGATGACAATCTTCCAATAGAATATTGCAAATAAAAAAAACTATTATGAAAGAGCATTTGAAAGTGATGAGAATTCTGATTTTGCAACGTAAAATGATACATTTTCCATGAATCTATTGACTCGCTCTCTAAACTATTAGATGTAGGCACCTCTTTGCCACCCCAGACTGCTTTATATAACATGGCAAGTGGACTTGGAGCTAGTGAAAATAGTTGTATGAATGCAAAGTGAGTTTGCCAGATATTTATTTCCAGCTTGACTATCTGGGCGTAAATCAAGATCTGTGTGTGAAAAGCAATAGCGTACACTGCTTGCGGATGTTTTTGAACATTTCCGAATATTATGCTTGGTTTCACATGTGCAGGACACGTCGTTAAGCCTAGGCAAGCTGTATAAATATGATACAGGTGGAATTCACGCTCTTTCCAAGATCCAGATAAATATGTTCTTGTATATGGAGACTGAGATTTAATAAGTATCCATGATTACCACGAGATAATCACGATATGTGAAAGAATACGCCAGAAAAGCCTGCTAAATATAGTGCACTTGGACTTGCAATAACCCATACTGTGTTAATGAGCGCGTGCTCTTCACTACACTACTTTCAATGTACGTGTGTGCAAGGAATCAAACAAGGTGACTTCACCGTGTGTGCAAGGAATCAAACCGAGATAGGTCATATTCGACGTCGGAAATATTCTGACGGGGCTACATAATGACGACCTGTTGCACCAGAGAAATGATCCGTTACAGGTGATATGCTTTCCCTATTCAAAGTTTCTAGCTGACAAGTTCTGGATTTCAACATCCACGAAACTTGAGCCGAATCTGAATAATAAGAAACGTACGATTCATTACGCTAACTTCAACTAGTATACTCGTCATCTGGGCTTAAGCCGACATTGGGTGCCTAACTTCAAGCCTTGCTGAAACATTTAGGTTTAAAGCACTACTTAATGTATGAGGGCTAAAAAGATATTGGAGAAATCTGAATGTAAGATAGTACCAAATATTATTTACGTAAAATCAATACTAATGGAATGGATAAGGGTCATTAAATAAGTAGAGATATGTTTTGTTTTTACCTCCACATTTGTTTAAAAGATTAGAGATGTTTTTTTGTATTATTTTTTATGTGTTTCCTGTCGTCTACCCTAAATGAAGAGTGACTGGCGTCACGGATCGCGCAACGAAGCGCGAGCGGCGATGACGCGGTCGCGACAGCATGTAGATGCAGCTTATTGTGCTCGCTCGGCTGCTTTCGCCTGGCACTCTCTCGCGCTAGCTGACCTACACAACCACTTAGCGCACGTAAATTACAGAAATTACCAAGTTGATTCCATTGAATTCCCATACAAGCGTTCACATCCAAGTTCGTGAAATTGCCGCCAGGCGAACTTGACGAAAAGTTCAGCCTCTTCAACTTTTCGGAGGTTTTTATTATTTTCGAAATTGGAGAATGCTTAAAAACCTTAAAATACCAATCCAGAGAGGCGTCTATAGTGTTCAAATACATATTATTGATGATTTCCTATTAACCTAAATAGTAAATAGCCTAAATGCAGCCGTTATAATCCTGTCAAATAAGATCTTATATTGACGTTTAGAGGAAATAATTGCGATGTCGCTGAATTTTTGCAGAGACTTTCCTTATATAATACTAATCAACAAACTAAAACTCCCCTACAATCGGACTGGAGCTTCAGCCGCCATATTTGAAAATGGCGGCCAAAAAGTGTTGGTTATCAAATGTCTCCAAATTGGTTGGAGATAGACAAAATGTATCAGTAGAAAAAATATTTCCCATTCAATTCCCTACAAAAAAGGCGTCTTCAATAGTTTTGGTAGGGGCAAAGGCAAAATCGTGGTTTATATGTTCCTTATTGGAGTACCAGCTAATTTCCCAATTTTCACGCCCAGCATCAAACAATGCCCGGTAAATCCGTAAGAAATCGATTTAAATACAAAAGGATTTGTACGGGGTTCATGAAAGCTTACATGAGTATTTTAAAAAATCAGGTCTGCAAAGACGGATTTTGTATTTACCCGGAATTAGGGTTTTTCCATTGTTGGCATTTCCTCAAAAATACCAAATTTGACTCTCCATTATTAAGCACTAATTAGCATTTGAGGAAAAATTCTTTCTATGCACATTGAATTGACTTTTTTTTGGTGGATAAAATCCACCGCCATCTAGAGGACCTTGACTCCTTGGGAAAACTATTTAAACTCTTTGGTGACAAATAATACACTACTTCCTCGAAAGTATTTTGATTACTTCTAGGTGGCAGTGCATTAGAAACTTCGCGCGTCTTTTCGTTGCCATGGCAACGTTACTTTTGTTATAATGTAATTTCCATTTACACTACTTATCGGATCAAAATAAAATTAACATATTCGTGACCGGACGGACATTCTAAATGATTTGGCCACCTCAGATTTTGTCGCCGTTTAGTTTGAAAAAAAAACTTTCGATTAACTTTAATGTAACTTTTTAACTTTTTGAACGATTTTGCCACAAAACTAATGGCATTCAATCGAGAACAAAGCTTGCGGATGGTCAAAATTTCAAATCGATCCGAGCCTCCGTTCGAACGTTATGGCGAGACATACAAACAAAAAAAACAAAAAAAACAAAAAACAAAAAAACAAAGCTAGTGACTATTTTTTCCGGCAGAGTCAAATGGAAACGCTCGCTTCGCTCGCTTAATTAACTTCTACATCATTACTAACATAAATCAGTTAAGCGCGTAGCTGGGAAAGGGTAAACAATACACACTAGCGCTGTAGAGCGAACAAGTGGCTGATGATGGCGAATTACAGGACAACAATCTACACTGTGCACATGGTCAGGTGGGGAAAGAGGGAAGCTAGCTAAAATATCCAAGAGGCACACTATTGTTTTATCATCTGTGCTCATTGAACCAGTATCTTACCTTAATAATAAATAAATAATAATATCAAGTTTAGCGGATGTCCACCCTTAAGCATGGATGTTAATGCCGGAGTAGATGTTATTATGGGGGCGCAGAACTCCAGGGGACAACCGATTATACTTGTGACCGGAATCGTCTCTAATCTAGAGTCTGGAATGAGGAGTACTTAGGATAGTGGTGACCGTGTAATAAGAGTCTTAAATCAACATAAGAAGGGTGCACTGTATTAGCAATAGACATAAATAATGATAATAAAGCCTATTCTCGCCTGTATAGGTGAGCTTATGCAATGTACTCAGCTGAACGTGGGTTCGTATCCCTTAGCATTACTATACTATTACTCAGAGAACTTAGCTTATATTTCCCCCTAATGACTCTGGTAGAGACGGTGTCGACCCTCGGCCACGGATCCCTCAGCAGCAGGTGATGTTAGGTTCTTCGTTCTTCTCCTCTTGTAAGGCGAAGGTCCTCGGTCCTCTTCCTGTGTCTAGCACTCTTGGTTGAAGCCCTATAGCTCCCAAAGCCGGACACCTAGTCCTGTCGCTTCCAATGAGCACTCAAGTCGCTTAACCTGGGCACCTAGCCCGTACGTCACCTAGACGAGTTCTCCTGGTTCGACTCTCGGTTGGGCACCTAGCCCACTCGCCGGTCTGTCTTCAACTCCCCTCTCAGAACGCTCCTCAGTCACCAAAGCTTCCCCTAGACCCCCTTGACTTTCCCCTCCAGGGCTCCAGTCTGTAAGTCTCAAGGGCCTAAGTCCCTTCCCCTCAACCTCGTCACCACTCCTCGGCAACCTTATGTTATTGAAAGGTTTGCATTATTACCTAAATTAAACAACAACTGTTTTGTTCTCATTAAAGTTATGTAAGTGCCAATGCTGCACATTCCAATTCATTGTTGTTTTAATCCTCTTTGCTTTGAAATGTCCCAATCATTATTATCACCATCATAAGAAACCAAATAATTGAATACATGAACATGGGTTCGAACCGAGCCCATGGACATGACACTATTGTTTTATCATCTGTGCTCATTGAACCAGTATCTTATCTTAATAATATTGGAGGTGGTTGTCTATAATGGCGCATTGTTTTCTAGTGTCTACCACGGTACCTCCACACCAAAGCACGTGGAAGTGGAGGGATACATGTAAACCACTTGTGGGGCTCTCAACTTATACACACTTCACATTCGAGAATCTATGTGAGACGATACGGATAACGGCTTTGTCTCCAGCAGTGTCACCTGTGGCTGGTTTAGTAGGCATTGCCCATTACCGGTAGAGAGGACCCAGCTGTGTGTGCCTCTAGGCTGAGCTAATCAGCATTCACCAATCAACCCTAGTCTCGCATCCGGACAATTAAGAGTAACTTATTCATCACACATTCAACGAAACTCGAGCGCGTGGCGCGTGTTATTTAGATTTCCCCAGTTCACATAACAATTATGAAAAATGTATTAATGTTGTAACATAGTTCAATCCACGTTGAAGGTTGTTGATAATTTTCAACGGTCTAACATGTAAACTAAAACATAAAAAAATCTTTCGGAACGTCAAAAATAATTTTCCGTGTTTTTCTGTCCCGGATTTTTTTTTTAAGTTTACATGTTAGACCGTTGAATTTTATCAACAACCCTCATTGAATGATTAAACTATGTTACAACATTAATACACTTTTCATAATTGTTATGTGAACTGAGGAAATCTTAATAACACGCGCCAAGCGCTCGAGTTCCGTTGAATGGGTGACACCATTCTACGCTTAACCCAATATCAATCAGGGGAAATAGTTGTCGATAGAACCTCCACAATATTTTGAAATTAACTTTTGTGTCGTTTGAATAAAGAATTGGGATGATGATAATAATACTCTAGTATTTCATCAAGATAATAAACTCACATATACACATACACACACATAATTCGACAAATTGTGTATTCAGATCGTTTTGGTATTTCATTGTCAATATTTTTCACTTTTATAGTGAAATCAACTCCTAAATTTACTTTTCTGGACAAGATATCCTTATTTCTCGTCATTTAGGTATTCTTTCTCCCTCGCCTTCTGAGTCGTTCTTTACACCTGTAAAAATAAATGTTTAGTGAAATCATGCATATTGACACTAATTATTATAGTCTACGTACCATGATTTACTTACTCTAATAAATGGAAATTAATTACGTAGCAAGCAATTGTGAATTCACTTTGAAGACATTTTAGATTAATCGTCCCTACCTTTCTTCATGCCTGTCCGAGAATGATTAAGTCGCACCACCAGCCCACCCGTCAGTTATAACTAGAGATGTGTCGCGAGCGAGCCGCCCTTCTCCACCAACTGCTGGGGTGGGGGAGGGGGTGCAAGCAGCAGCTGACGACACGGACGACTAGATGGGAGTGATCTTAGATTAAGTTTAATTCATTGATGTATAATTGTTATTAATGCGAGACAAGCCTTCACGCTCCCATGCGCAAAATACCGTGGCAGAACGAGGGTTCAAAATGGCTACTTGAAATAAATCCTGGGCCCTTGAGAACCGAGAGAGGAAGCTCTGCGTAACGCGTTCGGAACGACGAGGCTCCGACACCCACCCCCCGCAAACCTGACTGAAAGATTTTTCCTGGAAGTGGAAATAAGTAATAAAAACGGAGACAACTACGAGAAACGTGAAGACAGTTTTATCTTTTGTAAATGTCCCAATGCCTCAAAGATTCACAATAAAACTTGTTATTAAATGTGTTCAGAAGTATGGGATGTGTTTGTTGTTTTTGTTCTTGTGTTCACATATTTACGTGATTTGTGAATATAAGCCTGGAAAAGAATGTGGAAACAAATCTATTTAAAAAAGTCAAAGTCAAAAAGCCGCAGATACACGTTTTCAAAGGCTGCATGCTTAGTAGTACTTATAATTGTGCGACTGTGGTAAATAATGTAGATTGTTTCATTTATCCACGCTGTGGTGAAAAAAAACTGATATAAAATTGTGCGAAGTTTTGCATTCATGGTTATTTACATTTACATGGCAAGTATTTATCCATCTCGTACATTTGAGATTAATGTGATAATTATATTCATCCGTCATCAGTTGATTCAGAAGTAAAACTGGCATTCAGTCAACTATAAGATTCAGCAAGCAAAGTGTTTTGTGTGTGGTAGGGGTTGTTGTAGACACAGGCTTTATAGTTAATGAATGATATAGTTACTAGTCACTAGTACACTAACTTTGAGGGAATACCATCGACATAGTGGTTAGCTGTTGATTTTAAAATTACGATAACGAACAATGAACATTAACTAATGGCAAATTGCAACTACGTGGAATTTAACTGAACATCAGGATAACGTATGCCTCATATTGCTAGACACATTGTAGTAAATGTCACGTTGATATTTCAATTACTAACGCTTGTGTGCGTACTTGGCTAGTCCTCCCCCATCAAAGGCATCCCGTAATGAGGATGACCAGAATCCTTGGGATCCACGATGTAAGCCTACATACTACTTTGGAGCAAGGCTCCCACATGAGCATCACATCTCTCCGTCCGTCTGTGCGTGTGTCACGTCTCACGATAAAAACCGAACACGACCTCCGATTGATATGCAATTTTTTGTCGTCATTGTCCTTCAATAAGGATGTTACAGAATGTGTTGGTGATCCTGGTGGTAAGAGTGGACTAGCTAGCCTCCCACAGAGTTTAAAAATTAATGACCCGGCACCTCCACCTAAATATCAATTCAAATCGATTTCTTAAGACAATATAGCAAACAACGTAAGCGACAAGCGATCGTGGAAAAGTCAGTTTTCACTATCATAATAACTGTGTCTCCCTTCGTGCAACCATTGATTTGATTTGTGAAATCCTTCTCAGATGTAGCTAGGAATATTCGGACAATGTTGTAAATAGGTATTCAAGATGACGTTACGTCTACCATTGAAATTGTCGGACGGTTAGACGAAATTATTGAATCTGATTGCAAAGTTTTTGGCATTATACCAGAAAAAAGGCACAATGTGAACTCCTTTCTCTTCCTCAGTTTATATTTTATCTCTGTGACTACCTCGTTATATTTGGTAGTCGTTTCTACGTTAAAACCGATAGGTGCTATGTATATAGAGATAATAAGGTTAATATTGATTTTTTGTTTTCAATGTGGCCATCAAAATAATGTTGGGTGCATTGTGACCAAATATCTTAACTGATATAACTACCATTGACGTATATGCATGTATAATTTGAATTAAGTGCCGTCTCCACTAGGAGCAATCAATTTTTTACCATTTAATCCGTTGAAGGGGTTTGTCACAGTTGGTATTTGCAATACATGTTTTACTATAACCAGTAAGCGGCTGATAAATATAAAACTTTGCACTGTTGTCGATCAAAGATACACAAAGGTACACTCTTTCATACTCTTAGATTATCATTGAGAAGAAAATCATCAAAATGGACGACAAAAGTGTCACAGTCAATTTGTGTAGGTAGGCCTATTGTTCTTAGAAAAGCGTAACTTTACAACTTTTCTTTTCTGTGTCCATTGTACACAAACAACATTTGGACGTAGTTGTTTTCAGTGTCCGTCCCTACTGCTTGCTTACACTTCACTACAGTACGTTTCCAGGTCAGAATTAAAGATTTGAAAATAAGACGGTTCCACTCACTTTTCCATTTGCACGAATATTGTGTTAAATAAATCGCGATTCCCTCTTTAGTCTCACACAAGAAACGAATGAAACTTTCTGCCAATGACGCCAACAAACTCAATTGAGTATTATCGACGCTGCTCACTCAGACCCTGGAAACTTTTAACGAGGTAAATCACTCCCATCTTCAGAAATACTTGTTATGGAAACTTACAAAGTTGATGTTACATTTTCAAAATGGAGAAACAATAATGTTCAGAATGAAACGAGCTGAACGAACCAGCGCGGATATCAATTTCATCTTACGTAGAAGAGATGGACAACCTTTTCTTATCACATGTGTGCTCTACTGACGGTTCATTTGTTTAGGTATCTTCCTTAATTGGGTACTGCAAAAAAAAACACGAACCAATTAGAACTTTAATGGAATTTGGTTCGACGCCTACGACGCGTAATAATCATGATAGTGTGTAAAAGCAATGAAGATGTCATAAGGCTTGGGCATATGCTCAAAACTAAACAGTGGCGCGCTGAACCCTTGAATCGAACAGGAGCAAGCCCCCTCTTACAGGACCCACCCACCCTCACAAATAAACACACATTCACAAATATGGGGGGTCTGGGGGGTAGCCCCCCAGGTAACATGCGGGTCCGGGGCGCACAGCCCCGGAAAATTTTTCAATTCTTTGGGTGTGTTTGGTGCGTTTTAACGAGTTTTAAGCACTAGAAAATACCTTTTTGGTAACAGAATTCAAACCCATTACATGCAAGAAAAAAAAAAAATTCATCAGTCCTCCAAGACGTTTTCATTGTTCTTAATTTTCACGCCCCCTGGCTGGTCTGGTCCCCGTTTTGCACTTAGCAATTTGATCGATAGATAGGTTTGATTTCATTTGATTTGTTTAAACAGATTATTGGATGAGCGTAGCGAGCGAAGCGAAGATTCCATTTCACTACACTGGAGAAAAAAATCCGGAATGTTTTTTTTTTCTTTTTTTTTTGTATTTTTGTGTGTTTGTCCACACGATTCCGGCTAAACCGATACTCCGATTGCAATGAAATTTTATGGAGACCTTCGAAATCTCTGAACTTAGAACTGCACCGTACGAAAAATTGATCAAAAAATTATTTCTCTTGAAAATCGCAATTTTACGATTTTTTTCGTTTTACTTGTTTTTTCTGTTTGTATTTTTGTGTGTTTGTTAACACGATTCCGGCTAAACCGATACTCCAATTGCGATTAAATTTTCTGGAGACCTTCGAAATCTTTAAACTTAGACCTGGCACGTTTTTGGGTACAATCAAAGAAATATTTCTCATGAATATCGTATTTTCACGATTTTTTACTATTTTTAGTGCGATATTTTCGTGACATTTGGGCCGATTCTGACCAAACGGGTGGGGCTACAACGTTCATATTTCACATGGACATTAAGGTAATGGTGATGTATTGCTTTTTGAAAGAAAAAGTTGAAAAAGTTAGCCAGAATCCATAGAAATAAAGTTTTTAATATGAGTTTTTTTGAAGTTTATAATAACAATTAACAAGTAACAATAGAAACTTGACAACAACCACCTACAATGCATTCAAAAAGCACTTGCAAAGGAAAAGTGGTCCTACAAAAACTAAAAACTTACAAAAACGCTCATCCATCAACGCGGCGGGACTAAAGCGTTTTCCTAGTTCTAGGGACAGCAGGACAGGTGCCTGAATTCCAGGATTATTAATATGGAAGGTAGAAGTCTAGAAGATAACAATTCAGTAACATTACCCTCCAACATAGAGAAATGAAATTTTGAATTGAAGAAACGTATGTAAAATATCAAGTCAAATTTAATTCCTTGTGCAAAATCAAATCATATCCAACCTCTTACATTTAAGATATATCGTTATATGATGACACAAAATACAGAAAACATCATTTAAAGATTTAAAGAGCCAACGAACCCATTGGCTGAACCATGGTCGTTTTTATGTGATTTATTTTATCAGCTGTTTATATAATGAATAATAAACTTTATCAGACCTGTGGTATTGTTGGTACTTGGTATGGTAGAAGATAACAATTCAGTAATGTTACTCTCCAACATAGAGGAATGAAATATTTTTTAATTGAATAAATCATGTGCAATATCAAGTCAAATTAAATTCTAACTACAAGATCAAACCACCCAATCTTTTAATATTTTAGATACATCGATAAAATATGAAACACAAAATAAAGAACACATTTAAACAGGCGAACGACTTGTTGATTTTGTTACGACACGTCGACAAATGTGAGGTGACACAACTTCAACGGGATGCACCCACTGAAGGAACTTCGAAGTGAACTCTCTAAAAGTAAAACTTTTGTTCTCAATAATATATTTTTTAAATATAGGTTTATTTACCTAAAAAAAGGGTGTTTCATTGTGATTAAAACTGGTAGGCTTTTTTAAATGTGGACTGTATATTTATTTATTTATTTGAATTACTTTACTTTCAAACATAGTACACTCATTTCACATCCATTTCAACTCGTTCGTTGCTAGTGACTACTAAAAAACATATTTAATAACAAAAACATGATGTGAGGTCACAGCCCTCACAATGCATAACAATATTATGCCTTCTAAACTCAAACATAAAACTGGTAGGCTTTTTTAAATGTGGACTGTATATTTATTTATTTATTTGAATTACTTTACTTTCAAACATAGTACACTCATTTCACATCCATTTCAACTCGTTCGTTGCTAGTGACTACTAAAAAACATATTTAATAACAAAAACATGATGTGAGGTCACAGCCCTCACAATGCATAACAATATTATGCCTTCTAAACTCAAACATACTCCCCCCGCCTTCTAAACTCAAGTTTGGAGATCAAAATACAAAGAAGTATTACATAAGACATTGAGTAGGGAGAGGAATTAAATGACGAATTGGTCTCTTCATCACGTTGCGACCTAATCGTATGTTGACAACTCGAACTAGCCCATCACTCCCTGGGCAGATGCTTTCTACGACCCCCAGTTTCCATTGGAGAGGAGGCAGACGATCATCTCGAACAAGGCACACCATTCCCGGTTGTAGGTTGTTTTGGGAAGTAGACCATTTCTGCCGTTGCTGGAGTCCGTTGAGGTAGTCCCTTGACCACATTTTCCACAACTGCTGGTGCATATGTTGGACTCGTTGCCAACGTGATAACTGGTTGATTGTCGACGTGTTAAGCAAGTCTGGCTCAGGTAGGCTTATTAATGGAGCGCCTATGAGAAAATGACCTGGACTTAAAACGTTGGATCATTAGGATCGTTTGACAAAACGGTAAGAGGACGGGAATTCATACATGCTTCAATTTGAGAAAGTAGAGTAGCTAATTCTTCAAACGTCAATGTAGCCGTCCCTACCACACGTTTCAAATGAAATTTCATGGACTTCACTGCAGCTTCCCAGAGACCACCAAAGTGTGGTGCACTGGGTGGAATGAAGTGCCACGTAAATTGTTCTTTTGCAGAAATATTCCTTGATCTGATCGCAGAACGATTCGGTAAGGAACAGCCTACGCAACTCTTGAAGCTTCCGGTTTGAGCCCCACACGTTCGTAGCATTGTCACTGTAAATGTGTAGACACTTGCCTCTTCTGGCTGTAAACCTTCTTAACGCTGCTATAAAGGCTTCAGTCGTTAAATTACTCACTAGTTCCAAGTGTACAGCTTTTACTGCAAAGCATACAAATATTGCAACATAGCATTTGTTTGTAGTTTTTCTGCGTACTGATCCAGTCTTTATTGAAAAGGGACCAGCATAATCTACTCCTGTGTTCACAAAAGGACGAGAGGTTGAACACGGGCTTTAGGTAATTGACCCATCAATTGTTTTGATTTTGATCCCTTTCAGTTTGAAACAAGGTAAACATTTGTGAATGCAATTCTTGATTACTTGTTTTGCTCTGGGGATCCAATATTGCTGGCGCAATGATGCAGTTAACAATTGCGGACCAGCATGAAGTAGCTTGAGATGTTCAGAATTGATAATCAATTTAGTAAGATCATGATTGGTGGAAGAATAAGTGGATGCTTGTTATCGTATGGAAGTTCTGAATTATTTAATCTCCCACCGACTCGCAGGAACTTTCATCGTCTAAAAATGGATGAAGATTTAACAGTAAGCTTTTCTTTGAAACTTGACCGTTGTCTTGAAGCTCTTGAATTTCACGAAGGTAAACATCTTTTTGCACACATTTAATGCAAATTTTGAGAGCAGATTGCAGCTCCTCAGCAGATAGCACACCTGACTTTCTTGACATCGAATTCTTACAATTGAAGTTGAATCGCAAACAATACGCAACTACGTGTGTCAGTTTCGAGAGTGACGAGTATTTGGAAATAATCTCGGTTGTTACAGTATTAGTAACTAACATGGTGTTGACAATTCTACGTTTTTCGGATATGGAATTGTCACTGTTCAATGATGGGACGGATGAGGGCCACGATAGAGTAGGTTGCTGTAGCCAGTCAGGTCCGTGCCACCATATATCAAGTTGTTTAAGTGTTTTAGGATCAGTTCCTCTTGAAATAAGATCTGCTGGATTGTGTTTGGAAATTACATGTTTCCAATCCTTAACATTAGTGTATTCTTGAATTTTGGATACTCTGTTCGCAACAAATGTTTCCCATCGATTTGAAGACGAGGATAACCATGATAGAACAATGGTTGAATCCGTCCAAAGATGTATGCAGTCAATCTTAAGGTTCAAGATTGGTAGTGTTTTTTGTACCAGTTGCGCTAGTAACAATGCGCCACAAAGTTCTAAACGGGGCAGAGTTACCTTTTTTACAGGTGCTACTCTTGATTTTGAGCACAGTAGATGAATACTAACTTCATTTGAACATTGACTGACCTGAGATATAAACACGATCCATACGCTCGTTCTGATGCATCTGAGAAAACCATGAATCTGTATGTCTATGATTGGTGCTTTGCATAAAAACTAATCGGTCAATTTCAATGTTGTTGACAAAAGGAAGTTGTTGGTGAAGCTTGTTCCATTCCATCAATAACTCTTGTGGTAGTCGATCATCCCAGTCTAGTTTATGAAGCCATAACTTCTGTAGAAATATCTTATGTAAAATCACTATTGGGCTGACGAGACCTAATGGACAAATATCGACGCAATGATTGATGAAATCTTCCGTTTTGTAACATTCGTGGCAGACACTTGATCGTGCGAATATGAAGAGCTTTTGTTTTGTACGAGAAACTTATCTGACTTCGGATTCCACAATAAACCAAGTGTTTTAACGCTGTCTGTGCGATCAAATTGAAGAGGTAACTGGGTTTCTCTGTACTCTGTAGGTATTGCTTCAAGTAACTCTGGACAGTTTGAACACCATTTTCTGAGTGGGAATCCTCCACTATTTAATAGCATGGTCATGTCATCTTGAATTTGAAGAGCATCCTGGATATTGTCACAGCCACTGAGCAAGTCATCAACGTAAAAGTCTCGTCCTAGCACTTCTGTAGCGCGAGGATAGCTGCTAGCTTCTTCTTCGGCAAGTTGTTGTAAGCATCGTGTTGCCAAGAAGGGAGCTGAAGCTGTGCCGTAGGTGACTGTTGTAAGCTCGTAACATTGACAGATTCTTCAGGCGATGTTCTCCAGAGAATTCTTTGATATCGAGTGTCCCGTGGATCTACGTTGACTTGACGATACATTTTAGCAATGTCAGCTGTAAATGCAATTTGATGTGTTCTAAACCGTACCACGATTGACCACAAGTCTTGTTGAATAGTAGGACCCACCATCAGGATATCATTTAAGGATTTACCGTTCGTAGTTTTGGCTGAAGCGTCAAAAACAACTCGTGTCTTGGTTGTGGTGCTGGAAGCCTTAAACACAGCATGATGAGGGAGATAGTATACATTGTCAGAATGTACACCTGAATCTGTCTGCACTTGTACCATATGGCCTAGCTTTTCGTATTCTTCAAGAAACTTGTTGTATTCCAATCGTAGTTCTGGTTGTTTGTGCAGCCGACCTTCCAAATGTTTAAATCTGTAGCTTGCCTGATCGAATGAGTTACCAAGAGTCTCATGATCTGCCTGGAATGGAATCTTACTACAAATCTCCCTTTACTATTCCTTGTCACAGTTTCTTGGAAATGTCGCTCACATTTTTGTTCTTCGTCGGTTCTTGGCTTTGAGTGGACTTCCTCAAGTTCCCAGAAACGTTGCAGTTGCCGATCTAGACTGTCATCTGTTTGCAAGAAGTGTGCGGTAACAGATGCAGTAGAGGCATCGCCACATACTTGTTGGAAACGTCCTGCCAGTATCCAACCTAACTCTGTATCCTGTAGAAAAGGATAATTATTCTCTAATCTTGACTTTCGTCCAGGCCTTAGAAGATGGAAACAGTGTTCTGCCCCCATCAACAGATCGCTCCTTCCTGGGTGGAAGGATGGTGGGTCAGCTAAATCGATGTCAGGTTATATTCCACTGTTCATGTTCAATCAAAATATCTGGCATCTGGCCGGTTATGCGTTGCAGAACTAAACATGACAAGTTAGCATTGAAGTTGCCTACTTTAGATTGCAGTTGGCATTCAACCATATGCTTTGATTCTGAGGCTACGTTATTGATACCTCGAATTGAAATGGGGTTCTTATGTTTCTTTAATCCTAATCGTTGTACTAAATCTTCAGTACAAAAGTTAGATTGACTTCCACTGTCTAAAAGAGCTCTACACTCTTGAAGCTTGCCATTACAATCTTTTATGAGGACTATTGCTGTTGATAGTAGAACATGTGATTGGATATCCTTGAATGCACAGCATGCGTTCTGAAACTGGTTTGAACTTCCCTCGTGACCATTATCTGTGTTGTCACATAATGGTGCAGGATTAGAAATTCTCTGAACCATGTCAGAAGAACCCACGTTTTCAAGATGAGAATTGTGTAACAGAGTATGATGTTTTTTGCCACACTTTCGGCAACCCTTTGAGTGGCATGACTTGACAACGTGCCCAGTGCGAAGACAGTTGAAGCATAACCTGTTGTTTTGTACACAATATTGTTTCTGAGCTAGGCTTAAGTTCCTGAACTCATCACATTTGTACAACGAATGTGATTCATTGCAACTCTGACATTTAGGAACAGTTGTGTCTGTAGGCCTAGAAATGTATGCATGCATGCAACGTTTCTTGGCTTTGAGTGGACTTCCTCAAGTTCCCAGAAACGTTGCAGTTGCCGATCTAGGGCTGTCATCTGTTTGCAAGAAGTGTGGCGGTAACAGATGCAGTAGAGGCATCGCCACATACTTGTTGGAAACGTCCTGCCAGTATCCAACCTAACTCTGTATCCTGTAGAATAGGATAATTATTCTCTAATCTTGACTTTCGTCCAGGCCTTAGAAGATGGAAAAAGAGTTTTTGCCCCTATCAACAGATCAATCCTTCCTGGCTGGAAGAATGTTGGGTCAGCTAAATCGATGTCAGGTATATTCCACTGTTCATGTTCAATCAACATATCTGGCATCTTGGCCGGTTATGCGTTTGCAGAACTAAACATGACAAGTTAGCATTGAAGTTGCCTACTTTAGATTGCAGTTGGCATTCAACCATATGCTTTGATTCTGAGGCTACGTTATTGATACCTCGAATTGAAATGGGGTTCTTATGTTTCTTTAATCCTAATCGTTGTACTAAATCTTTAGTACAAAAGTTAGATTGACTTCCACTGTCTAAAAGAGCTCTACACTCTTGAAGCTTGCCATTACAATCTTTTATGAGGACTATTGCTGTTGATAGTAGAACATGTGATTGGATATCCTTGAATGCACAGCATGCGTTCTGAAACTGGTTTGAACTTCCCTCGTGACCATTATCTGTGTTGTCACATAATGGTGCAGGATTAGAAATTCTCTGAACCATGTCAGAAAGAACCCACGTTTTCAAGATGAGAATTGTGTAACAGAGTATGATGTTTTTTGCCACACTTTCGGCAACCCTTTGAGTGGCATGACTTGACAAACGTGCCCAGTGCGAAGACAGTTGAAGCATAACCTGTTGTTTTGTACACAATATTGTTTCTGAGCTAGGCTTAAGTTCCTGAACTCATCACATTTGTACAACGAATGTGATTCATTGCAACTCTGACATTTAGGATCAGTTGTGTCTGTAGGCCTAGTAATGTATGCATTAGACTTTTTATCGCTTGGATTGAATCTTCCCTTGTCTTCAGCAGTAATGAACTTACGATCTGTACAATTACTGTTACTGAAGGGTTGAACGTTTTCTAGAGCTTGTCTTCTGTGTTCAAGAAAAGCGATTGAAACTATCAAGTGATGGGAATGCTTGATCATTTAGAGTGAGTTCCCATTCTTTGCGTGTATTACTATCTAAACGTCTGGTGAATAGATGTAACAATATGACTTCTTCCAAAGGTGTTTCAATACTAAGGGCCTTAAGAGCATTTAGATTACTAGACACTGTGTTGATAAATTGTAACAATTCAGTTGCAGATTCTTTTTGTACTGATTTAATATCAATCAACTCTTTAAGATGTTGAGATGCTATCAGCCTTTATTTTGATACCGATTTTCCAATAATTTCCAAGCCACAGTGTAGTTATTCTCAGTCAGAGGTAAATTTTGAATCAATTCTAATGCTTGTCCTGTTAGAACAGATATCAGATAGTAGTACTTTTCTATAATGGCCACATCGTTGTTGTCGTGAACCATAGCTCTGAAGCTGTCACTAAACGTCAGCCACTTGTATAAGAGCCGTCAAAACTAGGCAACTTTATAGACGGTAGGTTTAACTTAGTCTTACTAGGCCTGCGAGATGCGCCAATTGTATCATTTGAGGCGTCTAGGTCAACTAAGTGTTGTCTAGGTTCTAACAAGCCTGACATAGTTGCTCTAAGGTCATGAACCAGAGTTTCAATGGTGATCCTCTCTCCTTCATGGTCTATGTTTTCATCATGCAACTCTAGATTGGTTTGGACCTCATCAAACCTTGTCCAGGTTTCCAGTAACTGTTCAAGTCTAATTTGTATCTTATTGACATCCTGCGATATGTCGAGACTACTGACAAACGTCTGAATTCGTGAAATGGTAGCTTTATAAATACCTCTCTGCTTGACCCAAAGCTTGATTTGTTTTGTGTCCATGTTGAAAGGCTAAAGTAACAAATAGTTTGTCTGACCTGTTTTCTGCTGGTTGCTGACACTGTCGAAGCAAAGCAAACTCGTGATAAATCCGGCCCGGAGGACCAATGATTAAAACTGGTAGGCTTTTTTAAATGTGGACTGTATATTTATTTATTTATTTGAATTACTTTACTTTCAAACATAGTACACTCATTTCACATCCATTTCAACTCGTTCGTTGCTAGTGACTACTAAAAAACATATTTAATAACAAAAACATGATGTGAGGTCACAGCCCTCACAATGCATAACAATATTATGCCTTCTAAACTCAAACACATTGCTTGGATGAGCGAAGCGAAGATTCCATTTCACTACATTGGAGAAAAAAAAAACGGAATGTTTTTTTTTCTGTATTTTTGTGTGTTTGTCAGCACGATTCCGGCTAAACCGATACTCCAATTGCGATGAAATTTTCTGGAGGCCTTCGAAATCTCTGAACTTAGAACTGCCACGTTTTTGAGCGCAATCTTAAAATTATTTCTCATGAAAATTGCAATTTTACGATTTTACGATTTCTAGAACTTATAACTCATTCACAAGTTTTTGGAAAACCCTTTGGAAAACAACTATGTAGATATAGTTTATTATTAATTGTTTACAATGTCCTAAATATGATGAGGTAAATAAAGTATGAAATAAAATAATAAATACAAAATAAAATGGGGTGGGTGGGTCCCCGGAGGGGACCCACCCCCTTTAGGACCAGGAGCAATTGCTCCTGGTCTTATATGGTCAGCGCGCCACTGAAACTAAACTACCTTAGTCGGTGGGTAATAAAGCGATAAGTATTACAGTCCCGTTAGTACATCTACAAAATATATGTTTAGTTTGGTTCCTGTGTTCAAATTTCACAAACTTCGTAGTTTTAAAAATAAGTTTTAAATCCAAGTTAAACTTACATGTCGTTACATTAAAAAATCTATTGAATTTCAAATTAATTTAATTAAATAGTGCGGTAGCCAAATTTAATATGCTTAGTATTAATCATCAATTCTAAATTTCTAAGTACAACTCAACAGTACCATCGGGTACTTAAGTAAACATGAAACCAATCTTCTAAAATTTTTACAAAACAATGTGTCCTGTTTAAATAAAATATCTGGGAATTTATAAAATATTTTTTTGTATTAACGATGGGTACTTTTCTAGTTTATACAGATGAAAATTTGATTCCGAACTTAATATTTCTTTCAATTTAATTTTGTATGAATTATTTATTTAACTTATAACTTCTGCTTCTGTAAGTAGAAGAGAAACTCGTTTTTCGACGACGATCCTTAGTAACGTCTACACTCGCAAATGGAAACTAAATATAAGGTTTAATTGGCCTGTGGTTTTTTACGTCAAAGATGAAACATGAAAGAAAGTTACTTCGAAATTAAAGTTTACATTCGCAACTTTTGAACTAAACCAGCTTTTGTGTAAAGCGTATGACATCTGCAAAAAAAAAAAATGCGTTGGATTTAGGCATAGCTAACATATTATGACTAAATTAACGTGTTTTATTATTAAGTATACAACACTATGATTACTACCGTTACATTCAGCGTAGGTACTCACTAATCACTTTCAAATTAGAGTTTGAACTGTTTATCTTACAATTATTTCGTAAACTCGGTAACAAGTTTCGTGCATTATACTTGTTCCGAATGTCCCAATAGCATGGAACTCCAATCTCTATAATTGTGATACGGTTTACGTGGTGCTCATGTGCTTACATATAATTAGGTTAGTTGCTGGAAGGGACTAGGTCCCCATCTTAGACGACCCCATTTCCCAAGCATTACTCGACCGTCGAGATGCTAATCCCCAACTTGTAAATTATGATGCACGAACACCTCCAATATACTAAGTTGGTTATGCACTGAACCATTCCGAAATAAACTGTACTTGTAAGAAAAGTTTCTTCCTTCTTAAAAGATGAAAATGGCGGTAACTGATGTTCGTTACTCACATTTTGCCAACGAGGATAAGATTAACGATGATTGGGTGATATATAAAGATGAAAACACCACTGGCATCTATAAACTCAAATTTGGAATGTAGAAACCATGGTAAACAAAACAAAAGCATAATCGACCACGGCCAAGAATATCCATAAACTCTTTATTTGCACCTAGAAATCCTGACTGAAACTTTCTTCCTTGGTTACCTTCTAGTACGAACGCTCTAGAGTGCGGAAATATGTTCTCCTGTGTGGAGAGAAGTTGACTTAGAACTTTCTAAAGCTATAAGTTATCGAGTGTTCTTACATATGTGAATGATTTGGCTTCTAGAATGCATTTAAGCTAGACGTTAGCTTATAACTTTCGTATGTGGGAAGTGTTTTGATTATACAACGTAATAGAACAAGGGGCTCCTCGCGTCCCATACCAGTTCAGTTCAGGCAGGATTTTTTTATTATTGCTTAACAACGCACTTAAGAGGGAGGTTAATGGCCGCGGGTGAACGATATTGCCATAGTGATGGTGATTAATGATAAAAAGACGTGCACGCCTTGGCGAGAGTCGAGCCCAGGTCTTATCGCACGGAGTCGCGCCCGCGATACAACTTACACCAGTTCCGGCATTTTGGCTGGATCAACACTACTCAAATTTACTGAGTGACTCCTAGTAAAATGACTCAAAACACATTTAGAGACCGCCACCAGTACAAAACTCGTATTATTTTATACCATCTCATAGCAAATCTCGCACCAAATGTGTTTACAAAAAACTATTTTCACAATGTGGTTTAAAATGGTTTTAAATAAGGTAAAGAAATCCATTCAAAAAAAGAATTTTTCTCTCTAGTTATTGTGTCCAGTAATTGTATAATGTCTGATTGGAGGTTATGCCCTGCTAAAAAAAACTATTTGCTATTTCGAGTCCTTCAAATCAGCCAATTTTTCAGCCATCTTCCGTGGACATTTAAGAAATCACTGAATCAGTTCGAGAGAGACACATTAACCTTTACTTAAAAATTGTTGTGGGTATTGATGTTACCTTTTGCACAGCTCACCATTTACAAGACTACAATTTTTTTAACTTTACCACAATTATTAAAATATTATTAAAATCATAATTTCGTGTATCCAAGACTGTCTTGTTCAGGTGCGTGTGTATCCAACTTTATCTAAATTTCCACCTTGTTTCTTTAAAACCCGCTAAACCCTTATTAAAGACAGAATACCTCAACAGAAAACCGGGGGATTTGTCTCCTACTCCCCATACCCCATAGCCATAATAATCACTACACCCTGGAGCTTTATCAGCCCCTCCAGCAAAACAGGCTGAAATTATCACTGCAGGCCACCCCTCGGTTCTCTATCATACACCAACCATACAACCAGCCCGCTCTTCTATAAACTGCTGTCATTGCATCTTTCAAAACAATCTGGCTGCAACCAGCCCTCTCATTGATCCAAGTACGCACCTGCACCAACACATTCATTTTACATTTATTCCAACTCTGATTCGGGAGGTTCTGGGTTCGAATTCCGTCGAGTCAGGCAATCCTGACTGAAGATTTTTTCCGAGGGTTTCCTCAGTTGATAATTCGAATTCAAGGGCTTGAGTCCTCTAAAATAGCTCTCGTTCATCCTTCCCAACTACCCTAAAAACCATGATAACCTGGTTCGACATACACCCCACAGCGCGCATCCCCAAAACAATGTTTGTACTCTTCCTACACCGATAGAGAAAGCTTGGGCGTAGCGTAGAAACGGCGGGTTCGAACCCTGCCAACGGAAATCCAGACAGAAAACTTTTTCATGGTTTCTTTAGTTGTTAAATAAATGCTGGGAATGAGAGTGACTGAGATGTTTATTCGCAATTACCTAACACCCTACTAACCTAGTAAGTGACTTACTAGGTTAGGTGGGTAATTCTGGGTAAAACTGATGTAAACCCTACAGCGAGCATTCTCGCGAAAAAAGTCTTCTACACCAGTCATCCTTACGATAAGGTTGTTTACCAATGCACTCGATTAACTTTGCTGCGCTCATATTTTACAAATTCTCAATATACCTTAAGAATTGGCTTCTCTAATCATAATCAATAAAGATCCTCTAAAAACTTTCAGCTACTTCCAGCTTTTTAACCAACGGAATGTCGTAATAAACTGCGCTATGTTTATAAATCTACACCATTCAAACCACTGTTGATTTTTTCGCATCCTATAAACGGTTGGATCATCATGCATAACCTTTATCGGAAAGACTCAATTGACAAATTTCCTCGGTAATTCTTGCAATCACTCACACGCCCTTTGACCTTACTCAAGTGAACCATACTAATGCCACGGGAATCCTGACGCGTCCCCCCAATTGATTGACACGACGACGATAATTTATGCATCCAAGCCCCAATCACACCCCGACCGTGCTGGAGTATTTCATTCGTTACATCATTAGTGCCCGAAGCTTTACCACGATTCAGCTCCCTACAACATTATCATACTACGCTAGCCCGTGTCGTGTACAGTGCTTCAAACCGTGAGATGGAAGGGGATTGGTTCATAATATTACGCGATTGAAATTAAAATCTGAAAAATCAGTTCTTTTTACTTAGTCAGTGTATTATAAATGCAAATTTATTCAGGAAGTGGAACGAAATATGTACGTATAGCATTTAGATTGGATGAAATCTGACCAATTGGGATATTATTAGAACTGTCTGCAGATGTTCATACCAGACATTGATATTTAACTACAATAGGCTAGATTAGCGGTGGTCCACTTCCGTTACAATTGGAAGCCATCTTGAAATGACAGTTTACATGTTAATCAAATGGGAGCGATTTGAAGACCGAATATTTTTAAAGATGGCCACCAGTTTGACAGGTGAGCATACTAGCCTTTAACATTAAATGATTACTAAATTCCCTTATGCAATAACTTCTTATTGTTTCTGTTTGTTCAATACCATGCTGCACAAGCTAAAATCATATCAAACAATCCAGTAAAATACTTTATTGCTTTAAAAAAGCATAAATTAAAACGCCAAATCGCCATCTTGAACTGGATTTTCGACGCTTCCATTTGCTACGCTCGCGCCTGTGCGGAAGTATTGGACACTGCTAATCTAGCCTACAATAGGGGTTTAATATCAATGATACCAGATATGTATCATTCCAATTTTTTAATTGCGTTGGATGAAAAGGTAAAGAAAAACTTATAACCCTCGCAATATCCCAGAGTTAGTACAAAAACAATATACACCGTAAACAATTTTAATGTATGCTACATTTTTATCACCGCCTGAATCAAGTCATCGATCCCGCGATTGTTACTCCTACAATGTATGTTTCTAAAACAGTTTCTAACTTCCGTTCCCTATTACACACAAAACCTTTAGGATAAGAATTAAGAATCTCCCTAAATCAAATACAGTAGTATTTGCCTAAATGCATTATTTTTCTATGCATCCCTTCGTTCGTCCTCCTGTGCTTGTGTAATGTATTCGGTAAAGTCGAACTTGACATTAATATCAGCAGTTCTATTTTGGTACGTGTATAATATTATTAAATATTACTTTGATTTACTTTTTACTTACAAGTTAAAGTTTGGAAGGGCCATCCCCTTCTTCCCTTACGTGAAAAATTGAATATATTGATGTGTCAAGACAGAATAGTAAAACACCGACTCTGCTTGGAATCGAACCCACGTGCCTGTGTACTACTTTCTGCCACATTCAGTATCACAATAGCGTCCCGGTACATTGCCATCCAGCTAGAATGTGTTTCGTGTCCCTGGGGGTCGGGGACACGAGGCTATCATCACTCTACAAGGGTTTTATCGAACCCGGCACCTCCACCAAAAGAGATTATTTTATTATTAGCATAAGTTTTAGGGCACTTTAACAGCAAAGATTATTCGCGCCTCCGAGATATTTGTTTATTATGCTTAAGAGTTAACAATCATATATACTTCTTTCCAAGGAAAGGAACGTAAGGGGAGAAGCGGGGTGGACAGGCCTGTGCTGGTCAGAACCAGCCACAAGCGTATGGGGAGGGCAGGGGTCCCCCACGTCGTGGTCGTCTTCGTCTGTGTCATCGTCCGTCCGTGTTGTCATTGTCGTCGCCGTCGGGGAAGTAGTCAAAGGGAAGGGCAAAGTTCCCCGACGACGACCTAGAGCTCGCCATTAGTTTCAGGGAGTGATTCTCCCCTATTTGAGGATTCTTTGACAATCTGTTGATTGAGTACCTTCTCTCCATATTTTGACTTCTGTCATACCCATGCTTGTGATTAGTTGTTATTGTTAACCACTAGCATTTTATATTCGATCCTGAATCCTGCATTCTTTACACTTCGCCTCTCTCTCTCTCGTTAGGGAGCGAAGCGCCACTATAATTTGCATATTTTCTCCGTCCGTCCCTCTGTGCTTGTGTCACGTGCGGTATTTTGTTGACATTGCCCTAGAACAAGGATGTTATGTTGACACTGGCGGCAGAGGGGCCTGGCTTGCCACACCAAAAACAAGAATGTGAACATACCCGGCACATCCACCAAGGGTAATTGAACGCTGAAACAAGCTTTATAGTAAAAGCTTCGCTCTCCATTTGTTCACTTTTGGTTTCATATCTCTTTTACTTATGCAGCATGTTCGTTCTTCAAAACTGCTATACATTTGTCCATCACTGACATTCTTCCCGTTCAGCTATACTCAAATCTCCGGCATTTTTATTTTATTTCGCTCTTATCTCATCATTCAACCTTATACCCCATTCGGCTTGCCCATTTTCTACCATGTACTGTATATTATGATGATAGTTGAAAGCTGTAATTTAGATAGATCGGTTCAAGTAGTTTCGAGTAGTTTTGAGTGGTGGGAGACGTTATGTAATATTGTAAAATTGAAGATTGTGACCTCGTTTCGTGAATGAAGTCTCGTGGAAATTCGACATAGAGAAGCGATCTATAGAGAATCTCTACGTTGGTTACCTTCATAGCGAGATAGAAACAGCACGAGCGAAACCATTGATTAGTGAACGGACTCCGGTTCATGTGTTTACGATACGAGATTCCAAATAGCACGAAATGTATGAAATTGAAGTTTTAATTTTGAATTGACCTTGCTTACGAGTTACAATATTGTTTGTTTATCATTACACGATTTATTTTTTGTGTGTTTATATCGTTTCAAGCTTTGCTATATATATTTGTATGCATTAATTATTTGCCATTGTGCGTTCTTTTATGCTATAAAAATAAAGAGTTAATTATATATAATACTATTAAGTACACCAAATTATCGTCAAAAATTAATTAACAATAATTATGCGTTACGAAAAGTTGTTCTCGTGATATTTTTTAATTTACCATATATTTTATTGCCAACCTCGAAATAGTTTAAATATGCTGGTTTAGTTCAATTGCTGGTTGTATGTTAGACTTACCCTGACGTCGCTATTATGTCGTCGTCAATATTTCATTTCTTAGATGTAGGCCTACCTAAATGTCTTATTTCTTTTCGCTAACTGTTCCTGGAAGCTTTGGTTTTTGTATGCAACACAATCTATACAGTAAGTTAGCTTGTAGATACAGTATATCCTGTCTTCAATCATCTCTTATATCGCCTGATTAATTTAAAACTTACTTTAAGTTCACGAGTTTCTCAATGTATTGCAAGAGCTTCAATAATTTGGCGTTCTTTACTCTTGCTGGCAGATTTTCATGTGTATAACGAATTTCCCTTCTTCGATTGTGTATTACTTGATGTCATGTGGAGTGTTTCTTCCCCATGCATCTTCCACGGGAAACACCCCCCCCCCAATCACCCAACCGCACCCCTCGCGCTCTTACACTTCCTTAACCTCATCCCCACCAAATAACCTCATAGTTGACGTATCGCTAATGCTTTGCTAAAAAAACATGCTATTCCCTTCAAAATTGATTAGCCAATTTTTTCTTGTGTTCTTCAAAAATCGTTAAATATGATTTCACCCCATTTGTCAGCACAGATAATGATTCCCTATGGACAAGTCTCCGCACTTTGTGTTGGTTTGTGTCTTGTATTTTACCTCTAGGAAATCTACTACCTGTTGAGTTTCAACCCTTATGGTCGTGGCCACAGAAGTTGTGAATGTGTTTGTCTGGTGCGGTGATACTACCCACTCTTAAGTCCGCACTCTATGGTCTTCAAATCCCACGCTTACTCAATGTTGTGCTACGCTTGCGATGGTGGACAGCAGAAAACAAGCCAGTACGGGAAACACATTTGGAGAGACTTCTTAGAGGTCCTTTCTCATAACGCTGCTCAAATCTCCTGACCTTTGAGCCCTACCCGACCGAAATCTTCAGTACTTGTGTATGGTGGCGAACTCTTGCTCGACTTCTAAAACTTCTTAACTGATCTCAATCAACCTCGATGCATCCCCATCGTTCTCCGATAATTATGTAACATATTGCGTATTAATTTAATTATAAATACCCAATATATTTCTCAAAAAACGTCTCAGTGCCGATTAGGGCGCTGGTCCGAAGCGTGGCTCTACGAGGACGTGGGTTCGAATCTAGCATAGGGCATGGGTTTTTTGGTATTGTTCTTAATCGTCATCAATCACCTTTCATCGTCTCGAATAGCCTCAGAGCATTAATAGAGAAATTAAGCAACAAAAGTCATCATCAAATCGAAGTAAGTACGGTTCCTCTTGATGCCTATATAGTTACGATCAACTAAGGCTATTGTAACTGGCTTCCAGGTATTACATCGGAGGTTGAAGATTGGTAATATGATCTCAATGAAGAACTGACAGGTCGGTTTTGTGAGTGGGATGTAAAAATGAGGACAAAAGTGGCAACTCAGTGTTCTAAGATGTTCCTTTTAGAAATGTGAAAAGGGACCGAACAATGACCCAACGCTTTGAGCACTATCGAGAAAGAAGAAGAGTAGTACATATAAGTACTTTTTCAAGACCTGCTGGATCTCCGCTAGTAGTATGTAGCGTGTGTCATTATCACTTGACTTGTTTGTTTTTACAAATAATATGAAATTGTTTTAAGATATTATTTATGATGTTTAATTGAATATATCCGTAAAAGGCGTTAGCACTCAACAGCGCTCGGTAAGCAGCATGCAACGCCTGCCCTGAGGGCGCTAAGCTAAGAAATGTCGGTGTTACAATTGGACACTTTTTATTGCCAAGAGTACGAATTTTTTAGATATTATTTATTATTGTGTGGCTACATTTCTAAAGGACACATGTCCCACTAGTGCTATTTACTATACACTTTCTTGTAAGATCTCATTCCGCACTGACTAGCTTTTGGAATGGGTTGCCAAACACCATGTGCTTCTTGGGATGTCCCTTATAGTACGTGGAATACATGATGAATAAAATGCAACATTTTGGCATAATGTATAATAATTCTGTTGAATTGTCTTTCTGTCAGGTACATAGAATATAAGAAATGGCGAGATTCAATCAGTAGAGCCCTGGCTTTTACGCCGGTGAAGGAATACTTTTGGACTTTAGGCGACAAAGCACCAACTAACACAATCTGTGCAATAACGATTTTAGGCTCTAACCTCCAAACCGTATTGTTTTCATAAGTTTAAAACTCTGGTTTGGTTTAGCGTTAGTGTTGACTCTGCGTCGATCATTAATTTTCCAGTTGAAACTATCACCTTAAGAAGTCAGGTTTTACTTTTTTCATTAAAACGTCGCCGGATCCAGAGAAGGACGGATAGTAACTAACAGATTTTAAGATTTCTTCATATTTTACTTGCAAATTTTCCATTAATCTTTAACACCTGAAAGTTTCTTTATAAGTTTTCAAAATTTAATGAGGTGGATGGTTACCCTCTAAGTGGGAATAAGGTTTCGTCTTTCTAGCCCATCTCCCTCGAGGCCTTACTAATTGAAGCCAGCGAGACTTGGTAGGGTGTAGCATTCCACCCCAACCAAATCTTGTTTTATTGTCATCGCCGAACTTGGAAATAAAGGTGAATATATCTTTTTAAGGTGATTTTAAAAAAAATTCTTGCTTGGCATTTTATCAAAAGCCCAATCGATTTCGCGATGAAATTACAATTTCAAAAACACAATTTAACCGCGGAAAATCTCATCATCTTACAATGGGAAACATGATTGGCTCTAGCCTGGTAATTGCGTGCTTGGATATTCTCCCCCCCCCCCCTCCCCCCCCCCCCCCCCCCCGGCAGTATGGAAGACGATCACACTGCGGCGTGATTAGCTTTACAAACAGCCTGGTAATCAATGTGAGAGGAAATGTATTAACCACGCGCTTTATTACTGAGCCAAATCACGTCCGAACGTTTTCCTAACATGTATAAATCACTTGTAATGAAATCTGAATTGAAATAAATTTATATTTGAGAATATTGTTTTGTCTAAACAGTTTGGTGAACCTAAAATTCTGCTTTGTACGAAGTCAAGTTATGGATTTATTTATGGTTAAAATATTTTGAGCTCTGGACTTAGAAAAATTCCAAACACGTTCTTAGAAAACATACACAATTTAAAATGATAAGTATAAGCATTCGAAACTCTAATGTCAGCATGTTAAAACTCAAATAAGATACTCCTAAATTATTGGATGAGCGTAGCGAGCGTAGCGAGCGAAGCGAAAACTTCAATTTCACTGACCCCTCAAAAAATTTAGCTCCAATGTTTTTTTGTTTGTTTGTTTGTTTTGTTTTTTTGTTTTTTTTTTTTTTTTGTCTGTTTGTTCGCACGATTCCGGGCAAACGGCATAAGCGATCTTGATGAAAATTGAAGGGGACCTTCGAAATCTCTGAACTTAGACGTGCCACGTTTTTGGGTACAATCGAAGAAATATTTCTCATGAATATCGCACTTTTACGATTTTTTTCGATTTTTAGTGCGATATTTTCGAGACATTTGGGCCGATTCTGACCAAACGGGTAGGGCTACAACGTTCATATTTCACATGGACATTAAGGTAATGGTGATGTATTGCTTTCTGAAAGAAAAAGTTGAAAAAGTTAGTCAGAATCTATAGAAATAAAGCTTTTAATATAAGTTTTTTTACTTTTTGTGCGATATTTTCGTGCCATTTGGGTCAATTCTGATCAAACGGGTGAGGCTACAACGTTCATATTTCACATGGACATTAAGGTAATGGTGATGTATTGCTTTCTGAAAGAAAAAGTTGGAAAAGTTAGTTAGAATCTATAGAAATAAAGCTTTTAATATAAGTTTTTTGACTTTTAGTGCGATATTTTCGTGCCATTTGGGCCAATTCTGACCAAACGGGTGGGCCTTCAACGTTCATATTATACATGGACATTAAGGTTATGGTGATGTAGAACCTTTTAAAAGAAAAAGTTGAAAAAGTTAGCCAGAATCCATAGAAATAAAGCTTTTAATATAAGTTTTTACGGTAAATAATACCAATTGACAGGTAACAAAAGAAATTTGACAACAATCACTTACAATGCGTAGGTAGCAAAACAAAGCACTTTCAAAAGTAAAGATATCCCACGCAAACTAAAAACTTTAAAAAGCTCATCCATCAACGCGGCGGGACTTTAGCGTTTTCCTAGTTATGTAAGTACAGCAATAGGTTAATCTTTTTTCAACGGACGAATGATAGTTGGGCAGACTTTTATTGGTACTTGATAAAGTAGAATGGAATTACGCGTTACTCACACACACAACTCTTATTCGAAAGGTTATTGGTTCGAATCCGGCCACCGGCAATCCTGACTAAAGGTTTTCCCAAGGTTAATCTCTGCTGTCAAACGGCGAATTAAGTGTAGCTAAAATAAATTCTCTATCAATCACCCCCGTATCTTAGGTATATAATTATACACAGTGACACTAATAAAATAGTTCATTAAAATAATATGGTTGTGGTGTGATTTTTTTTAAAATGTTACCATGCATTATAAACGAAAACTTTATTATGGGGTTATGATGGTCCCTTTAACATATTTTCGTATGGATTCAATAGGCACAGCGATCTCCCCTGGCTTTCAAGAGTGGAATGCTTTTTCCCAGTCTTCAATCGCCTTTTCTTGGAACTCATACCAAGTGGAGTTGTTCGACCGATTCAGTTAGGGGAGATTTCGAGAAGAATTATTTTCGTTTATAAATTCCAGCATTTCCATAAAGGCAGAAATTTTCTCGCTGATCGCTAGAGGTCACCGGTTGTTGGGAAGAAAGGGGAAGGGGGGGGGGGGATTAGGGGGGCCTATCTGAAAGTGGAAATTCTTGAGTGTGTTTGACTGTAGTAATATTAATCAATGCACAAATGAAATTCACATTTTAGCTTTGACGGGATTGAAGCAGTGTCCTTCCGAGTAGAGGATGCAAGTACTGAACCATCTCTATCGGTCGTCATATATCTTGAAACGAAAAGTTGAGTGATAATATAACCACGCGTACGGGGTATACTCGGAATAGAGAGCGACGCGTACCACTACAACGTTTATTTTAGCGTTCAATTCTCCTCGGTGGATGTGTCGGGTATATACAGATGTATACCTTCATTGGGAATTGCATCGTACCCATCCAAAAACTATTCTGTGACATCCTTGTTGAAGGGTAATGTCAAGGCAATACGCATGCCAATCGGAAGTCCATCGGTGCACGTTTAGCGTATGACTAAGGTGACCAGACGTACCGGTTTGACCGGTACATTACCGATTTCAGAACATTTGTACCGGTGTCCCGAGAGACTCGTTAAAATGACGTATTGGTACCGGTTTGCAATTTTGGGGAGAAAGTGTCCTATTTTCTTAGCTATACCGTGCGTGGAAGGATAATGTTTTACTTCAAAAAATACACTTCCTCTGATAAATACAATAGGAAAAACAATGACATAGTTCTTCCACTTCCAAGAAGATAATTCATTTTCTCTAGGGGTGTGCGAGTATTATTAATGATTTTGGTGGAGGTGCCGGGTCGCGCACGTGTGTGAAAACGTAAAAATCGTTAGGCCTATATATTTTTGGCGCTACCTTACCAACGCTGATTACTTAGCCATAATAGCAACCTGAGTCTATTGATACAGATTTATATTCATTTTGGAAGTTTTGATCTTTTTTGGGGCACAAATAATAAAACTATGTTACTATGATGTTTGTTTCAACATTTCCATGTAATATACTGAATTAGTATTATTATAATGAATTTTACCTGCCCATAGGGCAGGACACGTGAGGCCCTCTGTAGCCTGACACAGTGGTTACAGAGTTACAAGTTTAGATTAACATACAACAAAAGACAACAAGAGAATATGTCATAGCCTAGCCCTAATAACATTTGTGCTTGATCATTGAAATGATCTAGAGAGAGGTTACATTTTAAAATCAATTAGATGTAACTCTATCTTCACGTTTGGAACCTATATTTAGACTTACATCAATAAATAATTAATATTGTTCATATTGTAAATAATAATTACAGTCAAAGAGTATAATAGTGACGTTTTAAGAATAAGACGAAGTACTCGGACTCAAACTGGGACTCGATACTAGAGTTTTTTTACAACGCTTATATTAGCTTCATGTGTTTGTCTGTCTGTCTGGACGGAATCTTATAATCGATATTTCACCCACTTCCCAATGTCCGATCGAGCTGAAATTTTTCACACATACGTATTCTTGATGACAATAGATGAATCAATTAACAGATTCACAGTCACTAATTAATCAATTAATTCATCGTAATTAATTATCCAAACAAAGTTCATATGGGAAATTAGTCACAACTAGTAAAGGATGGCCAAGCAGATGCAATGTCCGATCGAGCTGAAATTTTTCACACATACGTATTCTTGATGACAATAGATGAATCAATTAACAGATTCACTAATTAATCAATTAATTCATCGTAATTAATTAACCAAACAAAGTTCATATGGGAAATTAGTCACAGCTAGTAAGGATGGGCCAACCAGATGCAGAAATTCGGACACGTCCAGTGAGCACATATTCGATTACAACATTCGTTAAGACTAAAAAGTATAAAATAATATTACATGAAAAAAATAATTTTTTAAAACAACGCTTAGGGTTAAATGTACTAAAAAGTAAAAAATAAATTTTCGCCCAACAAATTTCTGCCTTACTCGGAAATTAAAAGCGTTGGGCGCTTACGGTATTGACATAGATTACAGAATTTTGTTGTTCATGGAAGAAAGCGCCCAACGCTTTTAATTTCCGAGTAAGGCAGAAATTTGTTGGGCGAAAATTTTAAGTACTCGTTTCGGACTCAAAAATCAGGACTCGCACACCTCTAATTTTCTCAGCCATTATTTGCATTGCTTTTGTTTACAGATAATGGAAAATCAAAATGTACCAATCACACAACTGTGCACTACGTTTTTGATTAATAACATACCTACACTTATTATTTAGTTGTAAAGGCAAAGTGTATTAAAAGTTAAACAGTTCATATTATTTAAATTAAATTCATTTTCAAATTGTGCTTATTCTTATTGATTAGGCCTTCATTAGTATGATGCCTCCATCAATACATTATTATCTGCTGAATTTGTATTTTGTTTTATACTATCATTTTTGAACCACTAGATTTAGATTTTATGACTACAAAAGTGTATACATTTCAACCATATTGATTCATATTTTCATGTCAGAAAGCTATTTTCTGGGTATTTGACCAAATATATCTTTTAAAAATCGCCTCTGGCGGCTGGGGGCTCTGACCCGGACCCCGAAATGGTCCGTGGGGTACATATGCTCACACTTTAGTAATTGTCCCGGTTTGTAACTTTCAAATTATGGTCACCTTACGTATGACGTGTCACACGCACGGACGGACTAAAAGGTGATGCATACATATATATCGATAATGATAAAATATGAAATATATTTTAAGTATGTAATAGTACAATAACTTTTGGACAAACTGTGTACGTTTTAGTATTATTAGGCCAATAATTTCAACCCTTTTCCTGGCGTTGAGGATTTATTATAGTGAAGAAATTTAAAATGTATTTATGCATAGTAAATCTATTAGTAATACAAAAACTAATGTTATACTCTATTCCAAATTTATTGTCTAAAAATAAATTTCACGGTATTCTGAGTAAAATTCTGAATTCCATATAAAATAATAAACCAAGTTTATCCTACGATGCAAGCGTCTTAAATTTCAACAGTTTTGAAATGTTCGTTATCCTAATGAAGATGAGTAGCTCACACCTAGCACTCTGTATTGTCTACTGAGACATACGCAACTCACAGTCGAGAAGCATTTTAAGGTAAACTGGATTATTTATGGGTTTTACTTTCTTTAGCGCCTTGGTTGTACGTGGTAAGAAACAGGTAACTTGGTCCAGGTATACGCACATTAGATTTCACCCACGACCTGTATCGTGGCGTCAGATAAGCAGCGAAGACCTTGACTCCAAACATCGTTGGTCCCTGTTACACCCACCGTATCAATAAATCATATCTTGAACATTTTAGCCAAAAAAATAATACTAAGATTGTATTTGTAGGTCTATGATTGGGTTATAACATTATTATAAGTCTTTAACGCAAGTTAATCTTAGTTCTAAATATATGCAAACATAACCTAAACGAAATTAATATTATTGATTTGCAGTAATCATTCTAAGAAGTTATTCATAAAAGTTAAAAATGTCGGTAACTTTCAGGTCTAATTTTAAAGAGGTAACTTAAACTGTAACTTTAAAAGTTCCTTTCTTGGAGTTAACAACATAACATTGAAAATATTAAAATACACTGAGAAAACAGCATAAATGAAACTGTGGAATTAGATAATTTGCTTTATCTGACTTCGTGCTTAGTTGTGTGAATTCAACTTATTTGTGTGAACCGGATAATTATTAATAATATCGCACCTCATTAGTTGAACGCTGGCGCTCTATAGGATCTTGCTAGTACATCCAAATCTGATAGGTAGGAGAGAGATCTCCAGCAAGAAATATCACAATGAGGTAGTTTCGACACTCTTTATTTAACTCATTCTAGGAAAACGTGGGAGTTAGTAAATGAAAAAATAGGGTTGTTTTATTGTACAAAAAGATTCAAAAGATTCGTTTAAAAACATTTTAATTATCACGTTGAAATAATTTTCTGGATTTCGAATTTGTTTTGTTTGTACACTATATTGAAAGAAAAAATTGCCTTTGTTAAATATTTTCTTTACTTCTTCAGTATTTCTAAGTCATAAAAAGTAAAAACACCATCGTTACAATCACAAAGGTATTTGATGAACATTTCTATGTCTCTTATTTTTTAGCGATAACCTAAAATTATGCAATAAAGAATACAAGAATGTCTGTCTGTCTGTCTGTCTGTCTGTCTGTCTGTCTGTCTGTCTGTCTGTCTGTCTGTCTGTCTGTCGTCTGTCTGTCTGTCTGTCTGTCTGTCTGTCTGTCTGTCTGTCTGTCTGTCTGTCTGTCTGTCTGTCTGTCTGTCTGTATGTCTGTCGCTGGGTTTTTCTCTCAGAGAGCAACACTATCAGCCTACCCCAGAGAATCGCCATGAAACACCTGCATTCCAACTATCCAGAAACTACTTCTAAAGTACGATTCATAGACCCAATGAGACTAATACAAAATAAATATATATACCTAGTCATCTCTCACATTATACTTTATAGTACGACCAAAAATGTTTAAAAATAAAATAAAATAGAAAAAGATACCTGCCTTCAAATACCTCAAAGTCATATTATAGTTGGTATGAGTAATAAATGCTCGTTTATGGATTTATTTTTAGTTCAAAAGAATGAAAAGAACAAATATGGGATTCGTTATGGCCCAGATGGATGAAAAGGTCAAATGTTCCTAAGCAAACTATCCTGAACGTTATGCGCAAGAGATCGAACCGTCCACCTCCCTCCTAGCGTAGGCCTACATTGTGGTGTATCTGTATAGCATCTGATTAAGCCCGACTGTACGCTGTGTGCTCAGTATGCCTTTTCATTGATTAGTGTTCAAACAGCACTGTTAGTGTAAGGGAGGCAAAGTGTTTGTTTCCATAGAGCCGCATTTAAACTGCACTTGCTCTCAATATAAACAGAACCCCCCAACCACCGCCACCCTCTTCCGCCAAGCTGTTTGCTCTATCCGAGTTTGCATATATTTCCCCAATTTCCTTGTTTTTGTTTACGCAAAAGATACAGCTCTACTCATGGTCGGGCATTGTTTAGGGATGGTCGCTACAGTAGGAGAACAGAACAGAGTGCAAAAGAAAATCACTGTAGAACTGCACCAATCGGATAATTAAGTTAAGTGAACGTCAGGTAGTTTTAAGGTAAGCACCACAAGCCACCGAGTTAGAAGTTTTCGCAGATTACGCAATTTCCTTAGTTTAATCCTTACCTCCGAGAGATATAAGATGAAAAAAATAAACATCGTGGATTTCGTTAAGAAAACATCTAGGTAGGGTGTTGTAGGCCTGTTTTTTATTTATCAAAAAAGTAAACCTATGGCCAACCTTAACTTTAATGTCGACGACTAAATACAAAAATGGATGAATTGATTTTGATTTCAGTGTATCTACTCCACTTTAGACGATACAGAATAAATAGTCACGAATTGAGGTTAAGGCTCACTTGTCACTGGATAATAATCATTGTTTTGTGAAGTTGGTGACTATGGGGTAAATGGATTATATAGTGTTTCTCCCCATCCTCCCACCCCCCTTCCTATCAGCCATTCCAATTAGTGCCCTATTCATCAGCATAATAATAAGGTAGTAGCCCTCTCTTCAAACAATACATCGTTGGTTGTTTTTAAGTTTCGTATCAATTTAGTTAGAATAAAATCTTGTTCATGAAATGTAAATGGAAGAGTTAAATACTAAATAATTGTGTTAATATTTCTTTTTAAATACGGGTACAATATTACCCTAAATAGTCACCATAGATTACCTTATTTTACCAAGCTTGTTTCACAGTTTAACTCCCTTTTGTGAACGTACCTAGTGTATAAATATTCTCCAACTTTCTGAGGGATTAGGCTCTCCCCCCACCCCCTCCCAAACCCCGTTATGTTATCCACATCATCCCAATCGGAGGTCATGTTCGGATTTTATCGTTAGAATTGTGATACATACATTTTTACATAATTTTCACAAATATTGACTGTCAGCCTTTAAGCCGTGTGATATTTATCAAATATTTTTGATATTGTAATTAATTGTTAATTTTTTAATGTTTAATTAATATAAAATATTTAGTACTTGCCACCATGTATACTACATATTTGCAAGGTATGAAAATAAAAAAAATAAAAAAATAGAGAGTGGTTCGTTTCTTGGGTCGATTGTTAAAATCTACATAACACCAAATGTGTACGATATGAATATTGTAGCCATTCATTCTCTTGCACTGAGGTCACTCTACATGTTTGGCAATGTGCCATCGTGTCCACAATCGTCTTAAGTGGTACTTCTTTATCCTTTATTTTTAAAACTAGGCTTCTGTTCCAAGCTGATAAAGTCTACTTCATATAGTAGTAAAAATAATAAAGTGAAAACTTTTGGATTTAAACCTTCAAAATTGTATTAATGCCGTCTTGATGTGAACAAGGAGATTTTTATGAGTTTTTTTATGGGCAGATATTAAAACCCACGCATGCACAAATTGTATCGACCTTGATTCTTAACCCCACTTTATTACTAAACTTATGCTACATGTGCTTATTTAAAAATAATCTAGTACACATAATAATTTAAACAGCATTTATGTATACCTCACGGTTCAATTCAAAGGTCATACGGATTCACAAAAAACTTCATCTGGCTATTTCTTACTTCTTACTGCGTTATTTCTAAAATGTTATCAAGTTTGGGTTTGTTGTTTACCAGATACTAAAGCAATAAACAACAGTGTTTTGTTCAAAGGGTTAAGAAATAAGTCAAATTAAATATTACATTCCATGTATTATAATGGCAAAGATTAAATTACACGAAACAAGTGAAGCCAAGTAGCGACAAGTATTGTATTCAATTTGTTAATATCTATCGTACACGCAGCCATATTCATTACAGTCTGCCAACTAATTCTGTCATCATCGTTAAACTGTTCTACTCGCGTTTTATGTTATACGCATGAGCACCTCTGTGGTTTTCCTTTACAAATTAAGCAAAAATTAAAAATAATAAGAACACCGCATGCAATATATCTGGTGAAGACGCAACTATAAAACCTAGCATTAAAATTATATTTTATAAAAAGCACATTGATCAATTCAATACTAGAAAACGTTAAAAATCAATACTTTTTCATCAATATTAAGTCACTTTAACACTTCATTTGCAAACCAGACAAAATTATTGTGTGGATTTTCATTTAAGAAACACGTAAGATCAAAGGGGGTTTCAGTTAATGTAATCTAGATCTGGATTTGCTATAATGTTTTTAAAAAAAAGACGATAAATATACAATATTAATACAGAATTACACACCGCTGGGCCTTATATAATTGAATTATACGCTTGCAATCAATAACGTTCTCTCAATCGGTCAATTCATAACATCGATGAATTTGTGTTTGAATAAAACAAGTCTCAAACACCTCGTGGATATGACAAAAACTTCGTCTAAAGGCTTTGGACCAGCTATAGTATGGTGCTCACTGTTGACACACGAATCTCTTGTGTATAGTTGATCTGTTGCAATGCGTGTCTATAATTTTGCAATTATGAATTTGAGCCACCACAGAAGACTTGGATTTCAGGTCTGATATTAATCAGGAATAAAATTCACAACAAAACATCACTTTGATGCCTTTTGGGAATTAGCCGTTGCAAATCATCAAGATACTATAAGATCAATACTCAGCAGAAGATGATTTGAATGCATCCCCTTTTCTTGATTACTTGTGCGGTCATCTTTTATGTGCAAGGTAGGCAATTAAGTTTTTGTTCTCGTTCCTGTATCTACGTGGACCTTTAACCTTAAGTCTTTAGATTAGGAATGTTTGGGGGATCATTTGAAAGGCTATTTTCCAGTCGGTCAAAGCTTCGCATCGCATCTATAGCCCCCCCCCCCCCCCCCAGTGACCGACGGACACCGCGTTAGGGCGACAGAGAGGAAACATAATCAAGTATGCAACGCACGAATCAGACTCCCATGCTTTGGCACATCGCGGAACTGCCCAAACTTGCCCAACAACTATGCTGAAGGTGTACGGACGGACAGACGAAAAGTATCCAAGGTTGTTATGCATTTGAATCTTTACAGTGGCTTCGTCTTGTCGCCAGTACCAAGTTGTAGCTTCCATTGCAAACAACCGAGTAAACAGATTGATGGTTCGATTTCACTGTTCTGTTAGGAATCATGTAGCGGAAATGTGTATTGATGGTTAAATTGATCCACTGATGAGACTATATGCAGTAGTTCTATAGCTTTCTATCTTTAATAAATATAATCGAATCGAATATAGCTTCATATTTCAAATACTGCACGAATAGTACACAATACTAGATGAATAAACGTTTAAGCATGGGATACAATATAGGCAACAAAATATAGTTGATTTGTGGAACAAAGGCTTAAGATAATTTAGAAGGTAAAGAGCAGAATTATGTCAGAAATAGTTTACTTAAAATTAATAAACCTTGTGTGGAATTTTCCTTACAAAGGGAAAAACATGCCGGAACTAAAATCCTGTACTGAAAATGTAAGATTTTAACATTATTATTCTTGCCTAGAACCGGCACCTCAACCAAATCTGAAATCTAGTAAGATCGTACAATTCAAAAGTTCCTCGATGGGAACAATACGCGTTTAATTAATTTTGTATTTTGTCTTTTAAAAATGCTGGAACTAAAATCATGTACTGAAAAATTAAATTAAAAAATTCTTGCCTAGAGCCGGCACCTCCACCAAATTCCCAATCTGCCCAGATCGTACAACTAATGCCAGTGGCCTCCTCGAATGATTCATGTTTCCACACAATGAAAACTGTTTAGCTTTATTCATTTTGTTTAAGGGCGCGTCAACCGTTAGGTCATAATGCGCTATCTAGCCTACGAGATGTGCATGGGGAGTACAGACCCATGTTGGACGGATCCAGCTACAGGCAGGGGGGTTTCTCATGTCGTCGTCTTGATTATTGTTCAAGTCGTCTTGTCGTCTTCGTCGTCGGGGATTTTCGGTGAGCCGTGAGGGAGTAGGATGGGGGTCCCCGACGATGAGAATGCCAGAGCTCGCCTCTAGTATCGTCGAGTAAAATACTGGATCCAGCAGCCAAATTAATTGGATTTCTCTATCTATCTATATAAGTGATGTTTGCGATATGGTATTTTCCTCTTTCTCGCCTTGCACGATCGGCAGAAGTATGTAATGGGCCCAATTCTAAGTAATTTCCTAGTAGAAAAGAATCTAGTTATAAATGTAAATTCGTGTTTTCCAGCTGATTCTAATAACATAAGGGGAGCCATAACAAATATGTTGTTTTTACCGTGCATGCAGATACGTTTACTGAGCAATAAATTTTTCATACAATGACAGCAAAACGCTTTAGATTTTGTCAGTTGCTTTTCTAGTCGCATATTTCGATTCAAGTGATGTTTTATGTGTAGTGGCCTACATAAAGGGTTGTCGAAAACGTCTTCAATAAACGCTGTAAATTTCTACTTTGCACTTGAAAAAGAGTTCTTCTTTTTTTATTTCTATCCATTCTGAAGATTTCGCCTAACAGGTCACATCGGCTACGTCGTAAGCTTCTGAAGTTATCACTGAACTTGTCCCACCCGCAACATTGTAAGCTCTTAAAATTATCTCTGAAAAAGCTTTGCCTACACTGTCGCAAGGTTCTAGAATTATCTTAGAACAGGTCTTGCCTACAACTTACAACAGCTTCGACAGTTATCAAGATAAATGGTAAATTCTTTCATCACTAACTTTCGACACTCTTCATTTTTTCAACAAGTTCTTCCAACAAATCTACGTCATCGATTTCACCTTCAGAACACGAAGGAAAACAAGTCAAAAGCCAGAGATAATATTTTATTGACAGTGATTCATATCTTCTCAGAAAACAACAGCTCCTCTTTTTCAAGAGGGGTGAACGTTTTCCTCCTCATATTATTAAATATAAATCATTATTCCTTCTGGATTTTTGCAGTGCTGAATTTTATTCTGTTCTTTCTATCTACACTACACCATGGCTGCTTTTTAAGCCACCTGCTATTGACGATTGTCTAGTTTTTCAATCAACAGTTTTCCTGTTCAAATCGATATAAGGTTGAATATTTTCACAAGTTGATTTTTACTAAATATGATGCTGTGTGTTAAATAAATATCAGAACAATAATCCATTGTGTGGACCTTTTAATACTATTTCATATTATGGTAACGGAAAAACATGACTCAAGATTTGGGTAGATATTAAATGAATACCTTGTGGCTTTTGTCGAGGTCAATTTTGGTGTGCAGTTGTGTTTTTGAGTTAATAAGTGGGTGATAGATTAGGATGAAGGGGGGCCCCCAAAACAATGCCTCGTGCTGACCGAACTCATGTTGTTTGGAGGAAATACTCGGACCAACAGCTGCTGCCCATAGTTAAGAAAACAATTAATCAACATTAACGTAATTGTACTACGAGGCAGAATTGTCTATTTTTTTTTTTTTTTTTACAAAACGAAGCAGCACAGCTTCTGCAATTGCAAGACCTAAAGGATTTTCTAAATCCTTAGAAAGCCATTACTTGGCGATCCAACCTAATTACCATCCAGTGTGATTCCTTGTTACTTCAAAACCCTCTTCTACCTATCATTATTAATTCCGGCCCTCCCCTCAAACAGCATGAATAATGCAGGCCAATTACTACCGCAACCACTATAGAAGTGTCCGCTGGGTCGATAATGAATAATAATTAAAAACAAGTATGGAATAATGCCAGTTGTGCCTACATAGACATGTGTGACAGATGAAGCTATCTGCTCGATCATGCGTAGTAGCCGTAAAATGACAAATAGGATTGAAATTTCTAGTGGTAAGTATTGACTTCAAATTGCGGTGGGAATTAACCCAAATAAATAAATTATTGAAATGTTACTGGACGAAAAATGTTGTGGTCAGTACACGTATGCTTTTGTACTGTGTGGCACGTTAATGTAACGTAAACATTAATTTAATGAATTAGTGAATATGTAGATACCTTTAACAGGTGGATGTGAAAATAATATTTAAAAAAGTTTTCATTTAGCTAGAATAAATTTTTAAGTCTCTGTCTCATTAGGGATGCTTTTTTGTTTTGTTTGTTTAGGGGAGTGGGGGGAGAGACATGGATGAACCTGTAGAAACCCGGTAGATAACGGTGAGGCCGAGTTTCGTCTTAGGGTGGTCCATGTGAATCATTCTAATCCTGCGGATTTATGAAGATGCGAACGTGTTAACATTTAATGTTAATTAATCACACTGTTAATTCTTACTAACTACCAATCAGAGCATCGAACTTGAATTCTGGACCAATGATAGAAGTTGATGTTAGTTATCACAGTTTTGGAGTTACTTAACCTCAAACATTAATCATGAACTATTGAGTGACCGAAATTCACTTGAATATAACTGCTGAATTTGTGCTTAAGCACAAAGCAGGCCTCCCATGGATTTCAGTGTACGTTTAGGTCTTTGGTGTTCGACAGTCTAGGATGCTCGTTAATAGGTGCACATTGTCTATTGGTTTCGTGATATTCAGTACGATTTTTCAGCTCAAACCATAGCTAAACGAACAAAATTCTTTTTTTAACATTTGTGTCATTTATAATTTCTCTTCAGGCTTGTGTAAAATTGGATATTGTGTAAAGAAAACATTTTGTGATGCTTATAGCTAGCTTAGTTTTTGGCAGAAGTATAATAAACTTAGTTGTCATTTACTTGCCAAATGTAAATTGTCTAATGCGGGCAAATAATGTGGTGTAATTTTGCTTCATACGAGGCTGATGGTGTTCAGTTATTTGGGTTTACCAATGCATGTGATTGGGGACATAAACTTCCTACTCTTTGATGCGTATGCGAATACACAGTGAAAATTATCGTCTGTTTATACATGTGTGTCGGGTCAATCACAGCTGTGTTTAGGGATACAGATGCAAACCATTTCGAAACATTGCTTAAGTGATGTATGTAGTCCTACTGCCACCAACTAGGAGCCTCATAGATATGCATACATAAATGTGTGCATCTATCGTACAGATGTAGGTCTAATACTGGTTATTATTTTACATTATTACAATAATATGAATGCAATGGATTTCTCACCGAAATATACATTTCATTAAAATAAATCGTACGTATGATTCCAGGTAATAAAACGGTATAAGAATAAATGCCACAATCTTGCGATTCTTCGTCTTCATCGTGTTGATTAGTTTGTTTTCTGTGTTAGACCAATTTATATTTTAAATTATATGTCATCGCGTTATTTACTGATAATTTAAACGTGTTTATTGTCTATTCAAGAATATACCAATACCATACATAATATGCGTCACTGTATTAGACAATTGTATTTATGTTTATAACATTGGATGGTAGAGTAGGCCCAACTGGCCTTAATCACGCCTTAAATAAAGATAATCAATCAATTAATCCAATATAATTTTCATTTATCAAACATGTTAGTTGGTTTGTGTCCGCTTCACGATATAAAAGAAGACTTTGTGATTCACGTTCATTATTACATAGAAGTTTTCCACTGTAGAGTGTAGCCCATTGCTTGACGAGAAAATTATGTACAGTGAGTTGCATTCTGCGCATGGACGTCAAGTAGAGCAATTGAAACATAGTGTAATCGCTCCAAGTGACCAAGTCTACTAGTACTACGAGTGTAATCACATCCTAGATAGTTAATTGGCCGACTGGGGTAGAGTACAGAGAGGGGTGCACATACTATAGAATTCCGTCAATAGTCAATTCACGTTTAGCCTCGAGCAGTACCCTTCATACGAAACTAAGTGGGGTTGAGACAACCATGAGATTACCACCGTTTCTTCGCTTGTTTAAATATTTATCATCAGCTTATGCTTTGATCCGGCTTTAATTAAAAGTAAGTTATAGATGGTTCGTTGGTCTATGACAGTAAACCACCAACGAAATTTAATATTAATAAGGTTCATTCGAATTGAATGTCTTAAGGATTTGTGAAATTATTATTAGTTTATTTGAAGTAAATTTCGCATAATGCTTGGGTATTTTTATTCGTCGTATTAAAATTTTGTTACTAATATAATTATGAGTCAATATTTCACGAAACACAACCGAAGGTGAGTGAATGAGCGCAGCGAAGACTTCAATTTCTCTTACCCCTCAAACAATTTAGCTCCAATGTTTTTTTGTTTTTTTTTGTTTTTCTGTCTGTTTGTTCGCACGCTGCCGGGAAAACGGCATATGTAATCTTGATGAAAATTGGAGGGGACCTTTCAAATCTCTGAACTTAGACCTGCCACGTTTTTGGGTACAATCGAAGAAATATTTCTCATGAATATCGTACTTTTACGATTTTTCTATTTTTATTGCGATATTTTCGTGACATTTTGGCCGATTCTGACCAAACGGGTGGGGCTACAACGTTCATATTGTACATGGACATTAAGGTTATGGTGATGTATTGCTTTTTGAAACAAAAAGTTGAAAAGGTTAGCCAGAATCCATAGAATAAAGGTTTTAATATGAGTTTTTTTTAGATTTATAATAACAATTAACAAGTTACAATAGAAACTTGACAACAATCACCTACAATGCATTCAAAAAGCACTTGCAAAGGAAAAGTGGTCCTACACAAACTAAAAACTTACAAAAAAGCTCATCCATCAACGCGACTAAAAAAGCTTTCGCGAAGTGGCCTAGTATTAAAGATGTGGAAACAATCAGAGTACGGACTTCCGACCAACAAGCCGGAGATCCGGGTTCAATCCCTGGACAATAAGAATGTTTCCACGTTTAAAGAGACCAATTTTGAAACAAATAATCTATATGTTCTTTTCTCAGTCTCTGCTCGGCTATCTTGCTTGCCTATGACTCTCACTAGATGTGTGGAAATATATTGTAGCTGAAGTGTATGGCATAAACAAAAAGCACGTTCCAAAGTGTTTTTTATATCTTACCTTCTACTGTTTTCCTTTTTTTTACTCGTAACACTTTCTTAGTTTGTGTCGTGAAAGTTGTGGGAAACGATTATGAAATCGTGTTTATACCTTTCTTCAAGTACGTGTAGTATTCAAGCAATATAATACAAAAATAGGTAAGGAAATAATTTATTTCGTGTGCCTTGTATGGAAAGTTTCATTTCATACTCACCTATAAATAAATAAATAAATAAATTGTATTTAGAGTCTATCCATATAAGAGTCTTGTTTCGTTGTAGAAGACGCATCTCTTCAGGGGTCTGTTTGGTAGTTCTGTTCTGCTGGAACCGCTCATCCATCTTTGTTGGTCCCATTCGGGAGAGTTGGCATGGAAGTGTATGGGGTGGGAGTAAATTTGTGCACAGTTCTCTCTAAACACTTTATGACTTTATTAACTTGACAAAAATGATACTTAATATTACCGCAGGATAGGACGAAGAGACAGAAATACATTTAAACTTACACTAAATTGGTTTCTGTACACTTAGCTGGAATACGTATATTCAACGCGACAGTCTGGGATCTGTGAGAAATAGCTAAATTTAGTGTCGTAGAGTTCGTTCCCAAGTCCTCGGGTAATGGGTAATGAGATAGCAAGTGTTTGGAAGTGGAATAGTGATTTAAGTTAGGGTTTCTAGTATTGTTCAGATGGTGTTTGCATTAATCTGAAAATTCGTACAAGGGGAAGAACGCAAATGAATCCTATGTGTAACTAATTGCAAGAATAGTGCCCTAATGGGGTCTGTCTCGTAGATAAAACAATTTGTAAAAGAAACGTGAAAATAAATAGTCGAGTTATAGAACGATCCACATCAATCCACTAGTTTTGTCGAGATAAGAAAATATAAGAAAACGTGGTGTTGTGAAACATTTATTATGGTGCACCTCGGAAAACATTGTACCATAATTCGAGACGGTTTCTTATACCTCTATCAACTTTTACAAGAACGTTAACGAAGAACCATGCTTTTGATATTTTTTAACAGGTTCTGCTACGTAAATAAGTATCTGCACAAATGAGTACGGCAAACTAAAAACACTATGCATACCTCTTTGAATTAATTTTAAAATAGTTAGGTAGTCTTCTTTATTTCTCTTTATTTTGTATAAAAATAGAATTATATACAAGTGTGTTATAAATATACAAACTATAAAACATCCATAAATAAACAGGTGGAACACGTCTAATTAAGTATAAACTTAGGTTTTATCTTTTCTTATTCTATTTTATATAAAAGGTATGCAAAATTGGTAAATATATACGCACCTAGGCTACACTATTTTGTTCCTCCTATGTTATTTTATTTTCTCTCTTGTACATAAAAGCTATACAGAATTTAAAAAATAAAATGGGGAATAAAATGGGTTTTACAATAGAAAATTAGTGTGGTCAAAAATGTGTCAAAAGTGGATCCAAATAAATCTTCTCTTCTCTTCCATGTTACACACACACACATGTTGTTGCAATGCGGGCTTGTCAACCGTCGGTCTGCAGGCGTACTGAATGGTGATGCACTCTAACGTCGACTATGGACACTGGTGGAGCGCGGTATGCAGAGTTGACGTTAGGTAGCGTTGGTGTCTGCATGCAAGGGTAGAGCAAAGAGTAGATCCAGTCAGCGGAAGGGTTCTCACCACCGCTAGAAGAAACAGAAACAACAACAACGAGTAGATCCAGTGAACCTTGGGGCAGAGGATAAGGATCACCCGAATCAGTCACAAGTGTTACGTTATGCCTTATGCTTGAGCTGCACACGTCGGTTCGGTTTGCCACGATACATGCTCTAAACAGAATTTTCAACAGTCGTGTCGATTTATACTTTCAATATAATTCAGTACTACATTAATACATGTCATTTACATTTGAAAAAATGTGAAAAATTTCCTTCTGAGATAATTAAACACACACATAAACAAAAACTTGTAGAAATACAGCCAAACCTTACACACTCAAAAGAAATGAGATCTAAAAAAAGGGCCAAGCTCATCTACCCTTCCACATAAACGTACAGTGTCCCATAACAGCATCCTCGAAAAGCTTGGCAAAATAGAATTTGCGATTATTAATTTAACGTAATAGTTTATCCAAGTTCTTTTTTTCTAATTAATTTAAACGTAATAACATGCAAATTCTATTTTTCCAAGCTTTTCTAGTATGCTGTTAGTGGACACTGTACGTTTATGTGGAAGGGTAGATGAGCTTGGCCCTTTTTTTAGATCTCATTTCTTTTGAGTGTGTAAGGTTTGGCTGTATTTCTACAAGTTTTTGTTATGTGTGTGATCTCATTACTTTTTCAAGTTCCATTACAAAATTATTTGCTAAAATATAATATTTTTATCAAAGTTGATTTAAATTCTATGGTATTAGCAGTAACAATATAGGATGTAAAATATCTAGACCCGGATTCATGTACATCCTGGGTATAGGTGGTATAACCATGGTATAACGACGGTATAAGGACTGGACCCCAATTCTTGAGTTCGTGGGAGATGAGTTGAAAATGCAATTTGAAAACGAAGTCGTTTTCGTTTTCGAAGGAATTGGTATTCTTGAACGGTATCGTGGAAAACGTCATGGGTTGTGAGTTGAAAGCATTGATATTAAACCCCTATGTTGAAAGAGTATCACGAAATCCAAACACTTTAAAAAGATTTGCGTATAGCAAAGAGCTCGAAAAAGTTCTATATTTATTCTAGATGGCAGTGCCTTCATAAACGCCGGCCAATCGAAAGACAAGTTGTATGAAATGATTTGATTGTTGCAATTATGTAAACAAACAGTTGAGCAAGTTCATAATGTTGTGCTGGCATAGGGTTGGCTAGGCTTGTCAAACATGTAATGTAAGTATGAATTTTACTAGTCCTATAGCCAAATGGAACTTTAGACCTACACTTTTGCATTATAAATAATTTTCCACATCTGGGCCTAGGCCAGGGACGGTTTCTGATTTGTTTTATGAGAGTATAATGACACCTTTTCTCGTTCCACACAAAGAAGAAAAATTTTAAATGTCCGCTATTTGTTTACGTATCGCACTTTCCCGCCTAACTCTGCTTATACCGTCAACAAGTGTCAAGTAACTATGGTTACTTGTTGATTGTATGCCAAGTGTTTAAGGCTTATTTTAAAACCTTTATTTGGAAGCCTTCCAACAAACTTTTTCAACTTTTTTTTCAAAAGAGACTATCATTCTATAACCTTAATGTCCATGTAAAATATGAACATTGTAGTCCCACCCGTCTGGTCAGAATCGCGGGCCGACGTATTAGATGTGAGCAGTAGTAGGCAGTAGTAGGCAGTAGTAGGCAGTAGCTAACATCCTTAAAGTGATTTTGAGCATGTTTCAAGCCATTTTTCACCAAGAAGGAATAATCGTACCCCAATAAAATTTGGCATGTGTTGTCAGGTACCTAAATCCCCTCGATTGTGATAGTTTTCAAGTTCACATCACGTTACATGACGGCTGGGTAACACCTCGAAATCACCCCAACTCTGCTTGGTGTATAAGGTGCTTGAGTGTTTAGCGCACCGCGGCTTGGCTGCGGCGCCCTAACGGGCACCTAGATTATTACATAGCTGTTCGAACGAAACATAAGATTTCGTTAAACATTATTTAAAACTGCATTTATTCTTCAACTTATTCGCTTTCATAAGACAGTATAGCTTATAGCTATTAGCTATATTTATTTACCTTAACAATTAAAGCTTTTGCTGCTGCTGCTGCTGCTCCTACTACTACTACTACTACTACTGCTGCTGCTGCTGCTGCTGCTGCTGCTCCTACTACTACTACTACTACTACCACTACCACTACCACTACCACTACCACTACCACTACCACTACCACTATTACTACTACTACTACTACTACTACTACTACTACTACTACTACAACTACAACTACAACTACAACTACTACTACTACTACCACTACCACTACCACTACCACTATTACTACTACTACCACTACTACTACTACTACTACTACTACTACTACTACTACGCTACGTAAGTAGTTTTGCGGAGTCTGAAATTGCTGTATTTTGTATTTTTTTTCCAAATAAAGAACAATTCAAAAAAAAAAAAAAAACTACTACTACTACTACTACTACTACTACTACTACTACTACTACTACTACTACTACTACTTCTTCAACACAGGAGCAGGGGCTAAATGTGACCGGTTAATTGTGCAATTCGCTTCTAGCAAGGGGCATGGCTAAGCAAAAAGCGTGTGAAGATAACTGCTGCGATGATATGTGAACGATGATGAAACGCGAGTTTTTATAAATGAAAATCTTTCGCCGTTTTACAAATCACTTCTGTGGAAATGCAAGCAAGTGGCAAAGGAAAAGAAGTTCAGTATGTGTAGGTCAAAGGGGGGGGAGTTTTCATGAGAAAAAGTGATAGTAATATGTGTAAAATTACATCTGTAGAAGATCTGATAACCTAATTAAGGAGTAATTGACTTTGTTGATAGATTATCATTTGTAATTCTTTATTTTTATGTTTCCGCTCTCATTTTTTTTGTGTGGCATTAACCACAACAAACTAAAGTTATGTTTGTAAACTCTTTAATGAGAGCGAAGACGAAGACTTTGAGCCACACTGTTTAGTCAATAATTTGTAATGTGATAATATTGTTGAATGGTTTTGTACTCTTGACTCGCCATTAGCAAATACATGTGTTTTTCCACTGTAATTTACGTAGCATCAAAATGCATTAGACAGAGTTCGAGGCATGAATGCATGATTACATTCACTTCTTTCAATTTGCTTTGACGGATGTTAATATAAGTGAGACGGGTGAACGGTTTATAACATTTTATTGTTCTTGTATTTCCTTTAAGCCGCTTGACTATCAGGAATGAAATACATGCAGATGGCAAAGTTAGGCGGAAAAATTAGTGTAATCTTCCATAAGGCTGATAGTCTACTGCCCATTATCGATCACTTTTAATACTCGTTGTATATTACTTTTACAATGAATTAATGAACAATTATAATTGCATATATCTAAGATTTGTTATGAAAAATTCAAATATGAAGCGGGAATAACCGAATAAGCCAGTACCTTCCGGTTAACTGTTTTAAGGTTGTCATTATGGCTCATATTTCTATTTCATTTTCTTTTCCTGTTCGTGTTGTGTATTTCGTCATTTACTACGTCAATTGACGTTATTTTGTAATACATTTAAATTTAACTGTCTGTAATAGTTGTGGTATGTAGCCTATTTTGGAGTCGTAGAATTGTTATTGTTGTTAATATGTATTTATTTGATTTCCACCCCACACACACACAGTTTGTTGAAACTTTACAGTACAATACTACATACAATTAGTTTGGCCCATTATTAAATATTGTACATTATCTGATTACCAATAATTCTGCATAAATAAGTCGTGAAAAACATACGTAATATTTCTCTGCTAACACTCGCCACCGTTGACTGGTGCTGCTACCTGTGAGCCATTGGATCAAGGAAGTCTAGGCTGTGAAGTGCTGCGCTCTGTGGGATCATGCGGGAATGTCACACATTCATATTCCTCCTGTTCTGGCGGGCGTAAGCTGCTGGACCACTGGGTGTCAGTCATCATTTTAGTGTTTACTACATCTCCCAAAGATTTTTGGTGTGATGAGTATGTTTATAATATAATAATACATACCCATAAACTAAGACAGACGGCTTCACTTTTTAAAATGTTGGTTTGAATAAGCGAACTTGGTGAGGGTAGGCCTACAAGATCAGATTGTTGTTTGGTAGGCCTAGGCCCTCACGCCGATATTACACTGATATTACAGCTGTTATAATCATTGTTATTGAAACTACATCAGAAAATTAACTTTGGTAAAGCTGATTGAATTTTAAATTGAAAGTACCGTGCCGGCGTGCCCACCTGCTTGTAAAAGAAAGTAATTCGTGTTAGTAATTATTGTAAACAGCCACTTTACTTCAATGGCCACTTTTGACCGATATTTAAATATAAAAAAGGAAAATCTTGATTGATATCGTTTGTGACCCATAGGACTTCAGACATATTAAGCTTTCACACAGAAATCGGATATAAAAAAGTAGTTGACAAGTAAAAAAATTTCCCCAGGTGAGGCTCGAACTCACAACCCCGGCATTGCTCACGTATAACTGATTATAAGTACCGTGCGCTAACCATTTGCGCCACTGGGGAATTGATATTCTGAGGTGATTTTATGGTTAAATGGAATTTCTGGAGTCTTTCTGTAGACCTTTTGAAATAATGCGCGGCAATTTAAACAATTAATTTATTTGTTGTAGTAAGGCTAGGAAAGGACGTCTTGATGTACCGTACCCAGTGGCGTAACTAAGGGGGAGGTTTTGGTGGTTGATCCCCCCATCCCCCCTCTAAACCATTTAAAGAGCAGAAACAGTAGTTTGTGTGTGGTGTGTGTGGGGGGGGGGGGGGGGTAGAACAGTTCAGTTCATTTATTTGTAAATTCGACAGTCAATTTAGCAAACCGAATATGTTTTGCCAGAATGCTTTGTCATTACATCAAAATGTAGGTTGACATTTACTGAAATGGACCACCTCCTGATAATTTATTTTTCTTTTTAGAGCGCAGATAGTTTGTTTCCTAACAGGCGCATAGGAAGGGGGGGGGGGGTGGAATGAGAGTAATTTTCCCCATAGCCACCCACCAGTCAAAGTTTCAAGTTTCAATTTTATTCACTCGATTGATACATAGTACAGATATAACCCCTCTTAGTAGAGAGGGAATGGAAATTCACATGATATCATTGAAAATATTAATAATAAGTATAAGTGTTATTAGAAAACAAGCGAGTGACTAACGATAATGATATATAATTTAACAAAAGTATAACTGGAGAAGAGAAATTGTTCAATGAGGTTATTTACATTGGTGCAAGAGAAGGAAATGATGAAAGTAAGAGACATAATGATATATATGTAGGCACTAAAAAATCTACAATAAATAACATTTTAGTGACAATTACGACTGTCGATATGATAACATCCAATTTGTCTGCAAAAAATATCTTAGAAATTACAACGAATATTTGGTCACATCTAAAAAATTACATACGGTAAGATTGTAAAGTTGTTGTAATGTAACAACTGTAACGCTGTTCATCACCACGGCTACACCTGAAAAACTAGTTGCAGGGCTAACTTGTGGCTAGTTGTACAGAGATAGCATGGAGAAACAAATAAAGCTCATCATTCCCTCATCCCCCCTCCCCCCAACCCCGCACCCCCCACCCCTGCCATCATTTGAAAAAGAGTTCTTACACGCCTGTTTAAAGTAAGATCTTACTACCACAAGTCACAACCACAACAACCATTGTAAAGACAAAATAATGAGAAAGCATTTTAAACCCGGATCTACCCTGATTCATGTGGGGACGGTGACTTTTTTCAAGATTTTCAGATAACTTTTATAAAAAAATGAAAACGAACTCGGAAGAAGTAGAGTATCTAGGGGAGGGGAGGAGAGTAAGTTCGGTTTTGCAAAACCAACCATGAACCAGTATACGGGGTCACAGGTCAATTTGAACATTTCAACCATCGGTAGTGCCCCTTATCGCCGAAAGCGAAAAAGTTTGCGAATTTGCTTGTAACTTTCTAAGTCCTAAAAACATGTTAAAAAGTCAGAAATTGTACAATAAGTGATCATAAAAATTGGCTTCGAAATCAAAATCGGAACCATATGGGGGTGGTTAGGCAACCCCCCCCCCCATATATCCGCCATTGGTGCAATGGTTATTGGTCCATGTGCATTTTCAGTTGTAATCTTACACAGAGACAATTCATGCTCTTCGTCTGCAGGTGACCGACTGGTCCGAGGATGCGAGAGAATGCCCAAGGATTGCAATTCCATCATTTGCCTTAATTGACTGAAGAAGCCTTAGTAAATCATTGTCAGTCAGGATTTCCGGTGTGTGTGGTATCAACTGGCGACCCCCTGTCGCAAATATTTTCAAATGCTGTATCGAAAATAAATTCTGTATTATACGATTGAGGCTATACGTTTCACGGATATCACGAATCAGAATAAAATAGCAGTGTGGTTGCTTGATATCATCAGCAACAATCAACAACAACAGACTACACTGCAACTAGTTGTTCAGTTGGAGTTGTAGTTGTAGCCGAGGTGATGGAAGGCGTGACTGGGTGTTTAACTCTTCATACGCGCCTGTAATTAAGTAATTAAATTTATAATTGTTGAACATTTCAAAGTAGATTTCATATTTTGAAAAAGACTTGATAGTTGTGTTGTTTTTGTATTAGTCACAAGATGTGGTTGTGATACAATGTGATGTAGTTACTAGTTACTAGTTAGTATTCTTATATGATAGTTCTAATAACGAGTGTGTATGTTTATTCTTAGTTGGCTACTTGTCAATTGCCACCAACTTTATTATTTCCAAGGTAAAAGGGGTATTTAACCGCTAAACTCAAAAAATATATTTCATTCAGGCTAACTAATAATGAATTTAGCAATTAACAGAAAAATTATTGGGGCCACCATGACCTCCCAAAAAATTGTCAAACATGACATTTTTCGAGCTAGGTCCCATCGGCAAAAATCTCCCATAAGAAATAGCATGGGGACGATCTTTATGCCCCGTGACCTTGGAGGATTTTGATCCAAAAAAAATATTGGCCATTATTGACGTATTTTACAGCCTTTTCTGTAAATTCTCTATATTTTGTTTTGTAATTTGGGCAAGTAGTTCGGTCAAAATATGCTGATTAGCAAGATGGGGTGTGATTTTGGAATGCATATTTTTGCGTGTTTGAGGGTATATTTGGGCACAGTTATGTAAAACTGGACATTTTAGATTGGTGCTATGCTCTAGTATCTATGTGGACCAAAAAAGAAGCAGGTTAAAGCCGATTTAATTTCCCAAAACACCAATTTTTGCAAATTTCTGGATAAAAAAAATTGAAAAATTCGTGTTAAATCACAGTTACAAGATATAATTTTTAAACGGTCATTTAAGTGTAGTATTGTGCTACAGATCACGTGGTAAAAAATATTTTTTGGGGTTTTTAGCCCCCTTAATAATTAATTAATAATTAATTAATTAATTAATTATATGAAATGTAGGTTAGATACGTTTAAAAATAACGCCAATGAAAATTAGCAGATACATCTATCATCCGTCACCCCCGTCACCGCCACAAACCCGTTCCTACACTCTGAATTTAAAAGAATGTTATCGGTTAAATCTTGATTATATGTATCGTTGAAAAGAAAAAAGCGTTAAATTTGTTTTATATATTTATTTATTATTCACAAATATATTACAGAATTTAATTAATTTGACGGTCGATTCGTGATAAACAATCGTTCAAAAGTAAGTGTGCTCAGTTAACGGAAGAGCCCAAACCGTCTCGACCAATCAGGGCAGCCCCTCAGGTGGGAAAGATGACCTGAGCGGGCCGGCATAAAAGAATACTAGACGCCATTGTTTTGCTGATTCGCGCATCCCCGTGAGACGTCGTGTCGTTAAACAATCATTTCACCGCAAACTACCACGATACAGGTGCCAACTGTCGATTCATAGTTTGAGCGGACCATTGTTCTTTCGCGAGTGTTAATTTACATAACGTGAAACATGTCGGTAATGGACTGAATTGAGTATTTTATTTTCGATGACGTGACTGTGTAGGCCTACGTGCAAGTTGACAACCACACCGGACAACGAACGAATCGCTTTGCAGCAATACCGGTTTATTTCAAGGTAAGCTAAATCATCCATGTAGACCTACGCTGGATTATTGTTGATAAGCATGCCTAGTTATTGTCACTGAAATGCCAATATCAAACCGTCAGTGCAATATTATAAACTGTTGAGAAGCTATTTCAATGAAGGGTAGGGAAGGTCAAACTCAAATACGTCAGTCTCCCGGTAGAATTTAGGACAGTACAGCTCGTACTCTTTAATAACGTACTCTTGCGAAGAAGTCTCGAAATGTACTTTCAACTAGACTAAGAAGTTTCATAAATTGTTTGTATTCCAGCTAATGAATAATTAAGTGCACGTCACGAAAGTTTCCATGAAGACTTGAGAAATCATAGGTCGCCATTTTGTTGCTCGTGACGTCATGACATACAGGGCAATCGCCAGTCCTACCAGCAGTCAAAGAGTGATTTTACTATTCGAGACAAAGATTGTTGATCTAGATGACGATTCGCTATATTTTAAAATTTCATGCTGTAATATGCGGGATTCGAACCCACTCGCTTAGAGTCACATGCTCAGGAATCCGCAAATTAACCACCCCACCAATGGCACTAGGTGTGGACTGTGGTTCTATACCAGACAAGATAACCTTGTTTTGAAATAAAGTGGAACTCCTCCATTGTCATAAGTCATAATCTCCCAGAAAATTGACTTTCAATGTTGTGTCGCAATAATGTCAATTTTCATAAACGAAATTAAATGTCTATTCATATCCATTTCCCAGAAATTACTTTAATTTGGCTCACGCATTTAATAGTCGTTATTTTATCGCAAGACACCTAGGACCTAGCCTACATCGAATACCAAATCTAGGATTTAAATTAGTCTGAAACTTCCTTCGTGACTTCAATCAAACATTTAAAATTAGGCTACATAATTATTAGGCATATGTCGTGTGGTTGTAGACATGTATGAGATTCAGGTTTGGTCTAAACTATAGATTGGCTACTGATTTAGAGAAACGTTATAATTCACAAGCAGTAAGAACGTCATAAGTCCAATGGTCATATTTAATGTAACTGTAGGCCTAACTTATTTCGTAAGATTTAGGGGCGGAGGAGGATAGTTAAAAATTTCAATATCCATTAAAAAAATAACCAAGAAAGCTCACACAAACACAACCGACGTGATACCAGCTGCTGTTAGAATTGTTCTTGAGAGTCTGTTATCTGATAACACAGTGAAGCGTACGTTTGATGAAATTGTAGGGGGGCGTAGACCCCAAGGCTAGAATAAAGGTTTTGTACCACTCACCAACCACTAATGTAGAGAGATTTTATTTATCTGATACTATAATTAAACAATCTGTGTTGTGTGTTAGAAATAGTGAATTATTAGAGCATGGATGTATGCAACTGTGTGAATGATTTACGATACGATATGTGAAATGTGCACCAGGATGCTATGGGTGATAAATTATTGACCTTCGTAGCCAACCTTGTGAAGATTTTGTTTACTTTGGGAATTAGCGATAAGTGATACTCGATATAATACCTCTGGCAGAAGTTGCTATCCCCGGCTGTAATTTTAACTAGGGTTCGGTCAGTATTTTCTTAATAAAATAATAATTAGCATACTAGAGTATCTTAATCAAGCGCTAAGCCCTCGAGCCAATACTGTCGATATATTCTACAATATTTTCTCTGCTTAAATATAAAAAAGTAATATTATACGTTTAATGATCCAACCCTGTAAAATTAAAACAAAATACACAAGTAAGTGGTCACGATGTGTAAGATATAGGTCAGCAGTGAAGACAGACAGCTGCTCTCCTCCCTCCCCCCATCACTCATTGGGTTGGGAGTATCATCGCTGAAACGGCGAAACTATCCATGCAGGTGGGCGACTGAACCTTCGTTGTGTTTAGCAAAGAGGGATGGAAAGGGGTGGAGGCATCTACTTTTTGGCACACCCGTTGAATGATTGACAATGTTGGCATGATTATTAATAAAATTATTACACAATAGGCCTACATCATTACAAAAGTACTGAGGAAGTGTGATTTTCATCTGGATATAATTGCAGTCGGAATGTTCCCACATTTCACACTTCACAGCATTGAGGTTGAACAATAGCACTATCCGAATTAAATTTGAAGACTTTACTTTACTTGTCGCTATTTAGTCTAATCTGGAGCTCTCGAATCTCAAACTAGTTCACGGCACTAAAAAATAAAAAAAATAAAAATTGAAATTACAATCGCGTGATAGAATCCATGAATACAGGTTCATTTAAAACCCTCAATCCCTCATAATGCTTAGTCCATTCCATAGTCTGTTTTCCTTTCTTGTTACCTGTTGTGTTATAGTTGAGTGCTCGAGTGTTAGCTGCAGCTCGTTAGCTGTAGGACTCGGGAGTCAGGACTGAGGCGGTCTCCGATACCCCACGCTCTGATACCCCACCAACCTTTTTAGTCTCCGATGCCCCACTCAGGTTAGTGGGGTTGGGGGGAAGGGGGGGGGGTCGATGCGCCGTGAGGGGGGCCTAGCTGACCACAGCAACGCATCCCCCCCCATCCCCATCGGAGAGTGGGGTATCGGAGACTAAAAAGGTTGGTGGGACATCGGAGATGCGCCCATAGGACTTAAGTCTCCGAATTATTGGATGAGCGAAGCGAAGACTTCAATTTCACTGACCCCCAAAAAATTTAGCTCGGGTGTTTTTGTTTTTTTGTTTTTTTGTTTTTTTTTGTTTGTTGTTTTTTTGTTTTTTTGTTTGTTTGTTAACTCTCTCTACCAGGCAAACGGCATATCCGATCTTGATGAAAATTTGACAGGAACCTTCGAAATCTCTGAACTTAGAGGTGTATTGTTTTTTGGGTACAATCGAAGAAATATTTCTCATGAATAATCGTACTTTTACGATTTTTTTCGATTTTTGGTGCGATATTTTCGTGACATTTGGCCAATTCTGACCAAACGGGTGGGGTTACAACGTTCTATATTATTTCATGGACATTAAGGTTATGGTGATGTAGTACTTTTGAAAGAAAAGTTGAAAAAGTTAGCCAGAATCCATAGAAATAAAGCTTTTAATATAAGTTTTTTGATTTTTTGTGCGATAGCTTCGTGCCATTTGGGCCAATTCTGACCAAACTGGTGGGGCTACAACGTTCATATTATACATGGACATTAAGGTTATGGTGATGAAGTACTTTTAAAAGAAAAAGTTTAAATAGTTAGCCAGAATCTATAGAAATAAAGCTTTTAATATAAGTTTTTTACGGTAAATAATACCAATTGACAGTAACAAAAGAAACTTGACAACAATCAGCTACAATGCGTAGGCAGCAAAACAAAGAAGTTGCAAAAGTAAAGATATCCCATGCAAACTAAAATTTTTAAAAAGCTCATCCATCAACGCGGCGGGACTTTAGCGTTTTCCTAGTGGTAATTTAACGTGATTACGGCGACGAGCTCACCGTTACCAAACTATAAGATGCGACACTCCACTCAAAAACTTTGTTTACAGGTTTCTTGGCTGTGCTGGCCTACGTTCAATTGTAACCGGTTTTAACAAAATTCTACATCTACTTATTTTAATTATATATAGTACGTTATGACTAAGAGTTTCAATTCTAAATATGATTCAGTGTGATGTAGGGTTACCATATTTATGAAAATTGAATGTAGGTCAAGCACGTATCTAGGACCCTAGGTAGCATTACTAGCATTGAACAAGCAGATTTTATAAATCGATGTTGGGTAGCCTCTAGGAGGATTCTATGTAGGTAGCCCACGCAATCCAAGCAACTTCCGAAAAAGATATCGTCTGGGAATTATTTTAATTTAAATTTAAATCGTTAAACCTTTCTGTGTGTTGGGTAGTTTTCAAATTTTGTTTTGAAGTTTTTGACCACCAATACTTCGTAGTAGCCCCTACTCGTACGTCATTGTTAACGAAGGCTGAAATTTATTCGAGATGAAAGAAATAATTGGATGGGCGAAACGAAGACTTACATTTCACTGACACCCCCCCCCCCAAAAAAAAAAAAAAATTAGCTGGGTGTTTTTTTGTCTGTTTTTTTGTTCACGCTCTACCGGGCAAACGGCATAAATGCGATCTTGATGAAAATTTAAGGGGACCTTCAAAATCTCTGAACTTAGACTTGCCCCGTTTTTGAGTACAATTGATCAAAATATTTCTTACGATTTTTTTCTATTTTTAATGAGATATTTTCGTGATATTTGGCAAACGGCTACTCCGATCTTGATGAAACTTTATGGGAACGTTTAAAATCACTGAAATTATATATGTTATGATTTTAGAGACATTTGAAGAAATATTTCTCATAGAAATCGTACTTTTACGATTTTTTTCTTGGTTTTTAATACGATATTTTCGTGGCATTTGGGCCGATTCTGACCAAACGGGTGGGGCTACAACGTTCATATTTTACATTGACATAAAAATATTGGTGATGTAGTACCTTTTGAAAGAAAAAATTGAAAAAGATGGTCAAAATTAATAGAAATAAAGGTTTTGATATAAGCCTGTTACAGGTGTATATTTAACAAGTAATATCAATAACGTAATCATTGGACAGAAATATTCAAAAATAGCTCATCCATCAACGCGACTGGAAAAAGCGTTCGCGAAGAGGCCTAGTTAATGCTTTTATGCTAGAACTGTGGGACAAACTTACCCCCGGCCACAGTGTTGTGCGTCTTTGGGCAGGTGACTCGTTCGTCGTTTAGGCGAGCATTGGCACGGCCTCTTACAGACGCGTACTTGCTGCCTGCATTCTCGGCGAGTTATCCCCTCTCACTCGCACTCCCAGAACCTTTCCAACTTCATAAACGAAATGACAATTTTTGTTCCCAACGTTATTTTGAGGGAACCTTGATTTGCAACATTCCCTTTCGAACTTCGAGAACTTGGTTTCATCGTGGATGGATCAATAGTCAATACTACATTTACTTATACTTTTAATCCCACAAATGCATTCAATAACTGTTCAGATGCTTAATTTGTGGAGGTAAGCACGCAAACCATCACCTTCTTGAGAGGTCATGCGGCGTATTAATTAATACTTTTTCTCCGGGTTCGTTCCTTTTTATATAAAAATCGACATGAAACTTGCAATTGTTGTTTTTTGTGGGTCTACTTGTACAGTATGGCGAGCGTGTACTGTATCCCAATTCCGAGTTGATTGTATGTATGCAGTCCACAAAAATACGACGTGGAGAGGGCTTCGGACATGAGCGTGGGAACGTAGTATACATCGAACTGCTTTACGTTCCAACTACTCTGAGCACATGATAACTGATAAGGAACGCAACCAAACTCAAACCCATATTCGCATTCACATACCGCGTGTCAACTGTCAACCTATCGGGTGACAACATACAGTGGTGTAGGAACCGGGGGGGCAGGGGGGGCAAAACTAACGTGATCTAAATATTATTCCCAGAATTTCTGTAGTGGCCTAAATATGCACTTACACTTACCTATACATTTCGACAGTCACCTTGGTAAAACGAATATGTTTGCCTGTATGCTTCGTCATTACATCAAAAAGTAGGTTGAAGTTTACTAAAATGGTCCACTTGATGTTCATTTGAGTTTTTAGATCGCAGATAGTTGCAGTAAAACATCGTTTACAGAGTCCGAGTGCAGTTAAAACATGACGAAATAACTGTAGTATGGCGAAATGTTTTATCGCCTTCGGAAATGTATTGTATGTGTATTGGCCTGGTGCCCACAAAATCTTCTTCCAAATGAATTTGCCCCCCCCCCCCCCCCCCAACTTTCAAAACGTTCCTACGCGCCTGTCAACATACCAAGACTTGCCCTTTTCGGCTCAGCGGAAGTCAAATTTAATGGATCTTTACTTTCATTGTCGATTGTGCTGGTGGTTCGAACCGGTTCGAACTAGGGACAATACCACTCCTCCCATCTAAAAGCTCATACGCAGTAGCTGCGTATGACACAAAAGAAGATATCAAAATAAATGTAGTTTACATTTAAACATGCATAATCCAAGAAACACGCAATGATATGGCAACAAATAAATACAAACACACGTGAAATGATTTAATAGAAATCAATCCAGAAATTAAAAAATCCATCCCAACGAGGTAGCTTAGGGGTAAAGCACTCGACCGGCAATCGGGAGACCGGGGTTCGTTACCACTCTGGGATGTATTTTTTAATTTCTGGATTGATTTCTATAAAATCAAATACATCTACGGGAGTGTTTCCCTATTAATGAAATTGAGAAAGAATTACGTGAAACTAAAATATACTAGTATTTTATACAAGTTGTATAACGCAAAGTAACAAGCCTTTAAATACGCAAAAAAAAGCCCCAAAAATCCTTTTGGGTGTTGTGGGGGGTGAGTTTGCGAACCATAGATAGTGTACCACGTACCTTTTTCAATACAACACACAACATACGACGACAATAACAGAATTAACAATATTGGTTTTAGGTTCAAGTAAAATCTAATTGAATCAACTAAACTAAAATCGGCAGGGTTGTTCGGCATCACGTTAATTAATTGGCGCCCACTAAAAAATAATTTCTTGTAACGAGTGTATGGACACTAGGCTTATAGTTGTATGCACTTATTTTATAATGATATTAAAATATTCAACTGATGTACAATCTTGTTTCGTAATTTGACTTTCTTCAGGAATCAGGAGATGGTTGGTTGGGTCAGGGTGTTAGGGTTGAGGAGGGAATGCCGAAGGGTTGTCGAAGAGGATTCAATCCCAGCATTCGCATTGACGACTGAAGCAAACCTTGGGAAAACTTTCAGTCAAGATTGCCGGTAGCGGAATTAGGATCGTTCAGTCTCGCGTATAAGCTGCCTGTCGGTGCCTAGGTCGCCCATCGCAAAATGTGTCCTGGCAGAGTTCGTTGTTTGATTATTTTTTGTAAATCTACTCGTCAACTTAAAGGCGAGGGCTACGAGCAATGCAAACAACACACTAGTCTGTAACGACTCATCGGCAACCTTCATGCGGACTACGCGTTGTATTGAGACTTCGGAGACGACTCATTCCGATTCACCTGGTTTTCTTTGGTCGCGTGACCAGTGGCGGATACAGGGGGGGCGCCCCCCCCCCCCCCCCCATGACAAAAAATGGAAATTTTATTCATCGTTAAAAAGACGTGATATTACAGTTATTTTATTGGTGGTTTTTCCTGAAAGTGGAGTCGTTACCGAACTTGTGCGCGAAAGTGCCCAATTTTGTGTGATTGTGCGAATTTGACGTTTGTTGCCTTGCAATGCCATGCTGAACTAATCGAGCATCTAGCAAGACGCGCGCTCCGACGCATGCGCATGCCAGTCATAGACCGAACTACAAGTTTATCCCTGCCATCCTCGTGGATTCACGCATTGCATTGTTAAATTGAAAATATGGTCGAACGTCAACGTCGTCAATATGTTACCATGTATGCTGTAAATTGTAAGCTCGACATGACTACAATACAAAAATGACGCACACAAACTACATTGTTTCGGTATTGCAATCAGACCACCACTTTTTTCTAAAACGCACCAAATACACTCTAAAAACCGTTTTCAGTATTTCGCCTGCGGCTCTAAAAATGGGGGTCTCCGCCCCCCATGCCCCCCCCGTGCTTCGTCCGTTTCCCACGGATGTACACGCACACGCAAATCGATCACCCATGATTATGTCCTAGATCCGCCCCTGGCCGTGACCCGTGACCGTCTTGGGGAGGAGCGAATTTTTTTATGGAACATTCATATTCACGCGTTTTTCTTTCTACATCACGAACTTGTTAGGTACTGTTTTGTGGGAACGTAAAACGATCTATCTCTACTTTTACATTTTTACTATCTGAAATATTCAGATAACATTTATTTGATTTGAACACTACGAATGGACAGGTACCGGTACCAACTGATTCCCATATAGATTTGATTTTTTTTTAATTGTCTAAGAATCTTTTCTTTTTTAAAGCAACTAAGTTCCTTTCGGGGAACTTGTAATTAAACCTTTGTGTTTTATTGTATCCTGATCCCACTTACTTGACATATGTTTCAGTTTGAGAAATAGTTATTTTGGCAGTCAAGTTAAACATAACTGGATCTATTGATTTGGACTTCGGAAATGTAACTGAATCATTGTTTTCAACATTAAACAATAACTAAGCCGATAGATCAGTTGTCGTTTGTGGGGAAAATTTATGAAAACGGATTTGATATTATGGCACACTCAATAAAATAAAATAATAACTTTCCAAAAACAAAATGTTTAGTCCGGATTTTTTGTGGCGGGTAAGTCCAAGTCGGTAGCGACCTCAAGACCTCCCGAGTCTGTCCCGTGGGTGGCGGCTTCTAAGGCCCTCTCTTAAGCCCTTGAACCTTTTCGTCTTCTAAACCCCTGTGGCCGACGGTTGTGCTACACGTTGCGCACAGTGGGCTTTAGAAGACAAACTCGACCGGGCTTTACGAGACTAAAAGTTTTATAAGCCCCTGTGACCGATGGTTATGCTACACGTTGCGCAGCGTGCCTTAGAAGACAAACTCGACCGAACTTTATACGAGACTAAAAGTCTTCTAAGCCCCTGTGACCGACGGTTGTGCTACACGTTGCGCAGTGGACTTTAGACGACAAACTCGACCGGGCTTTACGAGACTAAAAGTACCTACTGTCTCCTAACGCCCGCACGATGTTTTTGTTCGGTCCCCACGTCGCGAAGCGGGCTGTACTTTGATATGTGGTGTAACTAAAAATACGTAAATTGGGGGAGGGAGGTGGAGTAGAGTAGAGTAAGCTTAAGTCTGCATTAACTACATGGACTAAGTGATAGCAATATTCGAAAATGTAGCAGTTAAGACCTCAGTACACGTCTTGCTGGTGGTGGTTCTTCAATAGGCTTCCTTCTACGCCATCAACCCTGGCAAGAGGAGAATTTTTTAAACCTTGCTCGAAACGTTGGTGTTTTAATAACAAAAAGTACACAGAAAGTCATCGTAAGGTTCAGGGTCTTAGAAGACCGCACCGCACCACGTGCGTTTCGCGTGAGCTATACCTCTGTCGGTGTATAGGACCACGGATCGGTCGTCGAACGTGCGTTTGGTTTGTCACGTTGTCTCAAATAATATTACGATTGAGAACTCAATTAACATTTACTTTTATTTATTGATCAAACCGATCTCAAATACCTTTTACTTCATCTTTCTTATGTCTTATCCTGTTGGATGCCAGCTGTAGGTTACACATCAGATTTAACCGGTGTGACCCTCTTCAGGTGTCTCTATGTATATTGCGGTTGCGGATAGGACAATTGTGAAGGCATGGAGTTATAAATGGTACCATGGTGAAGGGATGCGTTATTGCATATTTACGGTCAGTTAAAAACAAAAGTGAGCAATTGAGCAAAGAATTGATGTGAGAAATGTATACACAGTTCTCGAATTAATATCAAAACCTTGCTATATAAACACTAAAATTTGTAGTTTTAATTTTAAAAACATTCTCGAATTACTATCAAAACCTTTCTATATAAACATTGATATTATGCAGAGTTTTGATTTTAAAAACATTAACACAACTAATATCTTCCCTTGGCGAACTTGCACTGAGGCAAAATGCATGCGACATGCCCACTTATAGGTGACTGACTGACTGACTGAGACTGACTGTGACTGTGACTGACTGTGACTGTGACTGTGACTGTGCCTGTGACTGAGACTGTGACTGGAGGACTGAGACTGGACTGTGACTGTGACTGAGACTGTGACTGTGACTGTGACTGTGACTGTGACTGTGAGACTGAGACTGAGACTGTGACTGTGACTGTGACTGAGACTGACTGACTGACTGACTGACTTTTGTTGATAAGTGGAACTATGAGAATACCCCGTGTGTTACACAAATGTGGAGGGATAAGACAGAAGTTAAATTCATAAATATAATTTTTAAACATTTTTTTTGGCCGATATATTTTTTAAAACTGATCAAAGTATGAAAAAAAATCAGAATCTTGAGAAGGTGAAATGGCGGTCATTTTGTTTATTGTTTATTTTCTAAGTAGTGACTATTGCACTAGAAATTGAAAGTTGGAGCATCACTTTTGAATTTTGACCTGATCAAAAATTGCCATGAGGTAATATTGTTTAGGACTTAAATTTCCAAGAAGATGCAATTAGTTTCACACTTAATAATTCAAAATTTTGACTATGATTCAAATTTACCGAAATTTGGATAATTTGCATACCCTACCACAAAAAGTAGACAAAAGTCTAGATGATTTTTCCTACAGACGATATTTTTTATGATTAGGTTACGGTATGTGATATACTAAAGTATTTTTCTAATTCTCAATTTTTTTCCAAAATATATGAATTTTTAAAATATCTAATATTCAAATTTTCCTAAATTTTATTGGATGGAGACTCAAATTAGATACGTTACTTCAAATAAATCTCCAATTTCGAAATTTTCAAATTCCTAACATTTTCAAAATTTTCAAAAAGTAGTAGGCCTAGCTTACGAGTTATGACTTCAGTAATTGCCCGACGTATCTAATACGTCCATAATACACGGTGGGCGGCGCGCGTGGAGGTATTAGATGCGCCCATAACAGAGAAAGGGGCAAGAATGAACAATCCCTATAGTGTTCGCATTATTGCCTCAAGAAAACCATGGAACTATACAACTTTCCGTCAGGATTACCAGCCCAGTGGATTTTGTGTTCTTGGTGTCTGGTTGGCCTACCATTGCATTGATGAAATTATGTCATAAGATGGACCATGTAGAATGGAATGTTTGATTTCGGCCAATCTGACACAAGAATGCGAATATCTCATTTCTATATCTGAACCCCACTCTGAAGTCATACGCATTTGTGTGTTTGTTTGTTTGATTGATTTTATTAGCATCCAAAAGATCTGTTTAGAAGATATAGGATTTGTCATGCTTAGTAAGTGCAGGACTGTCAATTTCGGTTACCTGTACTAACTTACACGTAATTACCAGCCTTATCTCAAATACACGTCACTCAATACAAAATCTTTGTTTTCAGTTTCTCGGTTGTGCTTGCCTATGTTCAAGTAGAGACCGGTGATATAACTTCAACCTCTTTTTATTTCAAATTATTATACGGTATCTAAGTGATAAGAAATATAGATTTAAAAGCGATTCAATGTGATGCATTGTTACCATATTTATGAAAAATTGTATGTAGGACAATACTTTAATCATTCCAAATACCACTCCCCCTTCTCCCCTCATAGCAACAGTATATAAGCATTGTCAAGGATTTGATTTGATTATTGTTGTCTGACGTTTTTATTATTGAAATACTGGTATTCGAGACGATTTGAGCATTATAATCAAGTAGATTCAATAAATCGATGTTGAAAACTAATCTTCGAGCTAGTTGGGTCATTATTGATGAGTAATGACAAAACCTATGCCTTATGCGGGATTCGAACCCACGTCCTCCTAACGTCGTACGCTTCAAGTTTGTGCCCAAACCGTTCAAGCCATTCCCTAGATAATATTATGCCCTTTCTCTTCAACAGTTTTATAGTAAAAATAACTAGAACCATTGACTTGCGACTTAGGAAATGTAATTGAATCATTGTTTTCAACATTCATCAATAATTAGGCCTATAGATCAGTTTTCGGTTGTGGGGGAAATTGATGAAAGAAGGTTAGATATTATGGCACACTCTCAATAAAATTAAATCAAGGGCGACAGTCGTTCGCCCGCAGCCAAGCGCACGCGACTGCTTAACGACTAACTCGACCCTGTATACTCCTATCCGAGTTGGGGGGGTTTTCATTTATCTGCACACGCCGCCCCGAAAGATTTACAATCTTGAAACTCGGTATATGACCTGATATGTGGTCCATGACCTACCAAAAAAAATCAGACCGATCCGATAACCCGTACTGTGTTTAAAAAAAGTGCCTTAACATAGTTGAAAACCTTCCGGCTGGCTTCTAGCTGGGTGGTTGGTTGGTTAGTTGGGGGATTCTGATGGAGAGGTATAAGAGCCTACAGAGAAAACGGTACATCTTACAACTATGAAACTTGGGCCACACTTAGATGAACCTACCTCAGACGCAGATACTTAAGCTTTCAACACCAAAATCGGGTAACAGGGACCGGAGCAAATCAAAATTTTGGATAATAATCAAAACACGTAATTACTAAGGCGTGGTAATTTGTACAAACTTGAAATTAAACATGCTCTTAACCATTGTACATATCTAGCGTCCAAAACACAAATTTGGGGGAACCGAGTGCCTTTTGTTTTCAAAACCAAAGTCGGATAATAGGGACCGGAGAAAATCAAAATTTTGGATAATAATCAAAACACGTAATTACTAAGGCGTGGTAATTTGTAAAACTATTAAACATGCTCTTAACCATTATAAATTTTTATTTACCTATATATTATTGCAATTTTCGTAACAAGACGACATTAACCATAGCAAAATTTAATAAAAAGCATTTTATATTGCCAACTACAGATTGTAAACAAAAACAAAAGATGGTAGCTTTTGTTTCTAGACTATCTGTTTTGAAATGCACTGTATCCACTGCTTGCTTCATGTATCATGACAAATTTATTTCGTTATTTGCTTCACCCGAAATATTGATATCTAGTTACGCATTTAGAAAGTGAATCCGTACATCCGAGCATTATTTAGATGGAAAATTACATTTGAAATTTCCTGCTTTCTTTGAATAATCGTTTACAAGTATTTCACGCCTTTGTATGAAACAAACAACAAAAAGATATGATATCCCCCCCCCCCCCAAATACAAAAATTTGTAAAAAAAAAAAAATGCAGCCAAGCTCTCCTTCAAAAGTCTTTGGCTGTGAATGCTGTGAGATATAGAAGTTGAGCCAAGCATTTCATTCTTTCTCCCTAGGTTCGCATTAAAAAGAAGTAAGATCATTTCTCCTGTTGACAAGCGCCAAGCCAACCATTTTCGTGGTAAAAAAAGTAAAAATTTTAAACTCAAAATCATAAAAAAAAATTGGCCATTGCCTTTGTACAGTTCTCGTAATGAACCAAATTCAATGGCCAAGTCATTTTTTATGATTTTGAGTTTTAAAGATTTACTTTTCTACCACGAAAATGGTTGGCTTGGCGCTCGTCAACATGCGAAATGATCTTACTTCTTTTCAATGCGAAACTAGGGAGAAAGAATGAAATGCTTGGCTCAACTTCTATATCTCGCAGCATTCAAAGCCAAAGACTTTTGAATGAGAGCTTGGCTGCAGGTTTTTTTTTTTTACAAATTTTTGAAATTTGGGGAGAAGGGGGGGTTATAAATACACATGGCGTTCTACACAATTAATGGTGAATGTTATTGTTTTAATCCCAAACTATAGGTAAGATTTCAGTTTCAATGTGTTTTTCTTTTCGTTTCAGTTCTCCGTGTGCACCATCAACATCACCACGATCGTCGCCTTAGATATCGTCATCAATATCATCACCTCCTGGAACAATGCTGTCCAGAACCTCTCATCAACCATCAGAGAACTTCTATAAAGTAGGATGACAAAACTACACTAGGCTAAGTGTGCTTGTGCCTATGCAATGATTCCTGCCAAGTCTTGGGGCTGGATGCACTATTATCCCCTAGCGGTGATCTCTGTTCAGTCTCTCTAAGACATCAAATTTTCATACGCGCTTATGAGATATGAAAATGTGGCCAGTACAAAATGTTAGTTGCCTTTGCGAGACGTTACTAAGGTAGCTACTTAGTGACATGTGCATCCAGCTCTTTTTGTAGTAACAGGTTTCAGGTTTAGGGAGCCGGGGGTGCGTGAGTGGTATAACATCGTGTCCCTTCTTCTTCGTTCCCACAGGCAGGGCCCCACTCACGTACCCTCTCGTTGTTTTTTGTCGGATTACTGCGAAAAAGTTTTAAACTTGAATCAAAATAATTTAATATGTTGGCTAAATAATTTTTCAGACTTACAATCATTTTACATGTTTCAATTATTAAGTTACGACCTCTTTGCGGTCTTAAATACATCATCATCACCATTATTATCAAGTCATTTTGGTATTTTTTTTTCACGTATAATCTTTACACATTTGTGATAAGTATGTTTCTAATGAACTTAAATATAAAATCTTGAAACTTGACTTTTTTGCAGTAAACCAACTATATTTGAGCAATAGATACTTGAGAGAAATTATTGCAGAAGCACGCAACATTTCAGATGGCCACCGCCACCGTTGTCGCCAGTGCTGTGGAGAAGACAATAACTGATACATGATGGTGTTTGGGAGGCCTACATTAATACCCTCTATGCCAACCACACTTGAGAGATTGACAGTGTAAAAGAGACGATGCTGCTTTCACTTGGCACAGCGAGTCCATAAAGGAGTTCTCTATGCTGCCTGAGTTGCCTTCATCCTCGCTCATGTACTCACATTGCAGACAAGACGCATGTAAGATTTGCTCTTGTTTTTACGTTTGGATTTCATCAACTTGTCTAGCCTTGGAGCAATGATCTTATCAAATGAATGTTGTTTCCAGCGATAAACGACTACATGGACAGATCTTCGTCCCAAGCCATGGATGCCACCACCACCATGCTTCGGAATCAAGATGTGATGGTGTCTTTCACTCAAACATCGGTAAGGTGATAACTTATTGGATGAGCGAAGTGAAGACATTAATTAAAAAAAATCAAATTCACCCCCCCCCCCCCTCCCCCCACACACATACACACACACAAAAATCGACCGGATGTTTTTTTTTGTCTGTTTGTTCACGGGCAAACGGCATAATATGCGCTCTTGATGAAAATTTTAGAGAACCCTCGAAATATCTGAGCTTGAACGTGCCACGTTTTTGGGTACAATCGATCAAATATTTCTTGTGATTATCGTACTTTAAGATTTGTTCCTATTTTTAATGAGATATTTTCGTGATATTTGGCAAACGGCTACTCCGATCTTGATGAAACTTTATTGGAACGTTTAAAATCACTGAAATTATATATGTTATGATTTAAGAGACATTTGATGAAATATTTTTCATAGAAATCGTACGTTTTACGATTTTTCCCCGATTTTTAATACGATATTTTCGTGATATTTGGGACGATAATCAACCATAAAAGCTAAAAGCCATCAACGCGACTGGGAAAGGGAATGGGACACATTTGGCTGTTAGCAAATAGCTATTTGCTCGGCCAAGATGCATCCGACGTATATGAAACTTTGCAAAGTTGTCAATAAAGCATACATAGACAGCCCTGTGGTCATAGATTTTCCAAATTTTGAATTAATCAGTCAGAAAAAAATCACGAATATGGTCAATTTTGGAGTTTTTAACAAAATCAAAATTCGTGAAAACTTATTTAATTTTTATAAATTATTTAAAACAAAATTTAAAAATGTGTTACTGTAGAGCCCTATAATTCTACATTTGTGACATATGTTTAAAATTTCAGACACCTGTGGTGTCAGTTGGCCGAGCGAACAGCAATTTGCCTAAAACGCATGTCCTATACTCTCTTAACGATTAACAATAGTGTAATTCATCTTCCTCCCTCCCCCCTCAAGTGAAAACAAAGACAATCTGTTATCTGCGAGTGAAAATGTTCTTCCGGCAACTCTACACAATGATGTAATGTGCAGGTATCTCCCAGCTGGTGACTCGTTCGTGGCACACGAGGCCAGGAGGCAGCTGCCTGCATACTTGTTGCATGCTCCGTCCTCCGCTCGCACTCTCAAAGCCTTTTCCAACTACGAACAAGATCACGAAAAATATCAATTTTTGTTCCCTACGTTATTTTGAGGAAAGTCTTTTGAATTACAACATTCCCCTTTAAAATGTATTGTTAGTTGGTTTTATTACGATACCCACTGTAGAATACAGATTAATTCAATAACTGCTGAGATAGCCTAGTAGAACAACGACAGATAAACAATCACTGGTTTTATCACACAATTATTATACAAACAATAAAAATTGGTTTTAAGTCAAACTAAATATGATCCTCCAGTCCCACTAAAAAATCAGTTCATGTGTGTGTGTACCTGCATCCATGCTAGGCCAAAGCTTAATTTCAATGATTCATGGTGGTAGGCAGTCATCATTTTGGACCTCTCAAATTCAACACACTACAGTAAACAACAAACTATAATAGTAATAGGGATTTATATAATAGTTTTTAAAAACAACCAGGAAAAGGGTAGTAAAAAATTATTATTTAAATCCCTATTATAGTTTCATTGTCGTTTACTGAGTGTGTGAATGGTGGGCGTGTAGTGTGCTGTATCTCAAGTCCGAGTTCGTAGCTTCGGTTCGGAGTGACATGGGCAAACTTGACGCGGACTACGCGTCGGGCAGTACAGGGCCTGGGTGGGCTAGACCACAGACAGATAACAGAGTACACTGGTTACAAAGAAAACCGGTTGGGTGACTTGTACTTGTAGGCTAGCCTACTCTTGCCTGGCCTTTGGGTTTAGATCGCGTTTCTTTTCCTACATCACGAAATGTAGCTTTAAAAGTTAAGGCCCATCTGTTTCGACTCGAAGTATCTCCTTTAAAATATCCCACCTCTGTCATAATCACGTCGAATTCGGGAGTCTACGATTTTCCCTTCAACTTGTAACTTGCTATTTTTAATGGGAATCGACAGAGTAACTTGACTTGCCCAAGACTGCCTTTCTCACGTCTTTGCACTAAGATCGATTATTAGTATTAGTAGTTTTAAGGCGCTTTAACAGCTAAGATTATTCGCGCCTCCAAGATAAAACAATTTCTATAAGTGTGAGTTACCACCATGTATACTTCTTTCGAGGAGGAGGAACGTAAGGGGTGACTCGGGAGGACAAGGGGTGGTCAGGCCTGTGCTGGTCAGAACCAGCCACAAGCGTATGGAGAGGGCAGGGGTTCCCCACGCCGTGGTCGTCTTCGTCTTGTGTCATCATCCGCCCGTGTTGTCATTGTCGTTGCCGTCGGGGAGGTAGTCAAAGGGAAGGGGAAAGTTCCCCGACGACGACCCAGAGCTCGCCATTAGTTTTAGGGGTTGAAACTCCCTACTCACGGGCCAAACTACGAGAAGGTTGCGAGTTGGACTTTGATGGTCCACGAAGATCGATGAGCGCAACTTACGAAGGTCACCGGATCGATACCTGACACCGTCAATCTCGACTCAAGTTTATTCTAAATCATAGCTTTCAATTCTGGGATTGAGTTCTAGTAAAAACCCTTGGACATTCCTGCCAATTTATCCGAGCTCCAGTGGCGTAGCTACCTTCCAATTGTCATTAAGGGCAATGATCGGGCTTCCCCCTGTTACCGTCGATGTTCGATTCAAACTGTTTTGCCATGATGTGCAAAATGTCGGGGAGATGGCTATGACGGGGCAGCGGTTATGAGTGGAATTTGTTCTGGAACGCATGGACGCCGCGAGGGGGGAGGGGGGGTAACTGCCCCCCTGGATTTCAGGAGAAATAAAGTTAACTGGTCTCCTGGCAATTGTCAATTCCTGGATGATACGCTACTTACTGCGTGCAATGTTTCTTTCACAAATTAGGGTATAATAAAATAAACTCGCAAATAAATGTAGCATACATTTTGTTCGTTATACATTTTACTTTTTTCATTTAAATTATATTTTTATTAAAGTAGGTCTAATAGTAGCTTTTCCTACGAGCATAGTACGCCATTATTCGTATTACATTTTATATTTTCTCCCTGTTTCAAATATGAAGAGGGAATTGAAGCTGCAGTGTGTGTACCCAGAAGTAAGTTTAATCACTAAATGTATCGCAAAAATTTTATTTGGGCTACTTTATCACAATCAAGCTTGCGTTTTGAGGTATTCCATATTGTTAATTAATTTAATTCATATTCTTATTTAATATAAATTGGAAAATAACCTGCCGGTGCCCATGCAAGAACGTTTGCAAGGTTCGGGCGCTGAGCTTGGCCAAACTAAAATGCCCGTGCAGTGCGTGCCAACTTTCGAGTTGATGATTAGTCGTCCCGAGCATACAACAAAACAAGGCCATGGTATCGCATTCCAGCTAAAACAACGATTTTTTTGTTATTTAAAAAAAATTTACGCGTGATTTATGAGCGTGTCAAAATTGTTCGAGCCTCCAATGCGCGCCCAAGTTAGTTGAATTGATAATTAGGTAGGCCTACTCGTAGGGTGAATCCATGCATCAGGGACAAGTCCATTTTGGTTTTGGTTTGGAGGAGGGAAGAAGGGTTTAGGACTTCTGGTAGGAAAGACGGCTGGCGTGTATGGCGTTGTCCGCGGGTGGAATCGTGTCCAACTTGAGTGATCGGTGTTAACAAATTCCAATTTAAATATGCCGGTCTCTAGCTGGTCATTGTTCGCTCATCAATGATGTCGGCGCCTCCTGTAGGCGCCGACTGCTGTAAATATAATGTCCCCACTGAAAATCAGTTCTGTGGCTTGAGTGAGTAGGCTCTAAATACGTTTTTTTTTAATTACTACGGCAACACTTGCAGGTTATGTATGCAGACTTCTATTCTAGTCGATAGTTAATTAGACCTTTGTGTTATTATTATATCCAGATCCCATTTGACAAAGTAAGTTGCTGTTTGAGAAATAACCGACAAGGTGGCTCAAGCGTAAAGCGCGAGACGGTTTCGGATGGTCCCGGGTTCGAATTCCGTCGAGACAGGCAATCTTGTCGAAAGGTTCTTCCGAGGTTTTCTTCGGGCGTTAATGCGAATGCAATGGATTGAGTCCTCGGACATCCCTTCACAATTGTCCATTGATATTAAACCCCTATAGTAGGCCTAACAGTAGTTAAATATCAATGCAATTGTCCTAACTCCAATAAACCTAGTTAAGTCACAAGAAGAGGGTCACATCGGTTAGCCCGGAGACGAATTTTTTTTTGTGAAATAATTACATTGGTAGGCTAATCGAGGTAAAACATAACTGGATATATTGATTTTCGTCTTTGGAAATGTAATTGAATAATTTGTTTTCAACCCATAACTAGGCCTGTAGGCCTATATAAGTTATCGGTTGTGGTGAAATTGATGAAAGTAGATGAGATATTATGGCTGTATGGCATATTGAATAATAACTACACATTGCTATGTTGCATTTAACTGTTTTAAAGCCCAATATTTTACCAAGTAGGCCAAGGTATGATTTCAGTTTTAATGTGTTTTTCTTTTCGTTTCAGTTCTCCGTGCGCACCATCAACATCACCACGATCGTCGCCTTGGATATCGTCATCAATATCATCACCTCCTGGAACAATGCTGTCCAGAACCTCTCATCATCCATCAGAGAACTTCTATAAAGTAGGATGACAAAACTACACTAGGCTAAGTGTGCTTGTGCCTATGCAATGATTCCTGCCAAGTCTTGGGGCTGGATGCACTATTATCCCCTAGCGGTGATCTCTGTTCAGTCTCTCTAAGACATCAAATTTTCATACGCGCTTATGAGATATGAAAATGTGGCCAGTACAAAATGTTAGTTGCCTTTGCGAGACGTTACTAAGGTAGCTACTTAGTGACATGTGCATCCAGCTCTTTTTGTAGTAACAGGTTTCAGGTTTAGGGAGCCGGGGGTGCGTGAGTGGTATAACATCGTGTCCCTTCTTCTTCGTTCCCACAGGCAGGGCCCCACTCACGTACCCTCTCGTTGTTTTTCGTCGGATTACTGCGAAAAAGTTTTAAACTTGAATCAAAATAATTTAATATGTTGGCTAAATAATTTTTCAGACTTACAATCATTTTACATGTTTCAATTATTAAGTTACGACCTCTTTGCGGTCTTAAATACATCATCACCATTATTATCAAGTCATTTTGGTATTTTTTTTCACGTATAATCTTTACACATTTGTGATAAGTATGTTTCTAATGAACTTAAATATAAAATCTTGAAACTTGACTTTTTTGCAGTAAACCAACTATATTTGAGCAATAGATACTTGAGAGAAATTATTGCAAAAGCACGCAACATTTCAGATGGAGTTCGTCTTCCTACCTTCGAGTCTCATTCTGGCCGCGTACGTTTCTTTAGCTCGAATCTATAGTTTTTTTTTTTTTTTAATGTCTAAAAATAGCTTCTGGTGGTGAAGATGCTTGATTTTAAAAATTTTCATAATTCGATGGGAAATTTTAAGCAAAGTTTAAAACATACATAGGCCTAAAGCAGGTATGTTTTATCTTAAAAAGATTTCCATTGTTATTTGATTTTAATTTAACTTGCATCTTCTTAATTTTTCAATGAAACAAGTCATTGGAAAATCCCATAATTGCTTGGCAAAATCATATTTAAAAATGCTTTCAATGCCTTGTATTGCACATGAAAGTATTTTTATCATGAAAAACAAAATGCTATTTAAACACAACTCTAATTAGTAGACCTCTTTTGGAGCTTTACGCGATCCGTGTGACTTGGCAGAAGAAGAAATCAAGCTCAAGAGAGAAAGAAGAAAGAACTTTGGTGAAGTCATCAACAATATTAAAATGGTAATGAATGGAAAATTAGTAACTAGAAACTTATTAATAGTTGAGTGTTTTTTCTCTGTAAATAAGCGTTGTTGTTCACTGCAAAGAAAAGGAAAAGTTGTACAATGAGGTAAACAAGTTGAAATACTTGATTCAATGGTGAGGCTCAGATTCACTTAAAATTGTATCTGAATTTTTCCCTTGAAAAAAAAATAATCAAGTAATTGACAGTATCTCTGTTAGTTTTAGGGATGTGGCGGTGTAACGTGTACGCGTTAACACATGAACACTCGCGAGAAAGTAATCGCATAGACTCCGTTTGTGGTGTTAAGATGTTGAGTCTAAAGCAAACAATACGCGAGCTGAAAATTTTTACTTTTCCTTCGTTTTAATCCATAAATTAGTTTCGTTTCAATTCTCTTGACAATAATAATAGGCATAATACTAAAAATAATAACCAACCGCGAGAGCTTCAACAAACAATAGAATTACGTTATTTCTCACAGCCGTCGTAAGTAATACAGTTTTTTTTAAATCTAATATTGTACGGATAATCATCTCGTATTGAAAAGTTGACGATTTTTGGCTTTTGATTATTACTCCATCGACCACACGAGGTTAATGGATGGCTTTGCTTTTCTAGCTACCGACAATGCCCATTTTAGTGCATTTATGCACGCGTACGCGTCAACAGACAGCGAAGTGCACGTTGTCGCGCATCCCTAGTCTATTGAGATTTACGTGTTCGGTGTGATCAAGTGTGAGAAGAAAGAAGATTCATAGAGCGTGGAAGACTGGGACACTAGGTTTACTTCATTACCGTACATTCGTGTATCTTGGATTATTAATAGGTGTGAGTAAAAATTGCGCTTTCAGGTAAAGACGCTAGAATTGTAAGCATTTTTTTAAAAATGCTATGAAATGTGTTTTAACTTTAAATTTTTTACCCACCTATAATAATTACAAATAAAATCGATAGTATGGTAATTTGAAGATAGATTCCAGTTGCTTAGTTGTGTCTACGCGTCCCGTGTGATAGAGTTTATGGCATTTTAACATAGAAAAAGAAACAAAAAGAATACCTACAGAAGATTGAATTTCCATGAAGACTAAGAACATTTACTATGCGAGATTATGATGACGAAAGAAAATGCGCGCAGAGTTATCCAGCTTGGCCATAAATAGGCCAATAGGAACTCAAAGCCACCGAGAGGAGGATATGGTAGGTTCTGGTAGATGGTAATAGTATTAGCCTGACCATGGTGTATGTGTAGTAGGTTCTGCGATGCAGCCAGGCGCCAAGGACGACCATCTTACATGTGTTGTGGATGTCTTCTCTTACAGGGTCCAGGCAGGGAATCCCGAGTTCATCTCAGGGAGAAGTGGCATTATATAGTGCACGAGGTCAGGTTGGTGATGTGTCAGAGGCATGCATGGTCCTCGTCTTCGTTCCCTTAGGTAGGGCCCTCTGAGCACACACCTATCTGAACTATGCACTATGTAATGTCGAATGTGTGAGGTAGTACATGCTTTGCTTAGTGCTCACAATAGCCTTCACCGACTCGTCTGCACCCGCGCAAGTGTGGAGAACGTGTGAAAGAGACGATGCTGCTTTCACTTGGCATAGCGTGTCCATAAAGGAGTTCTGTACTCTGCTGAGTTGCCTTCATCCTCGCTCATGCACTCACATTGCAGACAAGAAGCATGTAAGATTAACTCTTGTTTTTACGTTTGGATTTCGTCAACTTGTCTAGCTAGCCTTGGAGCAATGATCTTATCAAATGAATGTTGTTTCCAGCGATAAACGACTACATGGACAGATCTTCGTCCCAAGCCATGCCACCACCACCATGCTTCGGAATCAAGATGTGATGGTGTCTTTCACTCAAACATCGGTAAGGTGATAACTGATAAATAAAAAATTCTGGGACAAATCAACTTTCAAGTCCTATGACAAAGGGGCCAAGGCGGAAAAATGATTTCCGCGTGGATCCAATCGCCAGTCAGCAAGAGATTACAATGTTTGTATGTTTTGTTCTGTATCCTTGGAAATTAAGATTGACCCGTCCAAGAATTGAATAGGAATACGCTTTTTACCTCTAACCCTATAACTCCACTTAACCCAGGGTAAAAATTAAGGTATCCGGCGTCTGTCCCTCTCTCGTATTCTTGCACAATACCTAGAGGGGTTAGTTTCCAAGAATTTGTCAAAGATCAACCATTGTTACCTCTGGCTGACTGGTGATATTATTAGTTGATGGTTGGGGAAGAACTAAAATGTACAAGAATCTGCGCCCTGAAGAGGGTCAAGTTGTCCCTACTCCCTCCCTGGGTAGGTTTCCTAAGATAAGATAAGATAAGGTGATAACTATACTATATTATGTTCTATACGATATTTCTATAAACCTGTTATGCTCGACAACGTGTCCGGGTCCAGCTATCTCATCTAAAACTAGTTACAATAAAATAGTATTATCGATATGGTTGTTACTTTAGCAATATTGCTGATTTAACTTCGGGTTGCCGAGGTTTTCCCAGTCGCTCCACTCACAAGGCAACCACAAACGCCACAAATATCATCCCTTTAACTCCCTTACTTTTCGCAGTGATAATCTATTGTTTCCAAGATTTTCCTACTCTCTTGTCCCATCCAATGTTGTATACTCAATAGTAAAACATCTCTTTGTATAGTTACGACGTATTTTGGTGGAGGTGCCGGGTTGCCTCGGTGGAGTCATCTTATGATGCTCTGTAAAATTATTGTTTCCTAACACAAAAACACTTTTAAAATCAACGATCGAAACAAGCCGGAGACAATCCAGTAGGATTACCCCCCCCCCCCCCCCCGAGATTATTGAGAGTTTCTATGTATCAAGAGTGACGACATTTTGGCAGTGTTTTGACTTTTCGATGTTCCTAATGTTTGATGCGAACTTGTTCGTAACCGAAAAATACACATTTTGCTTATTTATCAGTATTCTTGTTGGGTAAGATAACCCCTAGTTTTATATCTGGGACCACATAAGCAGGAATGTGATTGTGTCCGAACGATAGTTGTATCTTGACCAGGCCCAGCGCCAGCGATGTGTCCTTCGTTAATCTTTTCTACTGGGTACAGTTCAGACTAAGAGCAAAGTCCAGCTCCGCAGTTGCTGCGAGTGTACATTCTACGGCTCGCCGAGAGAACATTACAAAATAACACAAATCGAGTGAACTTATCAGGATTATTCTTGAACAACAAACCAAGAGCACAGCTTGCCGCATCGGGAGGGGTAAAGAACGTAATGAAAGCTTCACTCAGTCGTGGTCGTGGTGATTAGATTGCAGGCCTGGGAATGTGTCCGCGCTGACTCTTATCTCGTCTTTGTTGTTGTCCCCGTTATCTCGCAGACTCGTCGCACAGAATTATTGTGCATTCATTGACCTTCGTCTATTTGTTTCTTACTAACTGAACAAAATAAGTCAACTCCCCTTCATTTGTCTACTGTCGGTGAATCGTCTTGATTAGTCTCGATTAGCTACATTCTTTTTGTATAATGTTTTACCAAAGGGCAAGGTAACTTTTTTTTTTCTAAATCACTTGTCCATACATTTTTATCTGACTGAGTCAGGTCCGCGTGCAACCTAAGGGTCCAGGTTCGAGTCCCATTCTAGACGTTGTTTATCTTTATAATTATCATGCATCGTGGCGATTAACAACGGTGCATTAGGTCTGCAATAATGATACTAAGATCGAACCAGGGATTGTAGTTGTCAGTTTAGAAAATTCTCTATATAGGCAGTTGTAGCTTTCTGCGACCCAAAACCCAACCATAAACTGTAACCAGTTGTCGGCGACCCCAGTGTAATGTCCCCTTCGAGGACAACGTAGAAACAACTCACTCATTCCGAACACCAATGGTTTACAACTGTCTGATATACCCTGTGTTCGAAAAAAACATCAAAATAGTGTGATTGAATCTATCACACTGAAACGGTTCCAAAACTGTTCCATTTTGGCCACTTGAGCACGATCACACTCAATGATTTTGCCAGGATATATTTTAGAAGGGGGGAAGTACCGGGGTCAAAGTCCCTCTCGTCCCCGCAGGTCGTGTTTTATTATTTTACATTCTTCCCCCTGCCCCCCCCCCCCCCCTCGCACCCGTTGCGCCCATACAACGATTTAGACTAGCTGTTACTCGTTAAGAATTTAAGAGGTCATTTTGTTGTTGTTCTACAATATGGTAAACAACCTATATCTATTACGTTGCAAGCGAATTAATTCGATGTTACTATTATTGTTCTAGGACTCCAAGGAAGGCTCCAAGACATCCCGCATAGGACAAGATGACCGCGTGAAACTCGAGGCTTTGTGACAAGATGAAAAAACGGTAATTGATTTTGGTTTTGTAATATCTTAATGAACTTATATATTTTGAATGGATGCTACTTGTACAAAACTTATTCAATTGTATTACATTATTTTCAGTTGCTTCTCGGCCGAACGTCAACCTTCCCATGCTCAGAGAAAATGATGAAGAAAAAACAGCAGACATCCCGCATAGGACAAGACGACCGCGTGAAAGTCAAGGCTTCGTGACAAGATGAAAAAACGGTAATTAATTTTGGTTTTGTAATATCTTAATGAACTTATATATTTTGAATGGATGCTACTTGTACAAAACTTATTCAATTGTATTACATTATTTTCAGTTGCCCCCCTGGTCAACCTTCCCATGTTCAGAAAAGATGAAGAAAAAACAACAGACATTCCGCAGGACAACACGATTGCGCATATCGATGTCATGGCTTCGAGACAGGACGGAAAAATGGTATTGTAATTCGGTTTTGTAATGTTTAAATAAATTAATATACCTTGAATAATGATACCCCCATACTCTGCTAAATGAGTTGTCGAAGAGGTGCTGAAAATGGGCACCCATTCTTGGAAGCAGACGAAGTTCCGTTTGTTTTAGTTCGTGTATAAGGCAGTAAAATGTAAAAACTTATCTAGACCTTACTTTTTGTTTTTTTTACTTTTACTAATCTAGGAACAACAACAGCTAAGAGAACATTTATGTACACTTAAATTTGTTCGTAGTTTCCCCAAAACAGTATCTTTTAAGTTACGAATTCCTGCTGTTATGAAGGAACGCATTCCCATAAATGATCCCCAAAAAGGAACTCGTTCCCTGACTTCGATCCCCGGTTTGGGAAATCTGCCTACGCTCTAGTGTTGGATTGAGACGCATCATATCGATTGAAAATCAATAATCTATCCATATAATTTATTTTTTCTTTATCAAAAAAGACCACTTTATTTTTCTGTCAGCTAAATTATGATTCTCGTCTCGATTATCCTCTAACCAGAAAGTATGACACCCCCCCCCCCCCCTTCCAAGATGGTTCTAAAACTTGCTCTTCTATTCTAGTCGATGTTTTGCAACTCTATCTGTTATTCGAGACGCTGAGCCGATGATAAAGTCAATGTCCTATCCGGGACTCGAACCCACGAGCTCTGGTCTGCTGGTCGGACCTGCACGTAGGCCTGACACGTCATCCTCGGAGCAGCCGAGCTCACACGAAGATGACGACAACGACATTTCCAACCACGCATGAGCAGGTTTCTCTCGGGCTCGACGCCGCGCGTCAGTTGCCAGCCAGTCTACGAGCAGACGACACCGGTCCGTTCGACACGCAGCAAGGTGAGCTTGCATGCCTTCGTTGCTACGTCTACATTTCATCTTGTTTTATTCCATCCATCCTAATCATTTACCTAATTATTATTACATTATGGCATCCATCATAGATTCATTCGTTGCTATTTATTTTTTGTTTAGTAATTAACGCTCTAGAAAAACGTAATTTTGATAATATTCTCTTGTCGTTGAACCGTTAAGAATTGAAAAACGTGGCTCGTGAACAGCCTATTTTATATCTTGTTTTATTCTAGCCATCCTGTTTATTTTCCCAATTATTAATACACGATACCATCCACTACAAATTGCTGCGTTGCTATTTACTTTACGTTTAGTAATAAACGCTCTAGAAACACGAAATTTTGATTATTTTCTCTGGTCGTTTTCGTTCGTTCTGGTCGAGTTCTAAAACGTGTCTCCACAGCCTTTGTATCAGCAGCTTCTAAAACTAATCACCAATTACTTTCAGCTTCTCTACTTAGTTATGACTACTACTGTATTACTTTCGATTAATCCTAACGATCTTATTAAAAATCCAAATTGTGATTTAATTTTAATTTCCGTGTTATTTTAACTGTCTTGCTAGCGGCTTGCCTGTATTTCAAGGGTGAACCCTGACCCTGTCCCAGTATATCGATATATGTCTGATAAATCCGAGCCCCACTTACTTTCATGTAGTCGTGTCTGTGCATTCATGGTTTTATTCAATCGGAATGTTTAATGCCAGGATCTGGTTGTTAAGACGTCTGAACTGGGCTGTGGGTGCATGGGCTCACTGGTTACGTAAACCATGAGCATGAAGTGATTTTCTTCTAGACAATTTCTAAACACCTCTGTATTTACAACGCGATCTCCCAAGTAGTTTTATTCCCCCAAAGGCCGTGGTTGTGTCCCCCTACGCAGTGACTCACTCGCGCACAATATAATGACATCAATCCCACGTTGTCTGTTAAATCATGTCATCCGTACCACGTCCAGCTTGCTTGGAAAGTTTCCTACCTGTTACTTACAAACAACGATTTCATCGCTTGATTTTTATTTTGTTGAGTTTGTAAAAAACAATATTCGATAGTAAATTACAAAACTGCGATGCTCTTTACTTCCAAAGATTCTCTTTTAAATCGTCGCGATAGCTCTCATACGGTTTGGTTCTCATGGTCAGCCGTATGGAACACAGGTGGGTTCGAATCCCGAATTTATTTGTCAACCGGTTTGCCAAGAGTTCATTCTGTTCTCTGTTGAATTCATTTGAAGCGAATGAATACAGTAGACCTACACTAGTTGCGACGTTCCAGCCGAAGCCGGTACAGAGTCCTCCAACACCCCAGTAATTCAACTTGCTTAGATCGCATGCACCACCAGGCACCAACTGGTCCGCTATTTTCCTTGGAAAATTTCGAAGTGTTTTACCGACCTCGCGTCGTTCGCTTCCCGGCCGACGGCGGCACTTATTTGGAGGGAACTTGTCTTAGGGTACAAACATCGCTTTAGGTGATCTAAAAGAAGTAACTTTCAGCAAAAATGCGCTAAGTCTTACTTAAGGCCACTGAAAAGACAATTCAATTGCTGCTCTGTCCGATACTGACAGCCTTCTCTCAAGTTTCATTAGGAGTAGGCTTCGTACCTGTAGCTTGCTCTTACTTCAGTTTAATCATCCGGGATTATCACCACGTATTAGCTCAATACACAACCATGAGACTAGGTCTTAATGCTTTGCGTAGACGTTAATATTAATTGGTTTCTTGTTGTTCGTATGTTGCAGGATCCCAGCTGACGTCTGTCACCCAATACGTCACTGTCTGCGGGGTGAGGTGACTGGTCCTTGGACCGCCACATTCTTATCTCTCGCTACACAGCTGAGCATCGGGGAAGTCAAGAAGAGAATCATGCCACCAACCAACATGATTATCAGCGGGGAAACAACAAACAACTAGCGACGCAATGAAGACTAGACTCTAGGTAAGCTATTGTGTTATGTAACACACACACACCCCCACCAATTTTTGCTTTTGGTATTCATAAATATTGTAGCAATTTTCACCTTATGTTGGTTGATGCAGTTAATTCTGTCGGAGCAGAGGGATGTCGGTTTGATTCCTAACCACCTAGGCCAAAGTGATTGTGATATTGATTGATATTATATGTTTACTTAAAAAATCAGTTCTACGATTTATATGGGTATTACCATTTAAAAAAAAAAAAAAAAGTAGGCCTAGCTACTTTAATTTATGTAAAACTGAAAGGATTTTTGTTTTTGTTTTTCTGTTTTTTATTTTCCTTTTTATAATTTTGTATTATAAATAAAACACATGACATGTTCTATAGTTAAAAAAGGTTATATTTTAAATTGAAATTTGATTAAATCCTATAATTCTATTGGGAAGGCATATGCCTCTCATGCCCACCTATGCTAAAGGAATGTTGTGTTGTTCCATGATGCTGCAGATGGCTGGATGTCTACATGAGAACCTCTGACTGTGGAACCAGCTCCCTCTGCGAGGCTACTTGTCCTATACGAAGCTACTCATCAGCTGGATCCGGGAAGCTGTTGCTGGCAAGGAATAGTGGTGAGTCAAATATTTAACGGTTTCCAATTAATTTTAAAATTTCACTTTGTTTGATGTTATTGCATTCAAGCATATCAAGAATTAAAAGAGTATAGGTATACATTACATGCTTATTCAGCTTTGAGTAAACATTTAATGACAAAATTAAAACTAAATAATACTAAAATAATTTTGAAGTAGAATTGTAAAGTGTAAATTTTTAATGAAACATTACTGTTGTTTTAGCGTATATTTAGCCGTGTCTTACTCAACATGTCTGTCCGTTGTTTCCAGCTGGCGCCCACCAAGGCTAACACCAAACTACTCTCATCTCCACCCACCGCCGTCAGCTGCCGAGCGTACCTTCGCCATCCTCTGCATCGCAAGCAGCCGAGATGCCGGAGTGAACATCAATGGTAAGTTTTATCCATTTTACATTGAATACCTTGCATTCTTGCTTTACATGTACACTGTATACAGTTGTTCCTCTTTACTAGGCCTACATTGATTGTAAATTTGTAAATTTATTCTAAAGACCATTTAATTTTAATTATTTGGTTAAAAATGTGGGTCTTTGCAGTAGCTCTTTTAAACACCACGACACACAAAACTAGCAAAGGCAATAGCTTGAACTTAAGTTTATAGCTATATAGTTACATAGGTATTCTGACAGCTTGTTTGGAGAATAGGAGGAGAATACTGTATGACCAATAAACAAAAATATTCTGTTAACATACCTATTAATGTTACAAAATAAGTAATATTTTTGTTTCTTTTGTTTTGTTTAGGGCTGCCAAATCAATAAATTAAAATATGGTTTATGTGAGAAACATGTAAGAGATAGGATAGGAGACCAACAGCTTACCTGAAGTAGAGTAGGCGCGCCGTGATAGAAGACATAAACACAAATAAACAAATACAACACTAGATTTCAAACACGTTTCGGTCTACGTGACCTTCCTCAGTGAGTAGAGAAGAGATACTGAAGTGAAAAACTAAAGCTAGGTAGCCGTTGGCTGGGGTGGGGGTGGGGTGAAGTGAAGAGTGGGGGTGAAGTGGAAGGACAAGGGGTCCCCCATGGGCGAAGGGAGGCT